>JAPCWZ010000002.1:3000000-3431454 GCA_039105305.1 Apiospora arundinis | reverse complement strand
CCTAACCCTAACCCTAACCCTAACCCTAACCCTAACCCTAACCCTAACCCTAACCCTAACCCTAACCCTAAGCTTCCTGTATTTTTGAAGCAATCGAAGAAAGGTAGGCGTTGACGTTCATGTGTGCAAAGGGGCATTGTAATGGCGTGTGAGCGGCCATGTCACGAAAGAATTGTGGAATATGCCCCTTTTCGAATGCGGCGAAGCCGGGGCCAAAAAGTTGTTCGTCCTAGAACGACACTTTCATCGTTCCCATTCTTATAATGTCGACTGGCAGTGGACTGCAGGCCAAGCAGGGCGCTATCTGTAGGAGTAAACCTAGCTGGCCTGAACCTGTGGGCCACGCCAGCGAGGGTATGTAATCACCATTATGAGTTATTCTATTGGTACTGTCGAGCAGGTATCTCTGATGGTGGTGCCAGATGCGACGGCCAAGCCGCTATCGTTTGCCGGAGTATGTTGAATTAGGGAGAACCTTGCCGCCATTTGACCAGTGCGAGGAAGGGTGACCTGGCTTAGAATCAAGACTGGCGCCAACCGGATTGCCACCCTTCATTAGGCGTCTCTCGCCACGAATGACCTTCTCAACGCCTAACGCAGGTAGTAATGTAGCCTACGCTGTGTTGCCCTGGGATCCTGCATGACGCACGGCAGGTCCGTTGCCAGGTGGAGGTTGAAGCGGAATTCCTCGTTAGATGGAGGCTATGGCCTGATGATCAGAACCGAGAAAAACGTAGGGACCCTTATAAATTACGACTTAAATAAATGCGTTTTATTAATACTATACACTCTGTCCATACCGAAGCCAGTCGCTTTCAAAGTCTTAGGAACCGTTTGAACCTCCTCCCGACCCTTCGGATAAAAAAGATGCTGCCGTCTTCTTACCAGCAATTACATTCCCGTCTCCATAGCCCTTAGCAGCTTCCGACATTGAGCCTTTCTTCCTATTGACTCCCCGTATACTTCGATGTCGACCAACACCCGGAGCGGCGTTCTCCTCTCTAAGTGCAGCCTCAACGTGGGCTTTACTGAGAACTAACCCCCCACTGATGGATTCAAAATCTTCCAGGTCGGTTAGCATGAAACCGGGCCAGACAACGACCTTGATCTGGGCAAAGTCAGCTTCCTCTGCCGACTCTAGATAGGTTACGCGTGGGCTCCCAGTTCTAGCATTTTGCGAACCTGGTCTAGTGCCAGACTGCCCGTTTTGGGACCTGCCGTCGTTGGTGTGGGTGGGCAAGGGAAGCAGTAACCATTTGATGTCGTCGTCCTCCTCGAAGATCGGCTCGACGCGCTGGCGATAACGCTGCAGCTCTGCCCAGCCTCTGTGAGCCTGTTTGCAGAGGCCCTCGAGGGCTACCATGAAACTGGAATTCTTGTCTTCTGGAACCAGGGGGATGCAGTAGGAAGCAATGCGCTTCACAGCACTCCCCACCCGAGCCTTGCCATTCTCCTTCTGCCGGTCCGGAAGAAGGGCGACAAGTTCCGCCCGCAGGTGCTGCTCCCGTGTGGCGTCTTCGTCGATAATATCGTCCAGCAGAGTACAGATATCATTGTTTTGCTTGAGGAGGTAATTGGGTTGGAAAACTTGCTCCATCAGAACGCTCGACATAATGGATAGGAGGGCACCAATGCGCACGTGCTTCGCGACGGGAGAGTTGGCCACGGGGAGAGGGATGCGGCGATGGCTGACGGTGGTGTATGAACGAATCCTGTCCCACAGGTCGGTATCGGAAAGGACGTCTTCATCCACATCGCCGCCGCAGTATGAAATTATGAGATTGTAGGCAGAATCCCGGATGCCCTCAAGCCATTTAGAGCTGCTCAATCGGAATTAGCATCAGTTAAGAGGGATCAGATATTCTCACGCTTACATCGGTACCGGGTTGGCCTCTTTGGGCTCCGGTTTGAATGATTCAAGCCGGTTCAACTTGATCGTCAGGTTCTGGAGGTTATCCTCGGCTTCTGTCAGCTGTTTGGTGGCCTCAGCGACGCGACCTTCAGCGGCAAGAGCTCGCGTGGCTTCTAGCTCGGCCTTTGTATTGGCTCCCTGAACATCGGCCTCGGTTTTCTTGAGCGCCTTCTGAAGTCTCGTCATCTCGACTCCGTTGGCGTCGAGCTCCTCTCGCTGGGCCGAAATCTTCTTATTGGCTTCTTCTTCACCTCTTTGGAGCTCTTCTATTCTCTTCTCCGCCTTCTCCAGTTTTACATTGGAGGCTGTGGTGAGACTCTTCTCTTCGGCGAGGTTGGCCTCGAGCTCTACTATGTTCTTGCGGTCTTGCTTCCTCGCAATGGAAAGCTCCTTAATGTCAGCATCAAGTCTGGAGTTGTCCTGTATCAAACCATCTAGGTACTTGAAGTCGTCATTGGCAACAAGAGACGAGATATCTCTCACTACGGCACACACAGCTTGATGTGACCTTTCTGCCTCAGTCGGTTTCGCTTGCAGTGTTGCCGACATGGTGCCGATAGTGACCTGAGGGAGTGCCAGGAATACGATTGTGACAGGGCAAGTGAAGAGTTGATTGGGAAGTCAGGGGTAAACGGAATAGAACCTGAAGACCTTGCGAGGACCCTAACTGATTTCGACGGATGGCAAAGGCTCGACAGCTTCAAGGCTTTATAGACGACTGCCAGCTACTCAATCCCATGGGCTGCTAAACGAAGCTGCAACTCGAGAATTCCTTAGCGCCTATCAGACTGGAAAATGCCTTGGGAGTGCCTTGGGGGTGCCTTGTGTAATTATCCTGCCACCGCCTAGCGATGCAATTCGTATGCTGCATCATCGAATGAACCATTCACTATCGCAATCGCCACACCATCTCGGATGCAGGCCGTTGACCGGTCGGCCACTCGGCTACGATCCTGATTGGAGTAATTGCATACCGGAGGCCGAAGAAGAGCAGGCCGACAAGCGGGAGTGCTCAGGTTCCGATCATAATGGATGGCGGGTAGGTCGGCCTCGCACGTAATACCATATGATTGGTTGCAGCGGCGGCATGAGAGTCGGTCGAGAGGCGTCCACGTCGATGCGCAGCTGCAGCTTGACGGGACGTGGCTCAAACGATTGCGATGTGACGACAGACCAACTGACCGGTGCAGAGGACAGCCAACGGTCAATGCAAACCCATGCGTGATGCGAACGCTCGCATCGCCACACACTTTAGGCATCCGGGGTTGCCTGATGATGGGCATGAACCCCAAATCGCCCCTGGATTGCCCCACCCAGTTCATTTCGGTTGGAAACTGCCGCCCCAAGCTGTCTAGACGTATATTCCCACTGTTTTAGTGTCGCATTTAGTAGAGGATTAGAGCAGGGTGTGTATGGTCCGGCAGAAGCCTAATGCACCTCCTGTAGCGGCTTGTCTCCGATGTGGCGAGGCTCTTGCAGCTTTATGGCACCTAACGGGCGAGGTTGGCAATGCAATAACAGATAATATGCCACCCGCTCAGTCTGGA
The DNA here is from genome assembly GCA_039105305.1 of Apiospora arundinis. Classification (NCBI taxonomy): domain Eukaryota; kingdom Fungi; phylum Ascomycota; class Sordariomycetes; order Amphisphaeriales; family Apiosporaceae; genus Apiospora; species Apiospora arundinis. The sequence goes on along the minus strand of JAPCWZ010000002.1, from coordinate 3,427,995 downwards.
ATTGATCATATTTACAAACTGACTTCAAATGGCGCATGTTTATTTATCTCTCTTGTGACTTATTCGTTTCCATTTGCCGAGTGTAATTGCGTGTATTCGGAGCTCCAATCGACAGTTATGCCCCGCCAATAGTTTGGGGGCAGTCTACTTGGCTAACACCACTGCTATTTCCAGGGCCTAGAGGCCTAGCCAAAACTACATGTATCAAGCTCTAGCTACCCCGCTCCAAGTAACCCGCCTAACGGCACATTCCACATGTGCACCCCAAAGCTCATGCGTATAGTTCTGTATCAGTTAATTTATTCTGTCCGTATTAGGAAATCATGAACCTTTTTTAGCTAGAATTCCCCGAATGGCTTCAAGACATAAGGATTCCATTAGTGAATCCGTCCTATGTCTGTCTTGGGAGAGACGTTGGGAACGTGGAACCTGGGCATGCCTATGTCGTCTTTGCCCACTTAGCTATTGCCACCCAAGCAGCCAAGCTTTCCATGGCCCCGACTGCCACTAGTGCGGGGGGTTGCTTGATTAGGGCCCTGCACTCCCCCAGACGGGGGGCCTTGATGTTGCTGCTTGGATCGCCAGCCGTCGAAATCATGTCTCCTTTCTGCTTACGTAGAAGCTAGAAAGATGCTGCATGGTTGAAAAAAACACCTACTTATAGCTGCTCTTCGCCATGTCCTCATGTCCGCTTCCCAAGGACCAGGCACCCCATGCTACTTGCAAGACGGAAAGCCATCTTCAAGAGCCCCGATTCCGGGAACCTTGTTCTCAAGAACTCCGCCTCGAAGAAACCCGTCTTCAACAAGCCCGCCATTGACAAGGCCACCGCAGAGATAAATCCCGGCTCACCCGCATGATTCCTTAATAGAAAAGCTTGCTTCTTCTGCTCTTAAGTTCACCCCAGTTAAGCTTTATGCAAGCTGTGGGTGCCGGGTCACGCTTTGTCTTCTCTATTTAAACCTGATGCTATCTCGGTATTCTAAGATCCGTTCATGTCGGCACTTTAGTTTGAAAATAGACACAGCAACCCCTCGAGTATACTTGTCTGCTTTATACAATACCTTTAGGTCGCCGCAAATCAAGCCTTCCAGTCTCGAACTCCATTAGAGATTCCTGACATTGCTTCCATCCCTTCCCGTTCTTCCCGCCCACTGCCAACTCTCGAAGATATTTCCAGAATTGTCCTACTCCGGCAGTGTTCTAGGCCACAACGTAGATGCATTTCTTGGGGGGCCCAGGGTGAATATTTCCAAAGCCATAACTAGATCACCTGGCGGGGAGGTCCTGCCTTGGAGGTTCAGAGTTTGGATATTCCAGCCCGGAGCTAGTGCAAAAGCCCGGTCCAGATCTCAAACGCCAGGCTGATCGGGATCCCTCAGGTACAGGATCGCATTTCAAGGCCACAACTGGATCACATCGCTTGGAGCTCTAGAGTTCGGACACATGACTGGTCTGGATCCCTCCAACAACATCTACTGACAGTTGCAGGCTATTATTAGTACAGTAGTCACTTCTTTTTCCTTTTTCTTTTTGTTTTTTCGTCTTTATATTAATTTAGTCTCCCGATATCCTTACTAAGTAGCGAAGAGAGAGGTAAGCTAGAGATATCTTCTTCTTAATGTCGCCGCCGTCACAATGCTACTCTGTGACGCGAACATCCGAGGGCCAGTAGAAGGCCAGAGAAGTGTTCTCAGAAGGAAAGATTAAAGTCTACCCCAACTTCTCCAGTTCAACATCTCACATTTATTGACGGCCCGCCCACTTCCGAGTTCCATAGTTTGCCCCTTAGATCGTCCGGGACCGCCTTCTTCGCCAAAGTCGATGGAAATACTCTGATAACCGGAGGAAGCATATTCTTTTCGCAGAGCGCGACACACTGTCTACCTCCATTATCCTTAACCGCTTCTCGTAACTGGCCTAAGACAGCGACGAGCATGCGTAAGTTCTCCTGGTTCCTACTTTCCCAGTCACCAAAGCTTGCAGCAGCATTGGTCACCCGGAGCTCTTCAAATGTCCCTTGATTGTGACGACCAACAATCAGCCAGGGAGTTCGGCCGAACCAGAGCTGTGGTAAGTTTTTGCCCAAGCTCCTTAGCTTGCTTGTTGTCTTGATCTCCGCCGCCATTTCTTGAAGCATTGGAGGCTCCTGTCCCAGTGGCCTAACGATAGTTGGTTCATCTTTCGGTCCATCGTTTATCTTCAGGTTATCCATCAAGGGAGCCAACGGGTCAGGCTCATCAGCTGCTTCGGTTTTATTATCGTAGCACGCGTCCACTTCAAATTGTACGACGCACGCAAGCTCTCCGAGCCGGTACCGAAGAGATCGATGATGTGAGATGCTGTCTCCTAAGCCCGGTGGGTATTTCGTGAATGTCTGCTCAAAGTTCTTGCCCCATCCGGGGTTTAGAGAGTCGCTGATCAGTTGGCGGGCATTCTTTTCACAGCGTTCAATTACCAAAGTGTGATGAACCATGTGAATATTGAGTCGAAAGCTGTCCTGCCGACGGCCGGCACTGAAGTCGAGGAGCTTCCGGAGGCTATTTCGATTGGTCAGGACATCAACATCGTCGAAGCGGAACGATGGGTTCATAGAGGAAGTGGCCCGGAACAGCGGCTCGAAGGGGAACTGTGGGACACGCGAAGCATTCTGATCCACAAAGTAGACGCCCTCATCTTTGCGCAGGGTTACCGGCAAGGGAATTTCTTGCCAAATTGCTGCAAATCCTACTGGCAGTTAGTTTGCTTGTAGCAAGTCGACAGCTCGCAAAGCTTACCTGGTATATGGAGCTTCGTATCCTGGCCACGTCTCCAGTTGTAGCTACAAACCAACTCGCACCCTGAGGCGCTGGATACCGGAGTATCTGACAGCTCAATGGCAGTGCGATCGATAATGCGGATAATCTTGGTGTTGAATACATTCTTCCATATCCAAGCCTCGCCACGTGCATGAGCAGGACGCCACCGGCGAGAACCGTCGCCCGATCCAGGCACGCAATTGCCCTTGTCTGTTTGATGCTGGCGTAGAGCGGCATCCGTCGCAAATTCTCGCCCGCACGAGCAGGAAATCATCATCAACAGTGGGCACACAGCAATCGAGGAATGGCAGGAGGCGAAAGAATGAGGTGCATGTTAGAGGATGCGGGGAAACAGCCGACAGCGGCAGAGTAGAGGGGTATCCCTTGAGTTGCACCCATATCTCCAGGGAACCAGTAGCAATAATAATCGTTATTGGTTGACGTCATAGGTGGCTGCAGGGCAGCCACAGCAGCCAAATCGGGTCTCCAGTATTCAATGCAACGTCGCGGGCGGTCGCTTGTTGACATCTATGTTATGATCTCGTGCCTTTCTAGATACCCCATCTTCCTCCACTGTTTTCTTTTCTTCAGAAACGTCACTCTGCCCCCAGCGAACATTGGCAATATAAAAGGGAGTAAGCAGCTGCGGTTGAGGTTCTGGTTGAATTCTAGATCAGGTGGTTGTGTAGTCTACATATGCTTATACCGTCCAATATTGTGCATTCACAACGCACCGGTCACATAGGTCAAACGGCCAGCCGATCAGGGGCGGGGCAAGCTTTCTAGATAATGTGTAGAAAGATCAGACGATAAATTAACCTATCTCCAAAAAAATCTAATTACAATGACCACCAAGATTGATATCAAGCCCACGAAAGTTACATTTATGAATAATCACAACATTTGCCGCGAACTCTTCCCTCCTAAAAAGAAGAAGCCTCATCAGCTTACTTCGGCTTCTTCCCGTTGAGACAGTTTTTCCAGTATTTGCTGTCGCCGATTTTCTTGGCCGCACTCTTCATCTTATCGGCGCCGACTTTGCCGTTGCCCTTGGCCAGGCGCGCCCCGCCGCGGGACGCCAGGTTCGACAACCGCACCGCGACGCGCTCGCCCACGCTGGCAAACCGAGAAACGACGCGGGTGGTCACACCGGCGAGGCGTGTGGTGAATTGCAAGATGAGGCGGAGAACAGCCTAAGAGAACGCGCGAGCGTTGATGGTTAGTTCGGTCATCTCCTTTCATAGCACACACGTGACGGCAAGAAGGTGAGGGGATGGAGGGGATGGAGGTCTTGACGAACCATAATGGGATTGCGTTTCTCAATGTGTGTGGTGGACAAGGCCGTCGTGGTCGCAAGGACAGTGGCTTCCGTGCCAACAGCGGCGGGACGCCGTCGAAACTTCATGGGGATGACGGCATCGTCGCGGTTGTCTTGGTCGTCGGCGCGCCCGTTGAGGTAGGTATTCTTCCAGTGCGACGCCTCGTACGCCACCTCGCGTTTCAGACCAATGGGCTCCCTCGGTTTCCAGCTGTCATCTTTGGCGTCCTCAGCCTTGGCCGCCACCTCGACCCATTGGTTCGTGTAGTCGTCATTGTCGATATCCACGTCGAGGGGGTCGCCAAAGTCCCCTGGCCAGAACCCGTCGATGGCCTCGCTCGAGACGAAATCCTCCGAGAAGAAGTCCTCGGCGTAGCTGGACACGGCGGTGGTGCCCTCGAACTCGCCGTACATGGCGAGGGGCACGAGCAGCAAACACTTGCCCATGCGGGTCCGCTTCCTGTCGCGCTGGAAGTCCTTCTTCTTCCTCTGGCGCGTCTCCTCGTACTTGTCCATCTTCTTCTTCTTCTTCTGCTTCTTGGGGAACTCCTTCTTCTTCCGCTCACGCGTCTCCTCAAACTTCTTCATCTTCTTCTTCTTCTTGTCGTCGTTCTTCTCTTTGACGCAGCCATCCCCAGCCGCATTGGGCTTTTCGCCCTTGGGGCAAGTCTTTTTGTCCTCTTTCTTATCGTCGACGCAGTCATCGCCAGCCGCGTTGGGCTTTTTACCCTTGGGGCAAGTCTTGCATTTGCAGTCTTTTTGATCTCGGAAGTTGTTTTGCTTGCACTTTCGCCGGGAACACTTGGGGCAAGAGTCACCTTGCTTGTCGTTGGCCTTGGCCTTTTGCTGACGCGTTTCGATGGACGGCAACTCGACAGAAGTGGAGGCCAATTGGCCTCGGCTCACAACAGAATTACCGTCATCGGTCGACAGTTGGACAGAGAACTGAGGGGCAAAGGAAAGCAAAGCAAGGAGAAGTTGGGGTCTCATCTTGAAAGTCGAGAGTGTCAAGTATGCCTAGCGACGACGACAATGTCGCGGTATGAGATTATTAGGTCTGTATCTTGTGATGGGTGTGCGTCTGGTTCTTTTCCGGTCCCAGAAATTGCGGCTGGGAATGAAGCCGTGATATATACTTCCATCCAGATAGTAAGTGGCAAGAGGTAGATTGCCATGGGACAGTCCGTTGAACAGATTAATCTTGCAGTTGTTGAAAACTCCCAGTGACCAATGACCAGGGTCCGTCGTCAGGGGCCAGCTACAAATCCCTCGAAATAGATGACTGCGCCGCTATAGTCTGGGCGCCGTAAATATAGATAACTTCATGGTTGGTGATTGATATCTAATCTTTACCAGAGCCAATGGATGCCCCTGATCAAATCGTGGCTGTGGTTTGGGGGCGGATTAATAGTCGCTGATGTCAGCCGGGGTACGCGGGGTGCGTGTAATCCTTTAATCGGTATAATCCCTCGGTCCGTGTAATCCTTCGGGCGAGCTCAGCTTCTAACCGCCAGCCTCTATAGCCAAGCAACTAAGCCATGCTTAGTTGGAAGTATCTTGGATATGATTGGACGGACTTGCACGTTGCTTTGACGCGACAAAATGCAAGTTCACAACTTATTGCCCCAACTTATAAAATAGTATATATAAGTAAACGACTATTTCATCCTCACTCAAGATCGTTCTATTCCGCACTCATCAGCCTAAAAAATAACCACTCGCCAAGTCTCCCAGAAAAACTTGAAAGTCTAAAAGTTACCATCCTCTTCATCGTTCATCCATTATCCGACCAAGATACTCAAGCACGACTTACACACGTGTGCCTACACTTATACAGACATATCACATTACAATGTTACCCCAACTGGTGTCCATCATTACCCTTCTCGGCCTTGTCGGCTCATCAACGGCTTTTAAAGTGAACCAGTGGTGGGGCAAGTCGCCAGGCGCGGGCAGCAAATGCGGAAGGGGAGCACCAGGCGACGATCTGATTGATGGCAAGAATTTCTTCTTGGACGGGCGTTGCATCAAAGACAGCGCCGGCAAGGACCAAGCCATAAAGGTCACTGCGGGCGACGGGGACGCGGCGCTCATGATGGTCTTCTTCAGCGGCAACGACTGCAACCCCAACCAGGTCATCATGGAGATCGACGAGACGTCCGAGATCAACGGCAAGGAGCCCGGCTGCTGGGACGGCAAATACGGCAGCTTTCAGATATGGAGTGTCTGCGAGAACGACAAACTGGACTGCATGAATTAGGGCGCTAGAGCATTGCTTTGGGGATAGAGTGCTATGAGCAGTCGGGATACTTCGGAGGGCATAGCGACAGGCACTTGGACAGAGACCGGAGTACACAGCCGGGAATGGACGGCAAATACATATATGTACATATTTAATAACAAGCTTGATGGGAGACAACCTCTACTTGTGACCATGCTTCCGCTGTTGGCCACTTGTTGAATGAACCCTGTGTTGGCCGATTTGCATTTTTTCTTTACTCTGTTGATGACAGATCATGTAGCTCACCAAAAGTCCTTTAGAAGGTATACACATTGCTCGTAGAAGCCCTCAGATCATTTCTTATTCTATCTGGGTGAAGGGGAGGAAATGGTCAGGGAGTGCAGCCATATCATCTCACATAAAATCAACACGCTATTGAGTCTAGCAGAGAGACTCAGCCGCCTTCAGCTGACAGTACTACATCAGCTGGCAGTATCGCGAGACCCCAGCTCCAGACGGTGATTCCGCCTTTTTGGAAGACTCTTGCGCTACAGGGCTCGGTTAGCTAGTTCACTATCCAATCATGGCAGTGCACTTACCATCAAGCTCGACGGCTCTCGCCTTCATCAGGTGATACATTTCCTTCCAGTAGTTCTCCTTCGGCCCCGGATCGGCGCAATTCTCCCAGCCCGCAGCCTCTTCGATGCAGTTTCGTCCGGTTTGGCGATCACGCAGGCGCGGATCGGCGCCATGGGCCAGGTAGAGCTTGACGAGCTCCATGTCGTCGAAGTGACCGGTGGCAGCGTTGTAGTTCTGCGACCACCAAACCATTTCGGCCAAGGGCCGGCTAATACGATCGATGACGATGCCGGGCTCCTTGGCGTAGGGCCGATTGAGGTCGTGGCCCGCGGCGATGGCCTTTTGGGCCCAGGCCAGGCGCACATCGATGGGTTCGTCGCTCCAGGCGATGTGGTGGAAAGGGTTGGGGCCCGTGTAATCGAATGGTGGTGTTGGTATTTTCGCCATGGCTGCGGCGGTAGGCCAAGAACTCGGAGGAAGCTTGGCGCCTGCTGACAGAGGGGGTGCAGGCAGTTCTTGTAGAGCTCGGAGAGCTGGGAGAGCTCGAAGAGATGGATGGGAGAGACGGAGGGATCCTGAAAACGGTCTGAGGGCAGCTAGCCTGTCTAATTATGGACAATAGAAGATGGTTTACACGAGTACAGCATCATACTAGGTTCTTGGCTTCTTGGCTGCTGATGACTCAAATTGCACGCATTGCACGCATTGCACGCATTGCAGTTGCCGTAAGCAGCTTAAGGCTGTCAGGCTGTGCAACCCTTGGCAAGAACCCCAAGCTACAATTGAAGGAATGAACCCCCCCAGGCAAGTGGGTGGAGACGGACCCCATAGCACCACCCCGGTCGGTACTTTGATTAAGTAACGTAAGCAAGCGTTGGAACTGGAACTGAGGGCTGCATACTCAAAGAGGGTATAGAATCTGGGGGCGGGTCAAGGTAGCAATTAAGATATAATTGGCATCGGAATCACTCTCGTCTGCTCCTTCACATAAAAGCTGGGCAGTGACCGGAGTCTAAATATAAAATGAAGCCTATTGCATAGGATCAAGTAGTCGGGCTATATGTCCCTGCTGTCAGCACTGCTAGGGTTCCGAGATAAGTGCGGCTGTGCTGCTCTTTGGGACGTGAAATCCAACCTCACCACCACCACCACCTTGGTCGGCTTGGCGTAAGAGAATAGAGGTTATAAGGTCACAGGTGCTGAACAGTTTCTGCATACACCGGGCTGATCATCATCGGAACGTATAAGTTTTCCATTTCACAATACCACACCCCCTATTTGAAACAACATGCAACTCAAGCAATGGGCCCCAGCCCTTTTTTCACTTCTGTTGGGCCTCTCAACGGCGTTTCCTAGTGACTTCGCCTCTGCCCGAAGCGGAGATCTGCTAGGCGCCCGTGCCGATGGAGATAACGTTCGCTGCACGCCCAAGACATGCGGGTCTCTCTGCAAGATCCAGAGGCGTGACGAGTTCCTGTGGGACGCCACGGTCCCACCTCCAGTCGTCGCCGTCGACGTCCCAGGCTTGTCGGACCGCGGCCTTCCCCTGGACCGACGCGCCATCGACCGGCCGCAGCCCGGCAAAATCGACAAGTGGGTTAGCGACAACTGGGACAAGGCCAAAGAGTTCTCCCTCGGCCCGGGTTACAGTGACCGCGAAGATATCGATACGCTACAGGTTACGAGCGATGAGTACCAAGGCGCCGTAAAAAAGGTAGAGACTTCAGGTACTCGCGCCAAAGTCACGGATTTCAAGAATGAGCCGTGGATGATCAGGATTCCTGGTCTTCTGGGGTGCACAGTCGTGGTGGTGGCTAACTCGGAACACGTGTGGATGGTATGTCAAACTTTTCTTTTATCATTGATCCGCGATTTTCCTACGTTGCTTCTACCCCTGTTCTCGCGTTGCTCCAAGAAATTTCCCGCATTTATCCTGTGTCGGTTCCTTGCAGTTCCGGCATTGCTCTCACATCCCTCCAAACGTTGCCCCAAGATGTCGGAAGCTTGCTAATACATCCACAGTCACACCACTGGGACACCTCTTTTATGGACCACAAGGCTCGAAAGGGGAAATCCGATCTCTTCGATAAAGAGGTGCTCAACGCCATGGACGATTTGAGCTGCAAGTTTGACAAGAAGAAGGACGGCCGGACCCAGGCCATTATATACACCAAGACCAACGACCCGGGGAATTTCTCAAAGCAGCCCGCCTATTTCGGCGACGCGATCAAGGAGATGCAGAAGGCCATCTCCGAAAATATCCCCGGGTTGAACGAGAACGATGTCAAGATCGTGCCGTACGTTCCGAAGCCAAGCGGGGCCAGCGACAAGTCCAAGGCTGTCGGCAAGCTAGTCCTTTCGTATAGCCCATCGGCGTCGGCCGGCAAACGTGGATTTGAGCTATGGGCAGGAGGGTATAAGAATACCAAGGGCGAGAACCTTGAAGGCGAGAGCGTCAAAGAGCCTATCATGAAGGCGGAGTGGACATAATGAGTGATTTGGCCTTGTTGGGCTAGCCTAGTAAGGTCAGGCAGGAAGGTTGATGAAAACGGAGGGGGCATCGTAAGCGGGAGCCATGTAACTGTATATATTGGATAATCTTTGACATGGGATAATCTTTGATGTAGAATAATTGGTCTTGAGAGGATGCCGGCGCTGGAAGGTGAATATTCTGGTGCAGTTGGGTTGTCAACGTCCTGGGTCTGAGATACAGAGGCGTTCTCTCCAGAGATGTTATGGAAGCAACTTTGCCAGGCCCTGAAGACAAGGTTTGATGCACCCGCCGAAACTAATGTGCCCGATGACGAAGAATAGCACGACGAGGTGTCTGGGGATGTTCTGCAAGAGGATCATTCATCCGAGGAAGGAGAGGATGAAATCGTCGAGCAAGGGAAATGCCTCATTCCAGTCATGAAGCCTGCTGTCGACGATATCCAAAATGCCGCAGAGGATACATCGATTCAAAATATTCTGGTGGTTTTTTAACCTCATAACCGTTTATTAGATTTCAATCTCCATCATTGCCATCATGGCCGCCTAAAACATGCCGGCCCGAACTGGACTGGGCTAATCATGTGTACCATCCAGCGCGTGGATTCTTTTGTCAGTGATGCTACTCGACTGATCAATGGCCAAATCCAGGCATCACGACCACGGCAAGACGGCATGACACTCGACAAGGTCCATGAGTATTTTGCTATACTTAGGATATTCTAGGTTAACCCATTCACTTCGGGTACGTCCCTGCCAATAGAAAGGCGGATGAAGAAATGGCAATGTCCCCTTTTTGGAGTCTCTCTCTCCACCATCAGCCTAAAGCGGCCTCATGAGGGAGGCATAGACAAGAACGAGAAGAAGAGGAAGCAGCTTTAAAAATCCTTTCCCTAGCCAGAAAAGCCCATCAGTCCAGTAAACATGGGTTTTACTAGCCCCAAAGAACGGGCGAACAGATACTGGTCCCTATCATCTGGGCATTAGGTTTCTTTGTAAGTCTCAAAACCATTTTTGGAGCTCAACGAGACTGGGACGAGAAATAGGTCCGTGAGGCTGATGAGAACTACCGTATCACGAAGGCTCAGGCTCTGCTTTATTTACAACGAATATCACACCATTTGGTTCAAACTCTCGATAGAGATCATGAAAGGGAGATATGTAACATTATGGGTATATGGGTATAGGCGCTTTTGGACGAATCCAATTTAAGGACAAATGCTGAAACTATTCTGATTGCTGAGATGAAGAAATGACTGCAAGTAATTGACCAAGACGAATTGACCAAATAACTCACGTCGACTGCCTGGCCTTGGCCTCGAGCTCTCTTATCAATGCGCTGCGCTGCCGTATCCGTTTGCCGTACTTGTAAAAGATGAACGGGATCGGTGCCAGCGCGAGCTCGACAGCACCGATGACGATGCCCGCGACGCGCGGGGTCAGTGCCGCGTACATCGGCTTCCCTGCGAAGACGAGAGCGGCACCCAACAGCGAACGGAACACGAGGTTACCCGCCGACGCCGAAGTGGCGTAGATGCCGAAAACGGCTGAGACATAGCCCGTCCCATAGATGAAGACCAACGCGAACCCAAAGCCAAAAGGTAGACCCGCCAACACGCTCCAGTAAAAGGGCACTTCGACGGGCAGGGACGTGAGGGCGAACCAAAGCTGTCCCACAGGCGCCAGTACTGCTCCGATGCAAACGACAGAAACGGAGGCCTCGGGCTCCGGGCGGCCGGTATCCGGATTCTTTGGGTGCAGACGCGGGTTGTTGACCAAACGTCTCAAAAGGGGCTCGTTGGCGAGGACTAACGCAATTCCCACGAAAATCCCAATAAACGCCAACCCCGACATCGCCGTCGTCCACCCGCGGATCTGCGTGAAGACGATGGGGAACGCGATGAAGGCCAGCTGGGCAATGGCGTAGATGACCGAGATGTACACGTTCCAGAACATGAGGACGGGCTGCGTGAAAGATAAGACAAAGGGCCGCGACACGGCCGTCTTGACGCGCCGCGCCAGGGGCAGTTGGCCGTCGGCGTCGTGCTCACTCCAAAACCGGTCGTCGTTCATCTCGGCGCGGCGCTGTGCCGCCAGCTTGCGCAGGAGCACGGGGCGGTACGTCTCGGGGATCGTCATGATGAAGACGGCGCCGATGCCGCAGGTGATGAGGGAGAGCCAGCTGAGGGACCTGAAGCCGAAGGCTTGAACGAGAAAGCCACCCTGTCGGCGGATTAGCTGTGTTTTGACGGACAGTATGAGACTGGGTATATGTCACTTACAACTAGAGGCCCAAGGACAGGTCCATTCAAGGGGCCAAAGTTATAGACGGAGAGGGCGAGGGGAAGGTAGCCGGGCTCAATAATGTCGATGATGGAACCCGCCACATTCGATAGCATGACACTACCAGCCAAGGCACTACAGTAAACGACGGCAAGTCAGTATAACTTGTCTCTATCCTACTCATGAATGTTAAGAAGCTTGCTTACCCAAAAAACCTCGCGAGAAGCACCACAGTGAAGCTGTTAGCCAGAGCCGCCACAGGGATCAGCGCAACAAAGGTAGACATGCCAGCAATGTACATAGGTCTGCGTCCAAACGTCTCGCTGAGCGGCGCCATGATCAGCGCGCCCACCGCCAGCCCGACGAGGTACAGAGAGATGCCAAGCGAGGGCAGCGTGGGGTCACCGATGCGAAGTTCCCGCGACATCTCGGGGATGCCGCTCGAGTACGCCGTCGAGTAGATGCCAGTAGACAGGGCCGTGTACGCGAACCCGGCCACGATGACCATCTTGTAGGCCGTGGACCAGCACTTGGGGTTGGCTGGGTCATGGCCCGGCGCGAAGTTGACCTTGAAGCCCTTGAGGTCGGTCTTGGGGTCTGGAGTCTTGTCTTTCTCTTCATCTTCTTCGTCGTCGTCGTCGTCGTAGAAGGTATATGAGGATGAAACTCTTTTCTCCTTTATCTCACTAAGATCGGCAAAGTTGTAATCGGGGATCTCAAAGAACCACTGCTCTGGCAAGGCGGACTGCTGGTAGAAGATCTGGTCGAGTTGTTCGGCCATTGTGTTGAACATGGAGGTTCTCTTGTTGCCACGCCCTCCGTTGCCAGCACCGGGAGTCGGCCAGAGGGACGACCGCCATGTCCGTTGTTGTGGTGAGGACTGTCGGAACCAACTCCTGCGGTTTATGGAAGTTCGTTTTGAGGGCGAGGGCGCCAGTGTGCCCGGCGCAGCGAAGTCTCTGCCAATCTCGGGCGCGTAAGACGCCGTGGGTGACTTGGGCAGTGCCATGGCGGTATCTCATAAGCCCATGAACGATCAAAGATGTGATCATGAATGATTCATCCAGAAGATTGTGAGCGGAGCGTGGGGAAACCAGAGAGAAGAGACTCTTAGGGTGGCAGAGTCGGTATGAACGCCTCACAGCGGCACAAATGAAGGTCAATGTCGATTACAGGGACAGACGAGCTGCCAACGCTCATCAGTCCCCACATGTTTCTCGTCCCGTTGAGAGCGCTCGAAACATGCCCAACACCGATGGGCGGCTAGAAACGAACAATGGATTGCAGGGTGTGAGGATGTGCATGGTTGCTGATCTCCAAACATCCACGGCCAGACTCTGTATCAAGTATGAGGCTTATGGATCCCCATAGTAGTCATTTTATTCCCAGGCCTGGACTTGATAGTCCCCAAGTTGCTATTCTGGGCATCTCGTGGCGCCTTCTCCGATCATGGCGAACCTCTGTATGCATCTGACGTGCCAAGCTGCAGCACGCAGGTTTGTCGGGTCTAGATCCACATGACAACTGACTCACTACAGAGGCACAATCATTACTCGTGAGAATGGCAGGTCTTTCCATGTTCTATTCCGGGATCGCGGGAGTAATGCATACAGTCTAAGCACAGTGCCAAGAATCACGTATGGGATGGCAGGTCACATCGTTTCAGGAGAGAACCCACCCAGCCCCCTTGCCAGCCAATGGTTTTAAATCCTCGGCCGGCAGATCCATGCATGGAATATTGCGCAGGCAACTGCAAAGCCACTATGTCGCATTTTGCAGGCGCTCAGAAACTCTCGTCGATCTCCATCTCTTGACGGGCCCAGGAGACTGGTAGGAGATCGGATGCCGGGACTGCCCAGTCCCGTTCTCCTTCCTCGTGGTTCCACGCGAACAGCTCCCACGAGCGCGATCAAACTTGACATGGCTTGGCATGAACACACAGACATTTCCGTTTCATCGTGGAGGCACCATAAACAGGTGGAAAAGATTTGTACTGCAAGAACGTGGTGCGGAAAACATATCCTCCATGGTGCTGCTGTCGACCTCCCAGCCTCGTGAGAGTTTTTCGCATTAGTCCCATTGCAGCAGAGTAGTTGGAAGATGAAATTTATAATATGTATAGTAAATGAGCTGCTTATATCTCTCTATGTACAATAACGATATATGCAGTCTTGTCTTACAAGAGCAGAAAAAGGAATACAATCTATGCGGGGTGATCTTGCCTGGCAAGATGAAAGAATGGAATACAGTCTATGCGTCGCGGCCTCTAGCGCTCCAACCTAGTCCCAGCCCAATCCGAATTCTAAAAACTTAATTGGCAAAACCTCTATGTGAAAGAAAAGAATATGGAGTCAAAACGAGAGACACCGGGTTCAGGGGTTCGGCTTGAAGCCAGCACCGATAGCACCCCCGGGGTGGTTCTTGGCAAAGACTGCCGGCACCGATCGGTAAATCTCGCGAGACGCCACGATAGCGAGCGCATGCCCAACAGCAATAGCCATGGTGACCGACGTGGTGGGTGCGTTGATGCCAAAGGACGTCTTCTCAAGCTCGTAGGTGGGAGCGGGGAGCAGGATCGCGTCCGGGCGTTGGCGGATCAGCTCGCAGTCTTTGGGTTGGGTCGCGCCTGTGAGAACGGCGACACGCACGGTCGGCTCGAGATGCGGCAGCATCAGCAACAGCTCGGGGGTCTTGCCCGAGTAGGTGATGAAGATGACGGTGTCGTGCTTGCCGATGATGCCAAGATCACCGTGCAGCGCCTCAGTGGGGTGCAGGTAGACGGTCTGCATACCGAGGCTGTTGAACGTGGCCACAAGCTTCTTGGCGACGTGGCCCGACTTGCCCACGCCGGAGAGAACAATTTTGCTGCCGTTCTGCTGTCGCGTGATGACCTCGATTGCTTGAGTGAAGCCCGTTTGCGCCTCGGGATGCGCAGCGTAGACGTGGCTCAGAGCCAAGAGAGACTTGGCTTCCGTGTTGAGAACGTGGAAGGCACCGGCCAAACGGCTGGCGGTGGTGGGCTCTGGCTCGGGTATGACGGTCGGCTTCATGAAAGAAACCAACGACGCAGGGGATTTAGGGGAGGACGTTCTCGTGCAATCCGGAGAGGAGAGACGAGAAATGTCAAGGGGCTTCAACATGGCGAAGTTGGTCTTGCGGTTCATGGGAGAGGAAACCATTTTGACGGAAAAAGTGGAATTCGTTGACTGAAGCAACAAAGAGAACGTAAGATGAGAAGAAGACTGAGGCACTGAAAATTCAATTCAGATATGGAACCGATTAAAATGGTGGGTCGATACTGTTGATCAGACCGGCTGGTAAGAATGAGATGGAGAAGAAGAAAAAGAAGAAAGAGAAGACGATGCTGATGATCTGTTTGACTTGTTGATCTGTTTCTTGTTTCGTTGGGGAGCCTATAGTGTCTTATACATCCAAGATGATCTTCTGTGCATAGACTTCCCCGTGTAGTGAAGAAGCAAACATCACATAGCTGGTGAGCATCTTGATCAATTACCCCTGGTCATTCTCATGCGCCCCTTTCATTGGTATCTATGCCGATTGGTTCTAAATGGATAAATGGATGACGACAGAATGAACTATGTTTCAAGTGGATTTTATGAATAGAAGGGGTCATATTGAAAGGAACGACAGGGCAGTGTCTTGGAAAGGATACGGGGGAGGCCCTGGAGGATACCAGCTGTTCGTGCGTCGTCATGGCATTAACATGTCGTCTATCTTTGTGAATGTGTAGGAAACCTTAATTCTACTATGATCTATCTGCCTTTCGTTGCTCTTCGTTTCCCCCGAATCAACCCTCCTTTGGCAATCATCGGGCAAATCCGGGATCGATGGATCCTGCACAAAGGGTCCACCCGGGAGTTTTGTCCAGTTATGCCAATGTTTCACTGTTTCATCTGAACCAGGGACCAGGCTTATGCAATCCATGCTGCTCACACTACCGTATCAAAAACTGGGCGGCTGGACGTTATCAATCAGAGATGCTTGGCATGGGGGAAATATCCACACCATAAGGCACTTATCCAGAACGGCACGCCCAGACATTCCAGCCCACATTGCCCCCATGTCGCTTCAGCTACCCTGCTACCCTTCTAGAACCCCTTGCTAATTTAATTCCGATTGCCTGGGCTCTGGGGGGGTTCATGTCAGAAGGGCTAAGTATAGGATCGGTTCTTGCTCGCCAAGCCGTGGCATCGGCATATGTCGCCCGCGGGATGCGACCATCCTGGGCGGCATATGTCTTCGCAGTGGGTAAGCCCGTCCATATAGCGAATCACCGCTGCAACTCGTGGACTTTATACTGACCCATCCATATATGTCTGACTGCAGTACCACCACATCTTGCAAGACTCGAAATCTTTATCACACAACCTCTGCATCACCATTTGATCGTCATACGACACCATGTCTAACTCAGCGACAGGTATTCCAGCACCCTACTCCACTGCCGATCCCTCTTCTTTCGGTTATAGCACTGCGAGGACCAGATGGCCTATCATAGTTGTAAGTTGGATTCAGTTATGCAGCAATCTTCTCCCTGCATGATTTCAGTCTTCATATTAATCGATATCTGGGATAGACTGGAGCTATCGATGATATTAGCAAATCCGTCTTCCAGCACGGACACATCAAGTCCAAAGTGGACGAGGGCTGCTCCATAATCGCAACCCTGCAAAATTTGAAGAAAGAGATCCTAGAGGGCGCTGAGCTTTGGTAATTCTGCCTCCCTACTACCCAAACTGGGTCATCCTGGTAAAGCGCTTGCTAATGGAGAGTGTTTTTCGTAATAGTCCCTTGGCGAATGACGGCAGTGCGGAGATAGCATCATTCAACCAAAACCTCAAAGCCCTGGGCAAGCCGACATGGCATGATTCGCCGTGGCTCTTCTGCGAATGTTACCTCTTCAAACGCATTAGCACGTGCTTCAGCCTATCCGAGCACTGGAAAAGCTATGATGTTTTCATGAAGCAGAAAATGGACACCTTCAAGTCCTCGAAGCCGGCGGTGGCAGAGCTCGCAGCAAGGTACAGAAGCCTTGTCTCGGCTCTCAAGAAAGACCATGCTTCTGTAGCTCAAAGCGGCGAGGAGGTCATCTTCCAAGAGATCTTCGAAATTTGTCTCTGGGGTAACGCCACCGACTTGTCCCTGCTCACCAATCTCTCGTACGAGGATATCCAAAAGCTGCAGGGGTCCGAAGCGAGAAAGGCCGCAGAGAGTAACATCCTCGTAAACGACCTTCCCCAGGTTTACAGCAAGCTCAAACAAGCCCAGCAAGCCGAGGGGCCGTCCCCCCGAGTGGACATCGTCCTGGACAACTCTGGGTTCGAGCTGTACGTGGACCTGCTCCTCGCGGGTTACCTTCTCGCCTCCGGGCTGGCCCGCGAGGTGGTGTTTCACCCCAAGAACATCCCCTGGTTCGTCTCGGACGTGACGCCCGCGGACTTTGGGGCCATCCTAGGAGTGCTCGAGGACCCGGCGGCCTTCTTTGGCAACTCGGACGACGGCATCCTGGAAGATCTGTCTTTTCTCTCCGCTCAGCTCGAGGCGTTCCGCCAAAAGGGCAGGCTTTCACTGCGCACCAGCTCCTTCTGGACGCTTCCGTGCGGCTTCGCCGATCTGCCACGCGCGGACCCTGAGCTCTTTGCCGAGCTCCGCGAAAGCCATCTGGTAATCTTCAAGGGCGACTTGAACTACCGAAATCTGACGGGCGATCGGGCCTGGTCTCCGACTACCCCCTTTGTCGAAGCCATTACGGCGCCGGCGCCCCGGGGGAAAATAGAACAACAGCTATCACAGGGTTATGAGAATACAGATGAAGCACAGGCTCCATCTATGGCTGATCTCAATGTGCTGGCACTGCGTACCTGCAAGGCAGACGTCGTGGTCGGGCTCCTGCCTGGGAGGGACGAGGAGCTTCGGGCTGCTACCAATCCCGAGTATGCGACTCTAGCTGCAGCTGGTGGCTCTCCAGCACCTTCTGTCAGCGAACCTCGCGAGTGGGCATGGAGCGGAAAGTGGGCAGTGATCCAATATTCTCAGGCTCGATAGTTGCGGTCGATTTATTGCTTCATCGACATGTATCCCCTTCTATAAACATGTTCTCATATATCTTCAGCTTTAGATAAATGCATCGTCTACTTGTTTTCCAAGTCACGCACTCAGCACCTAGATTTGGCGTCAAATAGTGAATAATTGTTTCAACGTTAAGTCGAAATTATCGTTGTTGTATACTAGCGCTTCATCTGATATTGAATGTGGCATTGGTCGTGAATAGAAGCTTATTTACGCCTCATCCGAGAGATGGCACGACATACTTTAGCAAGAAACTCTCTGAAATGAGGCTGCATAGGACGAGTCATGAAGCTGCATTAAGCTGCAGCCGTCGGTTAAACTGCCGACTCGAACAACATACGATTTAGGTCCAGACTCCTCGCATCGGGCCTTGGCATGCAAGATGGCGACACCATCCCTGGTCTCTTGGCGCCAAGTCAATTCAAAGATGGTTTCGGTCTGGATTTCATCCGATTCATTAATATCTTGCACCTCTGTCTGCTCATACCCAACCGGCTGTACCGGTTAACATTGTTTTTTTCCCACGTGCAACAATTCTATTGACACATGTCAGAGCTCTGTCGAGGAACTATACAGAATTCTTGGTACTAAGTGAATGATATAAGTGGTAGTAAGACGGTGGGCAGCGGGGACTCATCAACCGTGATGGCGAGCCAAAGCGGTTATGTCAATACGGCACAAGAGGGTGCAGATAGATCTCCCGGATAATAGAGTCTATGGTGTGTATCAAGAGCATCGCTGAGAAAACATCGCTTTATTTCGCTTATACATATGAAAGTCTATCAAGATTCTGATCTATTCCGCAGTAGAGTAAGCAATCACGTCATCTAATCTACCAGACTGTTAGGCAGAGGCCACGAGACCGCGCCATTCGTCGCCGTCTTGGTAGGCCCAAAGCTCTGCACTTTCCCCACTACTGTGACTCCAGTCTGAGGGCCTTTGCTCACGCGGCTCGTCTCCAGCTCCTCGGCCGGGTATCGTGGCGTATCCGGATCCAAAACGTGCTGGCGGTGCCAAGGCCCGACGAAAAGCCCATCGGGGTCCGCCGCATCCCGCACACGCTGCCACTGCGCCAGATCGTCGCCATACCAGTCCGCGATCTCGGCCTGCGAGACGCCAAAGTTCTTGGCCCAATGGGGGCGACCGCCCAGGTCGCGCATCAGCCACTCGAACCCCTGAAACCACCGCTCCAGACCCGGCGGGTCCCGCAGGTACGGGCGGTACATGGTGGCGTTGAGGTTGAGCGTGGGGCCGTCCTTGACAGTAGAGTCAAGCCAGGGCCGGTTGTTCTGAGCGGCGCTGGTGTGGACGCGGCTGTCGCACACGCGGACCTCGACGGGGGAGTGCACGTAGACGCCCTCGGCACTGAAAGGGATCCCATGGTTCACGTACCCGGGATCGCCAGGCTTGAGGCGGTTCAACCAGGCACCCAGCCGCGCCAGCGCCTCGGGCCCCTTTTCGAGCGGGATGGCCCACTCGGTCACGTACTGACTGTAAAGGCAGTTCATCCAGAACGCCTTGTCGCTGGGCTGCACCGCGCTCGTCGTCGTGGATGCGCCGTTTTGGAACCCGTACTGCAGCCCAAAGACGAACCATTCGATCCAGGGCACGATCCGCGGCACCCACCGCGACAGCGCCAGCAGGTTGTGGTAGATGTGGTACCCCAACGCGCCGTCGTAATAGCCCTTGGGCGGGTCGCGGAGAGCCTCGCGCCCGCTGTCTAGGTCCGCCTGAGACACGGCGTCGGCCTTCCAGAGCACGGCGCGGCGCGTATAAGGCAGCCACCAGACGCGCACGAAGTCGGCCTGGGTCCAGAGCGTCGTGTCCCAGGTCGCCAGGATGCGCGCGTCGGTGTCGATGGTCTGATCCCAACGCAGCGCAAAGGCCGGCACGGCGCGGAACGTAACCTCGGTGATGATGCCCAGCGCACCCAGTGACAGGAGCGCCGCGCGAAACAGGTCCGGGTCATGGCTCGCGGAGCACCGGACCGTCTGCCCATTGCCCAGGGTGATCTTCAGCGACTCGATGCTTTCCGAGAGCAGGCCGTGTTTCAGCGAGCTGCCGCGCGTGCCCGTGCTGATGACGCCCGCGATGCTCTGCTCGTTGACGCTGCCCATGATGGGGAACGCGAACCCGCGCGCGGCGAGCTCCTCGGTCACCTGGTAGAGACGGATGCCGGCCTGCAGAACAGCGACACCTGTTTCGCGGTCAAAGGACAGGAGCCGGTTCATCTTATCCAGGCTCAGCATCCAATTGCTTGTGCACGTCAGCGTCGATGGTGAATGGGCGTGGCCGACGGTGGTGAGGCGCCGCCGGCACAGACGAGCCAGCTGCACGACCTGCTCGACTTCCTCCTGTGTCTCGGGCTCGATGTAGAGCTCGGGCATGGAGGAGAAGGTCTTGGCCCACGTTGCATGTATGTAGGCGCTGCGGGCACGGAAGGGAACGCCGCTTTTGCTCACCGCTGCGTCGATGATGGCTTGGACGTGGGAGTCCATCACTGGAGGCGACGACGACGATTTGGGCATGTTTCGATACTCAGATGGTGGATAAAGATAGGATGGTTTGTTTGTAGTCAAATGGATGCCAATGTCTCAGATCGCCGGCGATGATGGGAATTCAGTATAGGGAGGTGATTCCGGAGTGGATTCACTCAACTGACGCTTCGGGGATTTTGTCAGTCAACCGCCAAGAGACGGCTGCTAAGGGGATATTGTTTTCCCGATGCTTGGAAGCGCCGTTTGGGAATATGGTGTGGCCAAGATGCATACTATGGGATTGGATGGCATTTACCTATTTGGGACAGAACGAGTAAGTCATGTTGAAGGTTGTAGTGCAGCACTGTGTGGAATCTAGAACGCCAGGGTCTTGGCACATCAGTGTTTGGTCAGGGATAGGGGTCTGAAGATCGCCAGACCCGGCCCGCACATACCCCCATGTCCCAACGGTTTCATGGTTGACCCCGGAAAGATCCATGCATGACGGCTCCGCCGCAAAAAAGGATCTATTTTCGTGCATCCAGACACGAACGAGTCAGCATGGCTTCAATTGTGCAAGTTCATGCCAAGAAGAAACAACAGCATGTCAGCATGAATGTTTGATGTTTCGATGTCTGAATATGACAGACATGATATAGGTTCTGATAGTTCGCTAGTGAAACATTGGAACTTTTCTTTCGGGTAGTCGGGGAGTCACTTGAATGTTCCATGACGGGGGACGGGACGGGGTGGTACCCTACTTGCCACATGCAAACGGTAAGCCGTTTGCAAACCGCTGGATTCAAAGGCACATAATGAGCCGTTCTTCTTTCCTATAGTCCTGTCAACATCATCAATATCAGGTCTTCTCAGTGCATACCCATATTCTTCACTATCGATACAATGGACAAACTTACTAGTCAACAAAGCCGCCCACTCTGCGAGCTCTTGCCACCCCTTATCCTCGGGACAGCCACCTTCAACACACAGTATGTGACCGATCCTCTGAAAATGCCATACAGGCGGATCGTGTCCCGCGCGTTGGAGCTCGGTGTCACCGCCTTCGACACCTCGCCCTACTACGGTCCCTCGGAGATTCTCCTCGGCGACGCACTAGCAGCCGTTCAAGAGGCAGGGGTCCCGAGGGAGTCGTACGCCATCATCACCAAGGCCGGTCGCATCGCGCCAAAGGTCTTTGACTACTCCCCTGCCCACATCAGATTCAGCGTCCAACGCAGTATGGAGAGACTGCATACTTCGTACTTGGACCTCGTGTACTTGCACGACGTCGAGTTCGTCTCGCCCCTCGAGGTCCTGGAGGCCGTCAGAGAGCTGCGACGCATTCCGCAGGTGCGCGCTGTCGGCATCAGTGGCTTCCCCGTTCTGGTCCTGTGTGACCTTGCTGAGATGATCTTGCAAGAGACAGGATTCCCGCTTGATGCCGTCCTCAGCTACGGGCACTTCACCGTACAGAACTGCTCGCTGGCCAGAGCTGAGGTGATGGGCGTCACGGGCGATAGCAGCAGTCCGGTGCAGAGACTCAAGGCGGCTGGAGTCGACGTCGTGTTGAATGCAAGCATGTTGAACATGGGCCTTCTGACGTCGACGGGGATACCGCCAGACCCGACTCCTGAGGCGTCATCAGGCTCGCCACTAGCGAAGTGGCACCCATCACCACCCGCTCTCCGACTGGCCTGCAAGACACTCGCGGAGAAGGCTGCGTCATCCGGTGAGCGGCTTGAAGCGGTGGCCATTCGCTGGTCTCTCTACGAGTGGGCTCGGGTGGGCGCGCTCGCGGGCGTTGGCATCCAGCTGCCTGTCATGCAAGGCATGACTGTCGGTGGCAGCGTCATGGGCGTCACTTCCGTAGACGAGCTGGAAGAAACGGTTCGTGAATGGCAGGGCGTGCTTGAGGCGCTGGTCTCCCAAAACAAGAGCACATCGTCGCCTTCATTAAGTGGGAACAAGATCAAAAGCACAAGCAAGCTGGTTCGGGAAGTGCTGTGGCCCGCATTGGAGGAATGGAAGGATTATAGCTGGGCAAGTCCTGAGCCAGGGTTCGTGAATGAAAAAGTGATACAGAGGAGCTCCATTTAGAACAATGTAGAAAGTTCGACAATTTGACATCAAAGTTCAGGGCCGTCTAACACTGCCTCTCGTATTCTACCTTTGAGCGCTATGCAGTCGGTGTGTGAAGTCAGATAGTTTACAAAGTTCCTATCAGGAGGTTTGTGCCGCTGAATGACTAGATTGCGCGTCGTCCTGGATAAATCAAGACTCCTTTGCAGTAGAGTCAAAGTTCGTAATAGTTTGCATATGAAACTTGTACGAGATGCACTTCTCCTGAAGTCTAAGGATGGTCTGGAATAGGCTTTCGGCACTTCAATGGTCCCAATGTTAACTTGTATGTAATTGTCCCCCAGCCCCTCGTTAGGACCATCCAACCATTAATAATTCAATTGGCAGCAAGCCCACTCATCATCACTGGTCCGGCGCCAGCCACCGCGCCTCCCCGCACCCTGACTGCACCCAAATCCCCTGCCCGGGCCAGATATTAGGCAGCGACCGATACGTAAATCCCACAGACCCGCACACTGGGTGGTAGCTTGCATCGTGGTTGAAGTACAGGCTGCAGATACCGCGGCTGTTCACCTCCATGGCCGAGCAGTCCTCGTTGTCGACGCAGGCCTGACAGCACGCCGACGCGTCGCCGTTGTAGAGTTGCGCAACCACCTTCGTGGCGTTGTTGTCGAGGTAGTTCCACCAGAGACCCTGGCCGTCGTGATTGTTGACGAGGTTCGTCGGCGCGCACTTGGCTGCGTAGGTCTTGGTCACCGTGGGGGCGCACGCGGTGCGGATGATCTGCGTGGTTGCGGCGGCGGCCAGCGTGGTCGAGGTTTGGGTTACTGTGGTTTTCCATGTTGTCTGCGTGGCCAAAGTGAAGGTGAAGGGAACCGTGGTCGTGGCTTGGTCGCTGACGGTTGTCACCGGGAACGAAGTTGTGGTGGCGACGCCGCTGATGACGGTGTGGAACGAGGTCGCGAGGACATTCTGCGTCGTCTGGCACACCACCTGCGTGGGATAGCTGGCTGGCAGTGCGGTCGCCTGGCCAGGGACCGGCGTGTAGATGCCGCTGTACACTGTGACGGTCTGGGCGCCGCCGTTGGTGCACTCGGTGGTAGCAAAGGTGGCCGTCGCGAAGGTCGCAGTAGGGCCGTTGGGCCGTACCACTTTAACGTCGGAAGTCACCGTCACGATGTAGTCTATCCGACTAGTCGCAGTGAGTGCGGTTGATGTCCTAGCTGGGCCGTTTACTGTCAGATATGACGGCTTGGTAGTGGGAGCCTCCGTCGTCGTGGTGCGCAAGACCAGATTGGACGCCGTCACGGTCGGAAGCGATCTGGGTGCCGTTCCTCCACTGCCAAACAGGCTTTTGCACTCAACATTGTCAGTGGTGGCTTGCCGAATCCCAGAATAAGTCTTGGCATCGGAGTTCTGGGCTGGGCCGCCTGCGATGGCAAGTGTGGCGACGAGAAGACTACGCATCATGATTGGTCGCCGACAAAAACTCAGTATCTAGGAGTAATGGTGGAGAACTATCAACTTGAGGCTGCCGCAGGTAATGGAGATCGTCAGCGACCGACAAGATGGGGATGGAACGAGCTTCAGCATAGCGAGGCTTTTTGGTGAACTACTTATACAACTCCCGTGGCGTTGCAATCATATGCTTCAGATGGCATCTACCCCCTCACATCATATAGCATGCCACCGGTAAATCCCCCAAGGGGGTGTTATCTCATCATCACATGTGGTTGTTACTTTATCGGGAGCATGAGTCTGTCTCGCACACGTAAAAGCATGGATGCAAAGTAAGGGATCACCCCCTCTTGCTCGTGTAATTGCCAACGGGCATTCGACGAGAGGAATCGGAAGTATGTAGTTAAGCGGCGCGGAGGCGGCGATTTTATGTCTATTGGTGGGGGTACGTCGGTCATAGCGTGGAATCCTTCGGCAGTAAGGCAGTGAGACGTTGGCCCTTGGCCAAATTAGTATCTCGGTTGCGGGTGATGAGCGAAATGATCCGAAATTGGAAAGTCGTACAAGCCACCACTTTGACAAAGGACTGACAAATTGCCCGCCCTGCCCTCCTGCGATCATAGGGATCGGGATTTGTAATTCATTAGCAATGAATAATGGACCAATCAACGACATCACTTGATTATGGTAAATTGAAATTCATCTCTTCAGATATTCATATGCTTTCCCTCAACTGAGGTCACTGATGACGTCGGCGCCACTTCGCTGCCAACACCATACTAACTGTAAGCTTAGGCCTTGAGACCTGACATTTTTATATTACATGACACTGCCAGGTCACCGGTCCATAGCTTCATATCAGGTGAAAAGACTGGACGCTCTACCTGAAAGCCTTGGCCGTAACCCGCTAGCAGTTGTATCCATGACTTACAAATCATCGTCTTCGTCGGAAGAGAAATCGCACCAACCGCTACAGGTAATGTAGCACGGATCCCCGTAACCGCCACCCGAAGGTCGTTCTCCAGAACATTTCTCGGGATCGTGAACTGTGATTACTTCAGTAATACGCCAACCAAGCTTCTCGAGTTCACTTTGGAGGCTTTTATCGAGTTGATCGAAAATCCAAGTATCCATCCTGATGGTGATTTTCTCAAGAGACGAAATGGATCTGAGCCGAGTATTGGCCAGCTCCAGAACTTCGGGAATAATCTGAGGATTATTTTCGAATCCGAATGGCCACAGGATCGGATAAGGCGTGTGACACTCACTCACAGTGATTATGGTCAATTTGGTGCATCGGCTTAGGCTGTCCGCAAGAAAGCTGAAGTGATTGTTGACCAGAGTGATGACATCGGGAATTCGATCTTCAAACTCTAGATGACGCGGATACACGTAGTCGATAATTGGAAATCCAATAACTACATGCCGTAGATAGCCTACGTTGTTGCCCATCCTTTCAATGGAAGAGGCTATAGATTCATCAAAGGACAAGTCAAAGACGTTCTGGGAGTAGAAATTCTAACAAGCCTCACGATGGACGGTCTTGCTTACGCCGAGTAATAGACCAATTGCAAGCCCACAAGTAAAGACATCAATCCATCGTCCATCATGGGTGCGAGTATCGATTAATTCATTTGCAACCAGACTGAGCTCGTAAATCTGATCGCGGATTTCGTGGGGAAGACTGAGAAAGCCTGCCATGTTGAGGTCTGTTCGGTTGGTTGTGCTGTGTTGATTGTGTGAGAGAGTGTAAATACTTTACAGAAGTCCATGTGAGACTTTATGCATCCGAGGTCGTATCCTAAGCTCTTACGTTGCTTTGTGTTGCTGGGCACTTCCAAGAGCTAGTTGTCCTGTTATTCTCAACAGCAAACACACACCTGGGAACATTTCCAAAGGAAAACGAAAATAATTGACCACCCTCAGATAGCTGGTGCCTAAGAATGAGGCATCGCGGCGCGGGTACTTTGTGAGGATTACAACCAATGAGACATGTATGATTTACACGAACTGACTGTGACTGCAGACGCGACCTGATCGCGTTTGATTGTATGCTTAGTCTAGCCAGTATGGCTATCATCACATTTCCAAGGTCTTGCAGTTGCTTCTATTCTGTTTCATATCACTTTTTCAACGATAGATCGCTTTGAGATCAATTCCCGTTAGGAGAGTTGACTTAACCAACTTGGGGCTTTCCAGTTACTAGACTAGGAAATGTGTTCTCAAGTTTTTTACTTGCTGCCTTGGAGACCATGTCTTCAGATTGCCCGCGCCGTACGATGCTAAAAGGCGAATGTGATGGTTTTCTAAGAACTCCGGCGGAACTCTCCCGTACAGGGAGACATTCACTCCCAACAAAAAAGGGATCTACTTCGGTGAGAGTCTTGGAATAATCAGGTATTCATACTGGACCTGCTGGGAGATGCACGCAGTGTATGTGGCGGTGGCCATACAACCCCTGAAAGGTGACCGCGAATATCCATGTCCCGGAGATAATTGTGGATTCAACAATGAATCTCCGCGATTTGAAGTCCAGACCCCTACAATGAATGAGGGGCTGACCAGACCTGGTCAGAATGATGGGGGGCATTCTGTGCCGCTGTGTCAGCCTAATAGTAGGCCGGCATGTCCATTTCTGCCTACAGGCCTAGTTTTCCCAGAGATTGATCAAGCTCAATCCCCAGGTATCACAGTTTTCCTTTCAACGCAAGTCGTACCCATCCTATTCCTGAATCCTCATTCCCATCCTTTCTTATCCCTCCACTAGCCGCGAGATATTCTCCGCTGTAAAGGACGCCAGGGTGGATACTCGCTCGCGGGTTGCATTCTGGGGAAGGGCTAGTTTTCCCACCGTCCGTCATCGGCTTGGGGTAGTCAAATCTACTTCCTCGTCCTTCTTGCTGCTGCTTACCCAACAAGGTAAAGACCGATCGGAATTTGGCACGCTCGAGGTTGCCATCAAGGTCTTTTGCGATCCGAAAGAGGGTTCTTTGTTAGTGCCTTTCTGAGAGTCTCGAAGACACTTGTCGCAAGTCTTGGTTGCTGCTGTCCTGGAGTCGACCCAGAGAAACCAGAAAGAAAAAAGAAAAGGAAGACCGGCCGACACCAAAATGGGCGAGACTCCTCAGAAAGTCGTCGAACAGGCGTACGACAGCATCGCAGGATGGTACTTGGCCTGGGTCGAAGGCCAGAATTCCCCGCGGGAGAGCTACACCGAAAAGGTCCTGCAGAATGTTGCGGCGACAACATCACCCTCAACCGGCTCAAAGCCGCGCATCCTGGAGCTCGGCGCCGGCGCCGGCGTCCCCATTACGCGGATGCTGCTCGACCGCGGCGCCGAGGTGGTCGCCAACGACATCTCGACGGAGCAGCTCAAGCTGGCGGCGGCGCGGTGTCCAGAGGCGACACTGGTCGCGGGCGACATGCTGGCGCTCGACTTCGCGCCTGCGAGCTTCGACGGCGTCGTCGGCTTCTACAGCATCTTCCACCTGCCGCGCGCGGAGCAAAAGACGATGCTCGCCAAGATCCACGCGTGGCTCAAGCCGGGGGCCATGCTCGCGTTCAACCTCGCGACCATGGACGAGGAGGAGATCCACGGAGAGTTCATGGGCCACGGCATGTTCTGGAGCAGCTACGCGGTCGCGGACAGCGTGGCGATGGTGAAAGAGGTCGGGTTCGAAGCGGTCGACGCGGAGGAGCTGGAGGCCGGGGACGGAAAGCTTGCGGAGGATGACCCGGATTTCGGGGTCAAGTTCTTGTGGATCGCGGCGAGGAAGAAGTAAAGTTCATTGGATGGCATCAAAAGTCTCTAATCCGCAATTGGATGCATTCATTTGTCCCCACGAGCTTGAAGCGCCGAGTTGGTATGGCATGGCTTGGCGTTGCCAAGAACATAGGCTTGGCATTCAGCTCAAATGGCGACGCAGATCGTAATAACAACATCACCAATCAAGAAAGCGCATGACATATGATTTCTTGTCACAGTTGGCAAGTGCAATCCGCAGTAAGGGAGAAGCTCTTGGTGACCAAGATGGCGAGATGCTTTCTACGGCGAGGATTATGTTATTCTACTGGAATTAAAAGATCTTTCGGTCGAAGGTCGCTCTTATATTTATGGGAGAAGATCGGTTTGCATTCCATTCATGGATTGAAATGGTATATGGGAGGCTCTGCCGAGCCATTATGGTATATTAGATACGTATTTACAGTCGTCGTTGTCGGGGTATATCTATCTTGGCTAAATATCATCTTGTCATGAGACGCGCAGGAGTCCTTCAAGGCCTCGTTATCTAGAAAGCAAAAGCGACGAGGCCAACAATGGCCATGACACCGGCGAAGGCGCTCTGGCGAGTAGCACCGCTGGCCTCCTCGGTGGAGCTGGCAGAGGAGCTCGAAGAAGAGGAAGAAGCCTTGGAGTCCGAGGTGGAAGAGGCCTCATCGGAGGAGCCCGAAGCCGTGGGGGAAGAAGTGGCCTTGACCATGGTGGAGACACCCGAGACCGCGGTGGAGGGGATGGAAGAGGCGGTCATGGGAGCGCCAGTGGCGGCGGTGCCAGAAGAGCCCTGGGCGGCGCCGACGTGCGAGGCGATCGAGGATGCCTTGGCGGTGGCGGTCGGGGGCATCATGGCGGCGTGGGAGGCGATGGTCGAGACCTTGTCGGTGGCCGTGGACACGGCCGAGCCAACGGCGGACGAGATGTCGTCCTCAGCCTCGCCGGCAGCTTCGGTGATGGGGAGGGTGGCCTTGGCGGCGACGTTGAAGACGGAGCCGTCCTTGTAGGTCTTTTTGTCGCCGTCCTCCTTGAGGTCCTTGGGGTAGACGGTGAAGGAGCCCGTCAGGCCCTTGCGGCCCTCGTCGACAATGAAGAGGAGGCCGCCGTCGTGGGGCTTGGCGACCGAGACCGAGTAGGAGCCGCACTTGGTCTCCGGGGCAGCGCCCAGGGTGCTGGTGATGGTCTCGGCCTTGCAGCTGGTAGTGGAGTCGGAGTCGCCGGTGCCGACCTCGAAGTTGTAGCTACATATCGTGTCCGATGTTAGTCTACGTCAATGCAGTGATGACTTTGAGATTCATCATGAGAGAGGGTTGAAACAGGGTTACGAACAAGCATTTGCCCTTGTCAGAGTCGCATCCGGCCTCGAGCTTGCTGATGTTGAACTTGGAGTCCTTGCCGGCGCGGGCGTCGATGTTGGCGGCCCAGGCCAAGGGCAGGAGGGTGGCGGCGGCAGTAGCGTACTTCATCTTGTCGAGTCGAGTTCGTTCAGACGTATCCGAGTTTGTTAAGGAGTGACTTGGGTTGGTTGTTTGGTGGTAAAAGAGTGTGGGTGATCCTTGGCTGGTAGAGTCAAATGGGTTGGATTAGAAAGGTTGACGAGGACATCCCGTCATGCTATTTAAGAAACAACCAGAAGTGCGGCCTCCTTGACCGACATCACCAACCAAAACGGGGGCAGGCATCCAGCACCCATGGATGATGTCGATCCCTCTCAGTGGCATGGACGGGTGTCGGCTCTGACATGAGAAGGGGTCGATCGTCCTACCATTGCCAAGCACGTCTAATTACGGCCAAGGAGCTAAAGTGGACGCAGACTGAGCCGACTGCCAATTGAACCCCGGCGAGCCCGTGCCGTTAAATACGGGGCTGGCCCGTTTATATCCCCATTATCGGCTCATCAGCCAATCACAGCCGTCCCATGAAAGTAATAACAGTGTCCAGCCAATGAAACACCGCCCACAGAATTGGATCCGTTCTATTAGAGCGGTCCTACCTTAATCTTCCCTAAGTTAGGGGTTCAACTTCTTTTTACCAAGATACACACCCCTTATCTACGTGCAGGTGCTTAGATAATTGTCCGAGACTTATGCTCATGTACGATGGATCTGATCTGGCTACCAGCTGTACCGAAACTTTCCATCCTCCCGGTCAGTACAATCGGCCTTGAAGGACCCATGCTCGTCCAGTGAAACCTCGGCCGTCCCTTCAGATATCACCTCCTGCTCATGAGCCTTATCACGATCGGCATTCTCCTTCATGCATATCAGTCTGTAGCAAAAGACCACAATGAACAGTAAACACCAAGTGACCATACCAGCCACAACGCCCTTCAAGTATCGCGGCTTCTCGGTCCACAGTTGTGGCGCTCCTATGCAGCCTGCGCAGTAGCCGATGAAAAACATGGCGTTGACGACAGACCGCTTCGTGTTGCCCTTGACGTTAGACGCCGCCAGTGACAGGAGGGGCGACATGACTGCCGTGATGCAGGATGCCTATAAGGAATTAGGGAAGCAGTCGTCAGCAACTTGTACGGCAGGCAAAATGCCATAAGTGGGGACTTACCAACCAGGAGGAGACGATCATGCCCCATCCAGAGGCAAGGGAAAGCTGGAGAAGTAAGATGTTCCCGATAAAAGGGGGAATGATCAAGGCCAGTACAACTAGAGTACGATTCTTTGGGAAAAGCCAGCACCCCGCGACTCCAATCCACAGCAACATGACCTGTGCAGCTCCGGAAGGGGCGGTGTACAGCATCGTTTGATATTTGTCGTAGCCGATGGTATTGATGACCAAAGAAGCAAACTTTGGGTAGATGGTGTCAGCGCAATATTATTGTATGGGTCGCCCGACCGCGAATGATGGTACTCTTACCGTCAGAACCGGTGACTGCATGGTTACCAAGACGCCAAACGCGAAAACGAACCAGGCCTTTGGATCCGAAAGCGCCTCCTTAAGCTGCGGTACCGAGAAGGAGGTCTTGTCGCCTCCTTCGCGGTCTTGCGCCATACGCAGCGACAGGACCTCCTTCTCGCGCGGGGTCAAGAACCAACAATCTTTGGGGCCGCCAGGCATGAGCAGGTAGAACGCGACGCCGGCTGCGGCGGTCAGGGCGCCGCACACAAGAAACAAGGTGCGCCAAGGCTGCAAGGAGTGCGAGTCCGAGGTTCGGCCGATCCCGTACATGAGCAGGCAGCCGAGTACTTGCGCGATGCCGTTCATGCTGACCCAAAGCGCTGTCCGCGTCGCGTGTTCCTTCTTGCGGTACCAGATGGCTGTCATGGTCACGAAGGACGGGCTGACGGCGCCCTCAGCAAAGCCGAGGAGAAAACGCACAGCCGCAAAACCGGCGAAATTTTGGGGAGCTGCGAGGCACATGCATATGATGCCCCAGATGACGCTAGATGAATAATGTCAGTCCTAAAGGAAGGATATATACCAGAGAACTTACATAGTGGCGCCGACGAACTTGGTCAGGTGCAGTCTGCTCATCAAGTATATGAAGGGGTACTCGGCGACTAGCTGTCCGACATAGAAGATGGATGAGCACCACGAATACTGGGCGCTGGTCATGTTCAGGTCGGTGATAAGGCCAAATACGGAGGCATAGCTCAGGCTCTGCTTATCTAGGTATTGAAGCAGGAAGACGACACACATCTGCTTGTAAATCAGAATCATGTCGGGTACCCAGTATCGAGCCGGTGACTCTGTCGACTGACTTACCATTGGTAAAATAGTGCAGTCAATTTTGCGGAGTGCCCTCTTCTCTTCTTCTAGGGTGTATGCCGCAGAGACATCGACAATCTGGCCCTTTTCCTCAACCGGAGGCTGTGTCGCCTGAGAAACGGCGACAGGTCCACCATCTCGTCTCTTGTCCTCAGAATGATTTTTCATAGCTAGAGGCGATCGCAAGATTTCGGTAGAATAGATTCGCAAAGTAGTAAACGGGGAAAAGGGCTTGGAAACTGCATCCCGGGATACGTGGAAAGGGTCCCCTCAATCGCAATTGCTCAGATAACAAAGGTAATCAAGTCCAGATCCTGGTGCCCAAGGAACAGACCAAGCTCCATTGTGATGAGGAGGTGGTCGCCAAGAACCAGATCGGAGAGATGCCCGAGTCTTCGTAATCTATGTGTCTCGGCTATCTTCGGACGATCTTGCTTCGGCCCCTCAATACCGCGAATCCCGACGGGGTGGCACAAACCGGCGTCTAAACTCAAAAGCTAAACCCGACATCATTCATCCCAGCCACCAAGCAGATCTTGGTCATAGGGGTGTGATAATTGCCAAGTGCTTCCAGGTCCCCAAAAGCTTTCTCTTTTCACCGGCGCGCCTTTCCGCTACGGCCCTAGCGATCATGGTCCAGCAAGCCGACCTCAAGCCTTGGCTTCGGCCCCCGCCGAAGTCGTATCGGATGGCCAACGCCAACGTGGTCGATGTCGAAGCCGGCACCATTCAGCAGTCCATGGACGTAAAAGTCGAGAATGGAAAGATCACCAGCATCCGCCCTTCAACTTCTTCATCTTCCTTTTCGACAGTAGACTTCACCACCATCGACTGCACGGGCCGCTACCTCTGCCCCGGCCTGATCGACAGCCACGTGCACTTAATTGCGGTACCTGGATTCGGGGACTTGTCATCGGCGTTCGGTAACCCAGAGGCCGTCTCGCTGCTGCGTCAGCCGTACGTGTGCGCGCAGATGCTGGGTCGCGGGTTCACAAGCGTTCGGGACTGCGGCGGCGCGCAAGCAGCACTACGAGACGCCGTGGCCGACGGCGTGTTCCCCGGCCCGAGGCTGTTCCTCGCGGGCCACGCTCTCAGCCAAAGCGGCGGCCACGCCGACTTCAGGGGCCCCCACGACCGCTCCATGTGCTGCGGCGGCGCGACGACGGGCCTGGGCCGCGTGTGCAACGGCGTGCCGCAGTGCATGCAGGCGGTGCGCGAGGAGATCCGCACGGGCAGCGACTTCATCAAGATCATGGGCTCGGGCGGGGTCAGCAGCCCGACGGACAAGATCGAGCACCTGCAGTTCACGGGCGACGAGATCCGCGCCATGGTCGCGTGCGCCGATAACGCGGGGACGTACGTCACGGCGCACGCATACACGAGCCGGGCCATACGGCACTGCGTCGAGAACGGGGTGCGCGGGATCGAACATGGCAACTTCCTTGATGCGGAGACGGCGGACCTGATGAGAGAGAAGGGGGTTTATCTGACGCCGACGCTGATTACATACCACCAGATGGCGAGTCCGAAGTGGACAGGGTACTTGCCGCCAGAGTCCCAGTCTAAGAACACGGAGGTGTTGGACGCGGGTCTGAAAGCGCTGAAGATCGCACACGATGCTGGCGTGACCATCTGTTTCGGGACTGATCTGTTAGGCCCTCTTGGAGCAGCACAGACGCACGAGTTTGCGCTGCGATCTCAAGTCCTATCGCCCATTGATGTGTTGAGGAGCGCAACGCTAAACCCTGCCAAAATGCTGGGGCAGGAGACATCACTGGGGCAGATACGGGAGGGTTTCGAGGCCGACATCCTGATCCTTTCCACCAACCCTTTGGAGGATGTTACCCTGTTAGATCAGCCGGATAAGCATATCTTGGGGGTCATGAAAGAGGGGCGGATATACAAGAGCCGCATAAAAGGGGTCGAGGCAGATGCGGTCGTCCCTCTTCGCATTACGCCTAATCTCTGAGAACTTGAGATGATATGCAATACTATTATACCAGGTGATTCAACAACAGAGGTTAGCCGTATGACTCCGTAAAGCGAGCAACATTATGTCACCAATTGTCTCCCTTTTAGCCCCCTTTACCCCCTTTTCTACTTCATGACCACGACACGAACTGCAGAGTTCCAATGGCAATCGCAAAAGGAAAACACGGCATCCTCCATAGACAAATGACCTAGCTTTCGTACCATCATTAGCCATTACTTGATGGGTTCTTCCACTGCTCCCACGCTATATAGGTCTGGATTAACCCCACTATGAGACTCAGCACGTCTGAAAAGACAGCAACGAAAACTCCAATAACAGTAGCGAGCATGAGGACCATCCAAAAAAGATGATGAGATTTGCGGGTTATCTGCATCTGCCCAAGCTAGGGTCCATGAAAGCCTTGACGGACCATCAATGTCTGCTTTTCCCTTCAACGATTTGAGCTTTTGTTCTAAGCTCTCAAACTTGGGGTAAATCTCTTACATTTCCCCGGAAAATAATCCCCAAAAGTGGAACAAGACACTTATCAACACGCTGGTTGTGGAAGCTCGTAAGAAGCAACGTATTTCGCGTCTATTCGAGGCCCATGGCCGCGTGAAGAGGTCTAGGGCACTTGCACCAAAAACCAAGGGGAACGGGCTCGCCATTGTTCTGCATGGCCACTCAGGCCTGGGTGAAACCCTCACGGCAGGTAAGCTAACCCCAGGTAATTATCAGTAACATTGGGGACTGACGCTGAATTTCATTGGCAGAATGCGTGGCTGCTTATGTGAAAGAGCCATTGGTGACTCTCGCGTCCTGTAGCTTGAGCGAGCATGCACAAGATATGGCCGAACCTTTGCGGTTGGCGAATGCCTGGGGCCTCGTAGTTCACATCACGGATATCGACTTACTATATAAAACGAAATCCTCGAGATTTTCTTTCGATGATTCGTACATAGAAAGTTGGAGAGGAGGCAAGTTTACCTCATCCTTTGGTTTCATTCTTCTATGCTAATATTTCGACAGCCCTCCACCAACTTTTAGACGATAACCGAAGCTTGGTTATTCTGGAAACACGTCGAGTTGACAGCCTTAGCGAAGATATCAATTCGAGAGTTCACGCACAGGTCCACTACACCCAATTTTCACAGGACGAGGTACGATATGTCTGGAACAACCAGCTCTCCAAGTTCGAGGCCCTCGGGATCAGCTTTTACCACGGCGCCCGCGATTTTATCACAAACCCCAAAATGAAAGGTCGGACCTGGAACGGTAGCGAGATGCGGAGAGGTAAAGCCCACCCCTGCCAATATGCGGATGAAAAATTTCGTTTCATTTCACGAGAAGCTAACTTGGCATGTAGTTATTGGAAGTGCCGTGGCCTTAGCCAGGCCAAGCGAGTGGACCGAGGAGCATGGCGAAGAAGAACGGAAGACAGGGCCACATGTCGGTATCCTCGAACTGGAGGATGCAGTAGAGCTCGCGGGGGGCTTTGGGCAGCCGGACGCAGTCGAAGCTCAGGGCTCTGATGATAACGTAACCGCCTCGGGGTGAGCAATCTCGTGATCAATCGCTTCAACAACTCTTTGGGCAAAAGAAATAGCTCGCAACTGCGAGGCAAGCAGGACGATCGCTATCACTAGAACAGGACGATACCTACAACTAGAGCACGCATATCACAAGCTTGGTCACCCTCGGCACATCTGAGCCATCTCCATTTCGAAATGCAAATTTGACAAGGCAGGTATAATCAAATAGGCCGTTGTGTTTATTACCCATTTGTAGGATGCAAAATATGTGCAGCACTTCGTATTTACCAGAATCGATGTCTCTCTCAGGGGGCCAGGCTGATAACGAAAGCGAGGGGCGATAAGATAACGATAAGCTACTTACCCACCAGCCCACCAGTAGCGGAACTGCCGGCCCAGTCCCCGCCGGGCCCGCGGGCAAATCGAATCTCAGCACGCCATCCTTTCGCGCAGGAGAGAGGAGTCAGTGGGGAGATCGATCGAACGGTTTTCGTATGGAATGAGTAGAGAAGGTCGCTGAACGTGAGGAGAAAAGAAATGTGATTCGTTCCGGGGCTCGTTCTAGAAGAACCCGCGAGGAGAGCAGGTGAACGAAGTTTGCTTTGCTGTTTCACCAGGGCCCGATACTACGAATGCACCCGTGCGGTTGCGTCTGGCGGGTATGGCAACACCCAGACACTGTCGGTCAACGGGGATGATTGTACTGTTGCAGTGGAAAAGGGGTCTGTTCTCTCAAGCAAGCACAAGTCACACAAGGTGCCCATTGATGGACGAGAAACGAAACAAACGACCCAAGATTTGGAGGGGGAGCGAGCGAACGAACAAGCGATCATCAATCACAGTGCCCACAGTGCGGTTTTAGTTTTCCGGAGATTCCCAGCACGAACGAACGGTCGGTGCAATCAGCAATCAGTAGGGGGTAAAGTGAGCAAGCATAGCGAGCAGCGGCATTGATGGGCTACGTTACGATCAGTACGTGTCTCTGGGTGGGCTTTGTGGGGTGAGAGAGCCCGCTGAGTAAGTACGTGGTGCGAGTGTCTTCTAAGCTGACGTGCGAAAGCGTGCTGCATGCATCGCATCATGCGATACGCAAGCTGCCGGAAGGGGTAGCGAGGCAGGCAAAGCCAAAGGACGGATGACACGACCGCTTTGCATTGCGATGCGATCGGCTTGGCATGAGGGGACTGATCTATCTATTAAACTTTTCTGTCAAAGGAATCTCGGAGTTGTCAATCGAATCTAATAGTCCCTGAGGCTCAATATGCGTAGCATAGAGAATGGAAGCGTCGTCAGTTTTTGCCCCTGAATTGGTCGATTCCGGATCTAGGCTTGGCAGCTTTCGCTTAGGCTCTATTCTCTTCTTGGCCCGGGAGATCAGTGGCTTCCCGAATCGGGGCTGGGCATCAGCGAGCGTCAAGCGTCCGTCCGGCAAAGGGCCTTTGCCAAAAAGAAGCTCTGGCCTGGAGATTGGTTGCTTTGCACGTGCCAAGATCGCCGCGGGAGATTCGAAGAGACGGTTTTTTGCGTCGTAAAAACAAGGGGTCCCTGCGGGATTGATTGATTCAATTATCTTTTTTTCCCTGTCGTATTGGCGCAAGATCTCCCTGTTCCCTCGAAAGGGCCCCTGAAACAAAGGGTTCTGTTAGACCCATCAAGGTGAATCGTCCAAGGGCGAGGTGCTAGCCTCTGCATTACTCTCGGTGCGACAGTATTGCAAAGTTAGGGAAAGCAATACGGGAATTTATTGCTCCAATAGGAGCTCGCCCATGGCCCGTGGCGTAAACGCCCATTGCCCATTGCAAACAAAGAAAAAGAAGGAGAGTGTAAGAATGCATTAAAGTACTAGTAGTAATCAGTCTGAGTTCAGCTGACTTGAGGCAGATAGGCAGACCAATAGGCCTCGCGAGTCGGTAATTGGCTGGCTGATCCTCCTCCCTGGTTGGTCTGCGACTGCCGAAACGAGCAATCCCAAAGAAGCGAGATGGGTGTGTGGTGGTGGTGCGTCCGAAGATTGCGGGGGGAAATCCAGAAGAAGCAGGCCAGGCAGGCCATGCGACGGCGGGCGCACAAATCGAGCCGCAGTGCCGTTTAGACGTGAGCCTCCGTCGACGCTATTGGGGATTCATTCCTACATAGGCTGCCAGTTAGGTTAGGTAGCCAGCAATCAATTCATTCCAGGCATTGAGCCGGAACGAGGCTCCAGATTCATTATTACCCATTTCTTTTTGCATGGTCAGCAGTCAGTCAGTGGCAAAAAGGGTCGGAAATAGTCTCAAACTCCCCAATTACGCGTGCCCAATTTACTCCTGGCGATCACTCTGGGGAACATGACATATGCAACCATATGATGCTTTATCTAAACCTGTCGACAATTACGCCATTTGATGGGTATCGGAGTCGTTTGTTCAGTTGTGGTCGGCACAAGGCTCCCCCTCGCGCCTTGAAGCCTGTTTTGGGGGCTGTAGATGGGAAATCACCAACCGCGGGCGGCACAGCAGCACAGCTGAAGATGGGGCGCTCCCCAAATGCAAGTGAGCGCGGCAGCTGTTGGAGGAAGAGGGCTGAGTCCATCTATCTGATGCTGACAGCATGAGTCGGCACGAACCCTATGCAGTGTGATAAAAATATCTTACGTCGGAGTAACGGCACTTTGCAGAAGATAATAGGTATTCCCCAGTAATTGGTGAGAGAGCGACGCCGAACAGAGCCATTGTCGTCATTGCTGTCAATCGTTTGCCAGTGACGACGGTGACGAAAGTCGAACATGCACGTCCATGACAATCAAGGAGTCAGGAATTGCTAGTTAGCTCCAGCGCCCGGCTGGCAGGCTGGCCCTCTCGTTGCACAACTAATGCCAATTAATGTAAAGCAGGTACACGAGCATACGAGCTGAATTGCGGATCGGATGAACCGCTAATGGCTCTGGAGTCTTTTGAGTCGGAGGCACTATCCGCACTAGACAGTCAACGGGCTCCGTCCAGGGAACTGATTCCGGAACGCCGTTCGACGCCTTCAATGGGACTTTGCGTACTCTGTAGGTCCTTCTAGAATCCGACGCAATCACCGTAATAATAGGGGATATTAATATCGACGACCAAGCAATACGCCCGCCTGCCCGCCTACCTGCCCGCGCGGTGGAAAGAGCTGAATAGGCAAGCAGCCTCCGGTCGCCGAGTAAGTTTGAGGCCGTTACAAGACATGCACGCAAGAATAGAATAGGGGGGAAAGGAGGGGAGTGAGGTGAAGTGAGACCCCCAATACGACAGCTGAGTTCCCCCTCGTGTGCCGTCGCCGCCCATGGTGTGTGATACCATCTGCGGGCTAAGCAGGCCAGCTGTGGAGTCCCGGATT
Source organism: Apiospora arundinis (assembly GCA_039105305.1). Classification (NCBI taxonomy): domain Eukaryota; kingdom Fungi; phylum Ascomycota; class Sordariomycetes; order Amphisphaeriales; family Apiosporaceae; genus Apiospora; species Apiospora arundinis. The sequence continues at coordinate 3,389,852 of JAPCWZ010000002.1, read as the reverse complement.
ACTATTCTGCTCTCCGGTAGGCGTGCCTCCTGCGCCGTTACACTGTGCCTCTTTTTCCGAATGAGTCTTGCTTTTAGCCCCCCCAGCCCAGGCTTGCAGTGTTTCAATGTTCCGTCCAACTGCGCTCCTCGCCACCCGCTGCTGGCAGCCAGTATTCAACCAACCAACTTACTTGACTCGGCATGCGCCTGGGGGTTTCCCTTATGTATTGGGTTATTCCGATGGTAAACTACGCGGAGTATTGTAATTTGGCTTCCGAATGAATGGCTGATAGCTACATATTTTGGGGTTACATAGAGGCTGGGGGGCAAAGCTTGGGAGTCGGCCAGTCTGGGCTCGGGGTCGATGAAACATTCTGTCCACCAGCAATTTGGGGTCGCGCAACTCTAGGATCCGCCGGAAGCGAGAGGTACGAGACAAAGCCGAGTCAGCGGCCAAACCTTCGTCGCCAACTGCCAATGTCCCGAAATTGAGCAAGATGATGGTATCAGCAAACAAAGCCCGTCGTATGTCGTATGCCGTAAGAGCCGTAGGCTGCCAACATTGACGAAAAAAAAGCTGCAGCCTTCGTGAAGATAGCTAATTTCCCCGTAATCTTTGGGTTCTATGTAAGCATACAGTACGCTGCCGTCAATTGCTGACAGGCCGATGCCCGCGGATTCTAAGTTTAGCGACCGTAGCCGTCCGTCTCTGAACGGGTGGTCTTGCGTAAGTTGCAGATCGAAGGTGGTGGAAGGATTGGCCAGGGGCGCAGGGGGGGGGCAGGAGAGAGAAGGTGAGAGAGTGAGAGGGCAAAAACAGGGGGCGACCAGCAGCGAGTGTCTCCCTGTGCCCTGTGCCCAGCCAGCCCAACCCAGCATAAGCCTAGGATTTGTACAGTGCAAGCCACGGAGTTGTTTTAGTTGGTGCACCCAGCAGGCCAATACCACTTGTCCAGCTGTATTACGACGTACATAACTCCGCCCAAGCCAGCGCGCGAGCCCAGGCACGCCCAGCACGCCCCCCCGAGAAGCCCAGCCAGCCAGTGGAGTGGAGAAATGCTGGCGGGCGCTGGCTGACAACTCACCCCTAGTGGATTTCGATTCTCATCCGAACAGCCAAACTTGCTCCTGATTCAATCCGCATACCTGGAGAGAGAGGGGGACAAAAAAAAAAGAAAAGCGCATCACCGCCATTATGTGATAATGATATGTAATATGTACAGTAGTTGACTATTGCGTAGCCTGCCTGCCCTTTCTAGGAATGGGGATGAATCAGATATTCTCTCTCTCCCTGGTGAGCATGATTGATCGTCGGGGGAGCAAGCTGATGTGAGCAAGCGACAGTGTCATATTTAGTTGTACGGTGATACGGTAGGTACCTAGGTAAGCAGCACAGGCAGTAGGTTAGCAGTGGGTTAGCAGCAGGTTAGCAGGAGGCAGGTCAATTACTGACTGGAGTTACTGAGCGCATTTGCCCAGTAAGGGATGCTTTTAGGGGTGTTCCAATACTGGCAGACTGGCAGCGTTGGCTGCAGGTGTACAGTGCCAATAGTTGAGACCCGGTTCACCTCTGGGAGTCTTAGAGTCTGTCCGCTGCTTCATCTTGGCACAAGTTGGAGGGGGCTAAATTAGTTGTGCTGCAGTCATGGATGCCGCAGCCAATAATGTCTGGCTAATTCATTTCACAATTCGGCCCCCCCCTGGGTATTCTGAGAATTACACGGTATTTGCCCGTACAATTCCTGCCTCCGCGCCTTCCCAATCCATGCCATGGAGTGGAGGCAGGCCGTGTGGCAGGTTCTGGGCAGGTTCTGGGCAGGCGTGAGAGGCCAAGAGGCGTCGGGTGCTAAGGAAGGTTAGGTGTGGTCCCGAATTAGCTGATCCCAGATACTACCTACCTAGAAGTACTTGGGTACTTGTACCATCTAACGTGAGAATGCACAACATTGAATGGAAAGCGCCATTGGCAGCCCCACTCGGCTGTGCACGTCCCCCACAATGATCCTCCTTTGGAAACCAGGGGGAAGGCCAACCGTCTTTTTGGCTGCCTCAGGCACCCGCCCAGGCCAGCAGGCTTACTCGGGACACAAACGTGTCCTCAAGATAAAGAGAGCTGTTCCCTCCACCCTCCGAGCCCAAATCAACCAGCAACAAGCAAAGCACAGCACAGCAAAGCACAGCACAGCAAAGCACAAAGAACACTCTGTCCTCTTCCCTTTTACCTTCAATCTCCTGCCTAATCCTAATTCTGCTGCCTTGCGGGACCACGCAATCCTTGACTCACAGCCTTGACTCATGGAGGACCATGCGTCGTCATAGGTAGACTCCTATAGCTGTATTTGTATTGAGGATCTAGGAAGGCACCTCTCTACCCAGCATTTCCCCATCCATCATCTGCGAACCACTTAGAGCAGCCTCGTCACCAAACGGTCTGTTCTACAACAACAAGTTCTGCAGTAGTAGTCAGTAGTTCTGCTACACGACACTCAAGTCCTCCAAAAAAGAAAACCACACACCCACCCAAAATGGAATCGTGGGAGAACCAGACGGCCACCACCCCGGCCTCGGCGCCCCAGGTCAAGTTCGAGAACTCGCCGGCCGATTCTTTCATGTCCACTCCCGGCGGTGACTTCTACCCGCTCTTCGAGCCCTCGGCCGACGACCACACCGCCGACCCCACGGAATCCGTCATGACTCCGCAATCCATCGCCGACTCCAAGGACGACTCCCCACATCCCGATGATGAGTCGCCAGCGCCCGAGTCGGGTGACAAGAAGCCTACTAAGAAGCGCAAGTCGTGGGGTCAGGTCCTGCCTGAGCCCAAGACCAACCTTCCTCCCAGGTAAGACGATCGACAACTACATCACACCACTTCAGTGGTTGCTAACCCCCCCGCCCTAGGAAACGAGCCAAGACAGAAGACGAGAAGGAGCAGCGCAGAGTCGAGCGCGTTCTCCGGAATCGCCGCGCTGCCCAGTCCTCCCGGGAGCGCAAGCGTCAAGAGGTTGAGGCTTTGGAGAAGCGCAACACCGAGCTCGAGAAGCTCCTCAACGACCAAAGGAAACAAAACATGATGTTGATGGACGAGCTCAACAAGTTCCGACGCGGCTCTTCTCCGATGGCCTCGTGCCACCCGAGCCCCCTGACTCTGTCCACGCCTCTGTTTGGCGGCCCCGAAGCCCCCGAGACCAAGTCGGGTACGATGAACGACTTCATCCTGGTGCCCAACCACGATGACACCATCGACCCCGCCTCCATCTCCCCCGAACTGTCGCCCGTCCCCGACGCCGAGGTAGTAGAAGCCTCATCAGCGAAGGATGCGCCCGCGACGTCCTCCGCGTCTGCGACCACTTCCACCGACATGACACAACATCCAGCAGCGATGTTGTGCGACCTGCAGTGTCAGTCGGTGGAGGTGCCGCAAGCGTGGACGGCGTCGCGACAGAGGTCGCATCCGGCGCTGGCTCTCTATCTTCAGCTCAACCTACTTTTGACAGCCTCTTCGGCGATGCTCTCAGCACTGCACCGGCCTTTGACCTTAATAGCTGGAGCACTGAAGCACAATTTAGCCCTTCAAGCGACCCCCTCAATTTTGAGTACCATCATCTGGATGGTGACGCTTCCGCCGAGCTACCGGACCTCGACTTCACCCAGTACCTTAGTGACGATGTCAGCGGCGCAGGTTCAGGCGCGATGGCAGGCCACGTCTCCTCGATCCACCAAGAGCTCGAACCCACGTTCGGCCTCGACGACTTTGAGAATCAAATCTCTTCAGAAGCTTTTAACCAGCAGCCCCATACTGGCGCGTCCTCTTTTGGATGCGACGATGGAGTTATTGCGGTTGGTCTCTGAGGGATGCGATGACCGAGTCGTGAGGCTGGCCAATGGGTCCCCGGGTATCAAGGGCGATCAACAGAGCCGTGGCACGCTATTGTGGCCAGACGGCGCCAGCTTACCGTCGCGCGAGGTGTTGCTCACACTCATGTGGGCAATCCGCGTCGAGGAACGGAACATGAGACAGCAGGCTAGGGAGGCGACTATAGTCTCCCTCCAGCCGGCCTCACCAAACAAACTCGGATCATCAACAAGCGTCCCTCTGGAACAAGATTCCAACCAGACGTATGTATTATCGGTGGCGACCAAACGCAAGAGGGGGAGCAGCAAGACTAGGGATGTCAATGGTAGTAAGAGGCTTCGGCTCGGCTACTAAACAGTATTCTCTTCTGCCAGGGAGAGTGTCGAAGAGCGTTGACTTTTTCAAAAATATTGTCCGATTCATGGGGTTCCAGGGAACAAAAGGGCATGGGTAGCGGGCGTCCGGTTGTTGCATCTCCGCCAAAATAGGTTGGCGTACTTGAGAGCTGTAAAACAATGTGACATGAATGAAGACTTTACAAACAAACATATACTTGGTTCCATCTCGCTTGTGATATCTGATTTGCCCCATTTCCTTTTCTCCTAATCTTGCTTCGATGTCACTAACGCCTTCATACGTCACGGCACCGCTGTCCTGCTTTTCCAGCCTCGGTCGCAATTCCACTCCGAAAGTCTGCTTGTTCTCTCATTTCAATCAACTGCAGTAAACACAGCAGTGCGAAGAGATTAAGACATTATTGGGTTATGCTGAACTTGACAAATCTGCAGTCCTCAGGCTCGCTTACTGACGAACTTTCTTCGCAATATTGAGGCTTGTCTCAAGGATGTGGGACTTGTACGAACACCTGCCCGGCTCGACAATTTCTCCAAGAATTTTGCAGTGCGGCCTGGGTCCGGTGGCACACTACCTTGATTATCCCTATCCTTCTAGTTCGGATTCAAAGCGTCTAAAGGACTTGCTGAGTGCTCGGCCACTTTCATACAATTCAGGCCGTGATGGGGCATTCAAGCTACTGGTCACATTCGACTTTGGCGTCGACCTTCTCTACAATCAGCAACTGGGACGCGCATGACCGCCATCTCCATGAGTCCGCGGAAGGGCTACCGTACCCTCATCTTCGACGGCCACGGTTGCTAGCAGTGCACCTTCAGCCATCTCGAGGACTTAAAGCTTGATAAGGCAAGATACATTTATGGATAATACATGGAACCATCGCATACGTGACTGACCGAATCGATTGGTTCTGATTGTACAGATAGCCAATGCGGGTTTGGATCTTCTGGCAGTGATGATTCGGCAGATGAGATGGCCTCCGAAAGCTCTGGGTCTGGGACATGTTCTTCGGCAGAGGACAGCGAGGATATGCTGGGCGATATACTGCGCAAACTACCCTATAAACCAACTGTATTAGACCTGAGAGTCATGGGTATGCTTCCTCTTCTTTCTTCTTTTTCCTCGGACCCTCTTCAAGTATGTAGATTTACACTTTTTTGGTCTCCATCCTGGACGTAAGTAGCCCCTTTTGTATCTGGTGATCATCCATGAAGATGGACCGACATTCTCACAAACCAACACTTCACCTAAATCAGAAATTGCATAGCCTCTTGATATCATGCACGTGCTGGACTTACCTTAACCGTCGATACAGTGACAGCAATCGCCATCAACTACGACTTACTTGGAATCGATTAGCCCTATGTAAAAGTTCAAACGAATCTGGTAATTTGCAGGACCTCTGTCAGCTTCTTGATGATTGAATGGCGAGACGTGCCAATTGAAACAATGAACCAAGCTCTGCTTTGAGCGCCAGTTATCTCACGAATCTTTACGGATGTTATCTAAAAGAAACAAAGAACCTCGATGTCAAAGAAAGAATACGAGTAACAGCTCGGCTCCTTATGATAGACAGCCCAATAGGCACCCAGACAAAGGGGCCGCAATTACTTAAATTGACCATGTTCTTATATGAGCAAGACGCAATGTAAGTATATATTTGGCTACCCCCAATCAGATTTCCAGTGCTTAAATCAGAATCCATTGTATGCCAAAAATTTTTATCTTTCTGCGGTCATCTAAAAAAAACCTACCTGCCATGAACAAGTTGTCCATTCTCTACTGTAAACACTGCAGCCGTGGTTGCGACCAGTATTGCTTCGACGGCCACCGGAGCCGGTACTACTGCCACGACAGGCGCTGCCCTGGGTTCGACCCCCCGCGCGACAGCAGCTTGCGTCCCGAAGTGCTGTCCCGGTCGTCGAGCAAGCGGTATACCAGTGGCCGCAGCAGCAGCAGCCGCCCCAGCCGCCCGGGCGACGGCGTTCGTTATGTCGAACGACGGGAGCCACCGCGGTCCGCAACACCGAGTGACCGGCTCTGCACCTTCAAGATCGAGCAGACGGGAGAGATCCTGACCTACCCGCGCGACCCCAACCGTGACCGCGACCACCTGAACCTGCTCATGCGACACCCCGCGCCCAAGCGCGGCTACCGCTACGCCTACGACCGCGCCGGGAACACCGTCACCCTCCCCGTCGGCCCCGAAGCCGACGACTACTACGACCCCGCGGATGCCGAAAGAAGCAGCCGAAGCCGCCGCCCTTCTCGGTCGGCGTCGACGTCGTATCGCGATGGTGGTGACCAGGAGCGAAGAAGCTATAGCTCCGCGCGGGAGATACGTCGCGAGCCCGGCGGAAATTCAGGGTTGGGGAGGAGCTACAGCACCCGCGAGACGCGTCGTGACTACGACGAGGGAGGAGGACTGGGAGCAGGGCTGGGGAGGAGGCTCAGCGTGGGAAGGGGCCGCAACTACTCGTCGCGCGATGATTATGCTGGGGGCGGCGGCGGCAGTTACGATTCGATGCGGTCGCGGCATCCGCCCGAGTCTTTTAGCAGGTCGTACAGCACGAGACGCGGCCGGAGCGAGTCTTTTCTCCGGCCGGAGGCTGCGTACGAGGAGCCGCGCCAGCGCGTAGTCAAGCCTGAGGATGTAGATTGGGAGATCGAGACGGTGGTTGAGTAGGCATCGAGCGAACGATGGATCAATCTGGATAGGACTACGAGACTGAGTAGAAAATGAAAGGAAATCGAGATACGTGCAAAATATATATCAGCTGAATTGGCTACTTTGACTTGATGTGCCATGATAAGTATTACATTGATATCTCAGGGATTTGCAAATGGTGATACATACTCAGAAAGGGGCTTTCGTAACGCTAACTTCGACTGCCAACATGTCGTCGCGCATGCGTGCCGGGACAAGACAAGAAGTGAGACCATTTCTCAGAGCCAACCAATCGGCTGCATCGTACTTAGGTAAGTCAGTAAGCGAGTGACGCGGGGAGCTAAAAGTAAGCGTAAGATCATTGATTACAACACCCACCACCAGAGAGACCTGGTCAACTTTGTTACCTATCAAGTCGTGAAGCTTTCTTTATCCAAGGGGTTAACTCGAGTCTCCCTCCATGCGTATTGCCGCAATGGTCAAAATAACATCCTTTCATCTGCTTTTGGCGCTGGCATTAGCAGCATGCGGCCAATTGCTGGAACCAGACACGTCATTCTTCTCTCTTCAAGAAAATGTAGACTCCGCCGAACTCTTCCCCATGCCACGATGCGGCAATTTCCAGCTCGAGGAGGCCACGATTGACCAGATGCAAGAAGCAATGAGCAACGGCACTCTGACCTCGGTGCAACTGGCTACCTGTTACATGATGCGAACGTATCAGACTGAGGACTATGCCAAGTAAACTAGATATTCCCCGCATCTTCGCCCACCTTATGCGGTCGTACTAACTAACTGCATCCCAAGCTCCCTCATCCAGCTCAATCCTGACGTCCTGGCCATCGCGGCTGACAGGGATGCGGAGCGGCAAGCTGGCCAGGTTCGGGGTCCACTACACGGCATCCCCTTCACGGCCAAGGACAACATCGCGAGCAAGGACAAGCTGGAGACTACGGCCGGCAGCTGGGCCCTGCTCGGCAGTGTGGTCCCTCGCGACGCCCACGTAGTTCGCCGGCTTCGCGAAGCCGGTGCTGTGCTCTTCGGCAAGGCAACTCTATCCGAGTGGGCCGACATGAGGAGCAACAACTACTCGGAGGGCTACTCGTCCCGAGGGGGCCAGGCCAGGAGCGCGTACAACCTCACAGTGAACCCGGGTGGGAGCAGTTCGGGTAGTTCTATTGGGGTTGCTATCAATGCGATTGCATTCTCGATCGGGACTGAAACAGACGGGAGTAGTAAGTCAGGGGGTCTCAGATAAGGCGACTATGTTACTAATTATCATTATGCAGTCATTAATCCTGCAGAGCGGAACGCCATTGTTGGTTTCAAACCTACAGTTGGCCTGACCTCAAGAGCTGGGTAAGACTCTTTGGATGCGGGCTGTTAGATGTGTCTTACTGAAAGATCACCAGAGTCGTACCCGGGAGTGAACATCAGGATTCAGTTGGCACTTTCGGAAGGACAGTGCGCGACGCCGTGTATGCTCTTGATGCTATATATGGAGAAGATTCCCGAGACAACTACACTCTCGCCCAAAGAGGAAATACGCCCGCAGGAGGTTACGCACAGTTCCTATCAAAGAGCGACTGTCTGAAAGACGCCGTTTTTGGCCTCCCTTGGAAGAGTTTCTGGGTCTACGCGGACGAAGAACAGCAAAACGCCTTGACGTCCATTATATCACTGATCGAGTCGGCCGGCGCCACCATAATCAACGGCACCGAGATCGCCAACTACGAGACGTTCATCAGCCCCGACGGTTGGGACTGGGACTACGGCGGCACCCGCGGGTACCCGAACGAGAGCGAGTACACCGTCGTCAAGGTCGACTTTTACAACAACATCAAGACGTACCTCGCCGAGCTCAACAACGCGAACATCAAGTCGCTCGAGGACATCGTGCAATACAACTACGCCAACGACGGCAGCGAGGGGGGCAGACCATGGCCCTTTGGCAACCCGGCGTTCTACTCAGGCCAAGACGGATTCCTGGCCTCGCTGGCGGCTCGCGGTATTCAGGGTGAAACATACCAGCAGGCGCTGCGATTCACGCAGTCGTCGACGCGGGCGGGCATCGATTCCGCTCTGATACACAAGGGAAGGCAACTCTCGGGCCTCCTGGTCCCGCCCGACGTCGGGCAGACCTACCAGATCGCGGCACAGGCCGGCTACCCCATGCTGACGATCCCGGCGGGCGTGCACATGTCGTCGACGGGCATGCCCTTTGGGCTGGCGCTCATGCAGACGGCGTGGGCCGAAGCCAAGCTGGTGAGGTGGGCGAGCGCCATCGAAGACCTGCTGCAACAATCGACGGCGGCCTCAACGAACAATAAGAGTTACGGGAGGACGTTGCCCAAGTGGTACGGATACCTGGAACGGAACATACCGGTGCTGAACCTATGAGCTGAAAAGAAGGCAAGAAGAAAAGAACCCTAGTTCGCTTTTATTTTCCAAGGGACTTTTGCCGAAGCAGGGAGCAGGTGGCTTGGTTCGGAATCTTTTGGCCGGATGGCGGATCCAAGCACGTTTTTTTTCCTTGGTTGGGATGCGATTTTAACCACCTATATGTGAAGTCCGATATAACCCAATCTCCAAGGGAATTGGCTGGAGTGTGTCCGAGTGCCCTGTCCCACTCTCGCTTGCCGGCCACATGGCCAGGGTCATGGCGAAGACGACCCCACTGATGACTGGCTTTGCAAATACGGAGTACCTAAGGTTAGGTATGTATGCAATGGAAAAGCGAGGCGAACAAGGAGTGTCGCTGCTTCATTGAAGATCAACCCGTTTTTACTCTGTTCAGGTAACCAGGCTGTTGGTTGTTAGTTGTCTGGTTTGAGGACGCATGCAACGCACAGAGCGAAATCGTAATCAAGACGATCGCATCTTCATCATCATAAAGAGCACGGCTTTGGATCTGCAATCTGTTGCGACGCCGTTTCATATAGATGTAACCCATGGGTGAGATGGTGGCGTGATCACTCAGCGCTCAGCCAGCAAGCAACCATCAGCTACAGCTCAGTATTGATCAGCTCTGTGTTTGTGGGCAACACCCCTGTCAAAGGTGCCACGCTTCTGTGCCGCACGAATGCCGTTGTAATGCAACGGAACCAGATCTGCGAAAGCAACTATGACAGGCCTTTGCAACTGGCAAGGGATTTCGCATTCCTGCTGGACATTATTGCACGGCATTTTGCGTAATTCGTACGAGATCCGAGCGTCGCCCGGATCGTCTCCGAACCACCAACGACAATTCCTTTTTCAGAGCTCAACGATCTTTTGCATCTACGTTACGAGCAAGAATTGGAGGGTGAATGCTACTCTATAATATAGAGATCGTAGATCATTGACACTTTTATATGAATTACATAACAATCGTGCCCTGAGCGTATAGAGAGGCCTGAGCTTCAAAAAGGCCAGGATGGTGGCGTGCATGACTCTGATGGTTTGAAGGGGGCTGATTGCTGGGCCACTCTGGATGGGACCATGGTCTTGGAGGTTGTTGAGCCGAGCCCTCCGTCGGCATTTGCAATGTAGGTATAGCATATCGCCGTTAAGTTATTACCTCCCTCCCTTGACGACGGCAATGTCAATGGGATATAAGCATGTATGTAAGCATGTTGAGAGGCGAAGTTTTTGCTTCCAGAATGAATGCCAAAACCCCCATCACCCGTCTCATGTACGACAGCACTAGTATACATCGTAGTAATTGCTACCAGAAGAAACGCTCTCATGAGATTTCGTATTGCAACATCACTGATATACTGCGATTAGCTTTAAACTGATCATGAAGGGGGACTGAAATCCTGGCTTCCGGTTCTCCAGTCTGATTGTGACTATGTTGAAGCTGTGGTTGCAATGGGAATCAAGTGTATATTGCATAGGACGGCAACTTCCGCCTCGCGAAAAGGTCAGTGTGTGTGACAGTTGACGACAACGGATATGTACGGATTTAACCACTAGTCGCGGTTGGGGCGCCGAAGATCGTCCAAGAGGCCAGCCAAAGGGTGACAGACGAGCAGGATGGAGTTAAATGGATACCACAACGGTTTTTTCCTATCGACCACTCACCACTCTCAGATTGTTCTTCTTCTTCTCTTGGCTGGCATTTCCCTGTATTTCCCTTTACCGTCCTCATTCTCCGATAGCTAGCTTTATCTTGGCTCTCGGATCCCTTCAAGCTGTGTGGCTCGCGGTGACGGCTTCTAAATGCGGCTTGCGTGTAGGACCCGCCCCGTGGAGTGGATGAGGTGACAGCTGTAATGGAACCCCTAGAGTCTATGCCCCCTGCTCAAGACTTTAATGTGTTAAGCCATGACACAGTGACCGCATCAGCTAGTAGTATGTGTGTAATGGCCTTCGCTATTACCTTTTTATTTCCGTAAAAATGATTTGAGACTTTGCTTCAAAACCTGTCAGTTGTGTCAGTTGAACTTGAGTTGCAGTAGCGGGCTGTCGTCTGTTTCGAAACGGGCGTCTAGCACCCCCCCAAATTTCCATTTTGCACTATATTTGTTCGACTGGCAAGACACTCGTCGCATGTTAGCGCGGTGGCTTTTCCAGATGAGATGGTGAAGTTGGTGATGGCTAAGATTAGCGAGCCCGACCATTTCCCGCGATAGATTGGGTTCATATAAACAGTTCATTGGTTTGGGCTGACTAACTTCTTTTTTGGGAAGTGCCATCCCAAGGTGAATGGATATGAACGAGGCATATGCCCTTTCTGGAATAAACCCAGTTAGCGGACCGGGCTTGACTGCGACGGGGCCACTTGACTTGCAGGCCGTTCCCTGTCAACTACCCTGTCGACATGTGCTAGTGCGCCAGCTAAGCTCTAGCAGGGCCCGTTTCGAATGCGACTCCAGTCAAGCCTGGACAGCGTGGCGACCTATGCTTGACTCTTCTCATTCGTAGACCCAGGTTCGGCGGCCGCTGGCCGACGCCGACCATTCAAGGTGAGAGGTGAGAGAGAGAGAGAGAGAGAGGAGAGAGGGTCTGTCAAGTCATAGGGCTCCATCACTAAGCAACGTTGAAACAACCTATGGGATGAGAGACAGTAGCAGGGCCCCGGATCAGTCCTGGTCCTGCGCTCGCTCGCTGGAGCTACTGCACGATGGTCCCATGCAAGGGGAATTCCAGATCGCGGCGGCATCCCTCGTCCCTAGTTTGGGACCATTGTGGAAGGAAGGGCAGGGAAGATCGATCACAAAGGGGCGGGCGGGACACCGGTGATCGTCCAGTGTAAAAGATCCAATTGTCCGATTGTTCCTTTAAACCCATTTATTGCCCGTCGCCTCGAAAGGATAGAAATCTTGCGACTGACGAGCTGGCTGTCGAATCCACTGCACGAGTCAGCCCATTCACGAATAAAGCGTCAATCAGGGAGCCATGTACAACTGCAACAGCGCCGAGCACCAATTGCCCGCATCCCATTGAGTGTTGCGAGCCTTTGACGGACGACGACCTGTGTGAAGGCGCACACCACCACGCGACGCCGTCCGCTCCGCCAGCGCCGATAGGATAAGGGGGAGGAACTGAGGAACTCCCGGGTGGCTTTTTACGTTTCTTTTCTTCTTGGACATCCGGGCAACCATGGCGGATCCTACCAAGGCCGACGCCACCAAGAGTCTGATCGGCTTGATTGGCTTCTACGACAACTTGCACGAGCCCAAGCCCGTGTCGAACTACCCGGAAACCATCATCGCACTGGCTGTGACATTTTTAGTACGGATCACCTACCTTCCTACGTCCTACCGTGAAGCGGTCATCAGCGTATGGGGTTTTCAGCGACGGAGTGTTAACTTGTGGCGACAGGCGATAACGTGGGCATGCGTTTCTTTTCGGATATACACACGACTCCGCATCATCTACTCCCCAGGATGGGATGATGTCTTTGTGGTGCTGGTTCTTGTGAGTCAAGCAGTTCCCAGTCCGTGGTAGACTGTATGGTTAAACAACTGTTGCTGACCTTAGTGCTATAGCTTTCCGGCACGGTGGGATCTATATGTGAATGCATCTGTGAGTGGCAACCCAGGAACCGAGACATATACCGCCTCGAGGCGATAGTTTACGTGCGGGGACTGACAAGGGTGGAATTGCAGCAACAAGACATGGCATGGGACAGCATTTTCTCTTAATACCAGCCGAGGACAGAATCACATACCTGAAAGTAAGTCCCGAGAAAAGAAGGCACAACAACCCCTTACTCCAACCACGAGATGGCAATCACAACCATGCTGACATGGAAAACCCCCTGATACAGTTCTTCTACGTCGCCAACGTCACTTACTGCATGTCGACGGCGTTTGTCAAGCTGTCGCTGCTATTCCAGTACCTGCGCATCTTCGACTCTGGACACATGCGCGTGGTCTGCCAGGTCTTTATCGTCATCACGGCGGCCTGGGGCCTCGCGTACTCCTTCATGGCCATCGTGCCCTGCTTCCCGATTCAGAAGTACTGGACCCTTACGATGCCGGGAAAGTGCTACGCCTTTGGGTCCCTGGTGCCCATCGTCTTCTACGCGACCTACGCTTCATCGGCCGCCATCAACATGACGCTCGACATCATCGTCCTCTGCATCCCGATCCCCGTCTACTTTGGCGCGAACACGCCGTTCAAGTCTAAGATCGGCTTGATCGGGCTCTTCTGCATGGGTATTATGTAAGTATATAACTTCCATCAAGTCAAGTTCTCTTGGGGAGATGTATTCTGCATTACCCCTGATCCAAGATGAGAAAGGAGAAGATAAGATTACAATTGGAGAAAGATCTAACCAGGACTGCCTGTCATCTAGCATCAACTTCATCTCTATCTGGCGCGTTAAGACCATCGTTGAGCACCGGGCTGCGACGTTCCCGACGTTCGACCCGACATGGTACGGCCCCATTAGCATCGAGCTGGCGACGCTCGAGGTCAACTTCGCGTCCATCTGCGCGTCGATCCCCGTCTTCTGGCCGGTGCTCACGCGGAGCATCGACAAGGTGTTCGTGACGCGGGAGATCAAGATCGAGCGCATCCACCGGTTCGAGACGGTGGACGAGGACCTCGACCACGGCAGCAAGTACGGCGACGACCTCGAGCTGCAGCGCACGAACACCAACGTCAGCCGAACCGACGACTTTGGCGGGCACGGCCAGATCCTCCACTACAACAGCAACGCCAGCAACAGTAACAGTAACAATAATAACAACAACAACTATGATAATCCGCACAGCCGCTCGGCCAGCCAGACGACCCTTGCCCAGACGCGGAGCGGCGGGCAACGGTACGGCGGGGCCAACGGGAGCAATATGCACTACATGGACGAGTACGTGGCGGCCCAGGTCGACCCGCTGAGCTCGATGGGCAAGGTCGAGCTGGAGATCTCGGCGCAGCCCATGTCGCGCAAGACGTCGCGCGAAATGTCGCGGAAGAACTCGCGGGCGCACATGATACGGAAAGGGTCGAAGCACCTGGACGGGTGATGGAAAGAAAAAGAAAATCCAAGCGAACGTAATTCTAAAGTATTATTTTATTGAAAACATAAACATCTTCAAAACACCATTGGCACAATACCCATTACTGCATGTTCTGCGATCCTTGCCAGTAGTATGAACACCGGAATATGTCAATTGGCCATCATGGAAGAATTCGTCGTTGTGCATGGGATGTGTCCAATCCCTGAAAGTTGGGCTTGTTCGTAGGCTCAAAAGAGTCGGCAGTGAAGCCCCTAAATCGCCGACCGCCCGTCGCAGCTCATCTTTGCGCTTTAGCGGTCGCTAGCGGGTATCGACCACACCATCGACTCTGTCGCGACGGTCCGCTCTGCTTCCTGAGGGCTGAAACATATCGATGTCAAGACTAATCTTATCGGCGAGCACATTGAGCCGTCTGTCGCAGCGAGTTGTCTTGGAGTGTCCAAATCAATCTGCAAGTTTTCAGGGGCATCATTGACAAGCAGGGGTAGTTTGGGTGGAGGGGGCTTGGGGCCTGGGGCTTGGGAGGCTTTGGGTTTCCAGAAGCGTCGGTCGCGGGCTGATGATGTCATCGTGATGCTTTAGCATGGCTCGTCTTCGTCACACGATAACCTTGATGCACACGCTGTTACCAAAGAGAAAGCTCTCCTCAATATTGGACTGTTCCTCTTCATTTCAGACGACTCAATTGCTGTCTCACCTTCCTCTGACAAGAACACGCAGTAGTTCCCTCGTCCCGGCCGTGATTTCAGCTTCAGACAGCACACCCGCAGGTCTCAAACTCACATCTGAAGATCGGCACCGCACTGCACGGCACCGCTCCGAACATCAACATCAGTACCAATAAATAACATTATCAAAAGCAAGAACCAGAAACCATGTCCGGCAGAAGCAACAGCAACACCCCCTTCGCGGCGCTCCGTCGCGACCCGCGACACGACGAGTTCGCGCGCCTGGCCGACGAGCACATGCAGCACGACCTCGAGGAATCGGACCGCGACTGCCTGAAGAAGGCCGCCAGCCGCGTCAGCATACCGGCCACCATCGGCACCATCATGGGGCTGGGCTTGGGTATCTACGCCGCCGTGCGCCTGCGCCGGACTCGCGCTGACGTGTTCCGCATGTTCCGCGCCGCTGAGAAGCCGACGCACGTCGTGTTCGCCGGAGGCAGGACAGGTAAGAAAGAATATATCCCGTTCCTTCTCCTTGTCTCTTTGAAGATCAATCATAGGGTTGCCCGAATCAGTTTACTAATGGATCAACTTTGTCGTGATTACAGAACCGATCCCCGACATCACCCCCTACATGCAGCCCAGCCGCTTTGGCGACATCGCGACCTACTTCTTCTTCGGCCTCGGCGGCACCATCGTCGGCGGTGAGCTCGGGTTCCTGCTGGGCAGCTGGTCGGCGGCGCGCCTCATCTCCAAGGACCCCGCCCGCAAGGGGCGCGTCGAGAACGCCTACCGCAAGTTCCGGGCCGATGTGCTGAGGCGGGAGGCCAAGCAGCTCGAGGCTGGTGGACCGGTATTCTAGGGGACAGGAAGAAAAAAAAGAAAGATAACGGAGGGAAAGAGTTGTAATAATTAATCGAACTAATATGGATTCTGAGCTTTCCGGCCGAGGGTCATCTAATGCTGTGATAGGAGTAAGCAATTCAATCAATGGCAAACTGTCATGTAGTTTATCGCTGACATCCGATCAAAGCGACGGTGTCGTCAGTCTTCTACATTGCCTTTGGCATGCAGTAAACGTGAGTACTACATCTTCTGGCTGTTTTGTTGATTAATAATTTGCATGATGGTGACCGACGATAGAATGCCATGCGCCAAGCGACCCCGCCTCCCTGCAGGCATAGCTGACCCTCATGGTGATGGAGCTGCACCCTTGCTGGGAGGACCGAGCTACTGCACCCTCGAGATGTTATCATCCACTGAGAAGCCCAGGGCCTCTCGCCCGTCGGACAGTCGGTGAATTTCCATCTCCCGGTCGATGGATCCCATATGCCGGGAGTTGGGGCATCGCGTATCCGCTTCGTCGCCATTCCACGGTCATTCAATTGCTGTAATCCACGACTACTCCAGTGCGATGCGGCCGTGATGCCGCATCTAAAGACTACGCATCTTTGTTCGTGAACTTGGCAAAGCTGGATGAGATGCGAAGTGGTATCACTGGTATGTGGATGTTGTCCACCGAATCTTGCGTTGGCCATCTACCCCGCATGCGACCCTCCCGTGCGAGGGTCGTTAGTGATACAATCCCGTCAATGCCGCGCGACTCTATTCGCTGACATGTTGGAGAAGGCTGGGCCAAGACTCCCAGTGCCGCGGCTGATTGGCAAAGAAAGGAAGAGATAGATTGCCATGTCTCAGATTCTAAGTATTTTCGGGCGGTTTTGCAGGCATGGGGAGCCACCGAGCATCTTGCTGCTCTCGCCTTCTTCAAACCCCATGAACCGCAAACTCCATCGCCCACGATGGCGCCCCAACCCGCCCCCTTGATGGCGCGACAGCCTCTGTCGGCCATCTACACGTTGTGTTATATCGCGACCATTCTGGCGCGAATCCCGTACTGGACGCTGAAGTTCGGCCTCTTCTCAAGTCTGCGGCCGGTTCCGACATGGACACTGAAGCAGAGCCTGATGGTGACGCTCACCAAAGTCCTCGTGCACATGGCTTGCGTCGTCCAGAAACCGGTGCTCCTCAGCCTGGAGCCGGGTAAAGAGAAGGAGAACTTCTGCGTAGCCAATCCCGCATCCAAGGCCGACTACGTGGGACCCCTCATGACCAGCGCCGTGTCGCCGGCACCCATCGGCATCACCTGCTTCACGCGCCCCGAAGCGCCCGCGACCACGACCACCACGGACGAGAAGCAGCAGTCGTTGATGGTGATGCTGCACGTGCACGGCGGCGGCTTCGTCATCGGCGACGGGCGGGCCGCGCAGATGGGATACGGCGCCTCGATGCTGCTTAAGCACGCCGGCGTGCGCTGCGTCTACTGCCCACAGTACCGTCTCGCCTGCCGGCCCGACCTGGTGCCTTTTCCGGGCGCCCTCCAGGACGTGCTGACGGCCTACCTGCACCTGGTGCGCCAACTCCAAATCCCCGCGGGCAATATCGTGCTGTCGGGCGACAGCGCGGGCGCCAACCTCGTCATCGGCCTGCTGCGCTACCTCGTCGAGTACCCCTCGGACGCCATTCCGCTGCCCCACAGCGCCGTTCTTTTCTCGCCGTGGGTCGCGCCCGTCCACTCTCTGGGCCCGGACCTCGCCGTCACGTCGAACCCGCACTACAACACGGACATCTTACCCCCCTCCTTCGTCCGCTGGGGCGCGGCGGCCTATTCGCGCCTCGTGCCAGCCTCGGACCCGTACATATCGCCCCTGGGTCACCCGTTCGTCACGCCCGTGCCCATGTTCGTCAACCTCGGGGCGGCCGAGATCCTCGAGGTTGACGGGGCGCGGTGGGTGCGTGAGATGCAGAAGGTCACCAGAGAGGTTGGTGGCAAGGGCGGAGTGAAGGAGAACGATCTCGAGCTCAACTACGAGGATGGGGCCCCACATGACACGCTCCTCGTGGGTAACAACCTGGGCTGGGAGGACAGCGTGCGTGAGGTCACGACTAAGATTGGGGAGTTCATCCGGAGGAAGTCGTTGGTATGACACTTGGCGGATAACTTGGGTCAAAGATGATCATTCAATTGTTTCCTTCTTCAGTAACCCGTGCCATCATGGCGGTGTTTTTACCCGGACCTAAGCCGGCAGACGCCGATTCTCCTCGTGAACCATGAGTCACCTCACCTGAATCCATCATCAGCGTTGCTAGATAAAACCCTTTCGAGTTCCTTTACTTGTGACCGCTTACAAGCACCAACATCTCTTTTTATCACTTGATACAGTCGGGCTATCTTCCTAGTGCTTACAGCTGGCACGGCTCTTTTTTTCTTTTGGCCTCATCTTGCATCCAGCATTCTGTGGATATACGATCTTCCCCCAGCCCAAGCGCAGCGCTTACATGATCAAAATGTACACCGTACCTATCATAGACAGCCAATAGACAGCATCGGTTCCCCGGTTCGAAGAATAATCATGATTAGGCGAACGCCGTCTTAGGCAATTAACAGCTCCCGTGACTGCTGTTATTGGCTGGGACCTTAGATCTAGATACACTCATGATCCAAGATCGATCTAAACCCCTGATGTTTTGCATCCCACATGCTGTCATCACGTTGATGGTTAAGCGCATTGGCAACTCAAAAGTTTGCCTCTCTCGCTCGCAACAAGAAGACCAATGCAGAAGCGGCGTGTTCCGCACCTTGCGGAAATCTTAGCCTGCGCCGCAAAATGTGGACAAATGCATAATGCGGAGAACAGAGCGGAGAACAGAGCGGGGGAAAAGGAACAACGAATCCCGGAGCATCTTCGCACCTCCCCGCAGACCCTCATCGGGGCTCTTGCCCGGGAAGAGGATTGTCTATGATGGTGTCCTGCAGATTATTGAGGGACTCGGGTCAACGTTTCACGATGATGAGCTCCGCTGACAGCAAGACCAGAGACAGCCCTATCCCATGCCTGAGATTAATTTTGGATCTGGAGAATTCGGGCCCAAAATGGCAAGTAAGCGGGCGACCTTGCATGAGACCGAGGTGAGTGGGGCCTCTTTGCCGAGAATCGTATTATGCATGGGTAGCGTGGTCATTCTTCACGCAAAACTTCTTCAATAATGTGGTTACGCGAGGGGTCAGAGGTGTAGAAACTGCCAAAAAGCAACCATGATAGGTTGTGTGGGCAGTACTGGTGGTCTGTATTGATGGTGTGTAGCATTGGGGGGTATGGTACGACCACCCGGCATGATGCGATGTGCGTTGGTTTACAAAGCAAAGAAATAAAAATGGTTCATCCCTCCCTCCTTTCCGCGTCGAGCCGTCGGTCGATTCGCCTTCAGCTGACCTTGATCTACAATACATACATGTTCGTCCCCTCTTCCCTTACTTTGATACCTTAATTATTATCTCCCAGACCAGAGACACGGCACGGACAAGACACGCAGCAACTACTTAATCTTATCCCGTCCCGACGTTCCGACGAAGGACTAGCGCAAATCTAGGGACGACCCTGATTCCTATTTCATCTTTGAAGAAAATTAATCGGGGAAGTTTTGTGGCTGTTCATATTGCAGCAAGTCAAAACCCAATATGGGTATCAGGATTGAGAAAAAGACCTCTACCGAGGTGGACTATGATGTAATTGTGGTCGGTACGTTGTGGCCTACTGTCCATTCGTTATGCTCCCTTGGTGTTTTGTTTCTGGATTTGAGAGAACATGTTGTGTGGTCTTGTATCTGCCAATGTTTTCAACACGGGCCGTCCCGCGAAGGACATGATGCTCTGGATGGCATATTAGCTGACATACTCATATTGTAGGCGCCGGCGTTTCGGGTATCAACTGTGCGTACAGACTGCAGACGGAGACCCCGGATGCCAAAATCGCCCTTTTCGAAGCCCGGGGCGACATTGGCGGCACGTGGGACCTGTTCAAGTATCCCGGGATACGCTCCGACTCGGACCTCTTCACCTACGGCTTCTCGTGGGAGCCATGGCCATACTCCACCCCCATCGCCGAGGGGCCCCTCATTGTCTCTTACATGAAGGACTGCATCAAGAAGTATGACTTGGGCAAGTACCTCAATTTCCACCACAAGGTGCTGTCATGCGACTGGTCGTCAGCAGGCCAGCGCTGGACCGTCGAGATTGAGAATGAGGGCCAGGTCAAGAAGCTGACCTCACGCTTCGTGGTCCTGGGCTCGGGGTACTACGACTACAACAACCCACTGAAGTCGGACGTGCCCGGCATTGAGAAGTTCCAGGGCAAGGTGATCCACCCGCAGTTCTGGCCCGAGGACTACGACCACTCGGACAAGAACATCGTCGTCATCGGCAGCGGCGCGACGGCCATCACGCTGATCCCGAACCTGGCCAAGGACGCCCGCCACGTCACCATGCTGCAGCGCAGCCCCTCGTACGTCGTGTCCATCCCCAACGTGGGGCGCCCGAAAACGTGGGCCGAGACGCTGCTACCGCGGCACGCCGCCATCGTCTGGAACCGCTGGGCCATCATGACGTTTCAGTGGTGCACCGTGCTGATGTGCCGGTACTTCCCCAACTTTGCCCGGACCGAGTTCATGAAGGCGGTCGTCGCCAGCCTGCCCGAGGGCTTCTCCCATGACCCCCATTTCATGCCGCATTACACGCCCTGGCAGCAGCGCGTGTGCGTGACGCCCGACGGGGACCTGCAGAAGGCGCTCGGCGGGCCCAAGCCCAAGGCCGAGGTGGTGACGGCGCGCATCCGCACCGTGACCGAGACCGGCATCGAGCTGGAGGGCAGCAGCATCGCGCGCGGCAAGAGCAGCAAGAGTGGCAACGACGCGCCGCCCACCACGACTCTCGAGGACGTCGACATCATCGTGACGGCGACGGGCCTGCGCATGAGCTTCATGGGCGACATCCCCGTCACGGTCGACGGCGGCGAGAAAATCAACTGGTCGACGCGGCGGTGCTGGCACAGCGCCATGCTGTCCGATGTGCCGAACCTGTTCTTCATGATCGGGTACGTGGACGCGTCGTGGACGCCCGGGGCCGACGCGACGGCCTGGATCCTCACGCGCGTCTACAAGCACATGCAGCAGGCCAAAGTCACGTCCGCCACCCCGCGCGTGGGCGCCCGAGACGCCGCCCGTCTGCAGGACCGCCGCTTCTGGAACCTCACGTCTAACTACCGCGAGATCGCGGACAAGGGCCTGCCGCGCTACGGGAACGTGGCCCCCTGGAAGCCTCGGGACGCGCCGCCGCGAGATTTGATTTATGCTAAGTGGGGCGATGTCACTAAGGGGCTGCATTTTGGCGTGGCTTGATCGTTCAGGGGTAGACATACTGGTGATGCGGAAAACCCCGGGACTGTAATGCCATTTCTTTGCCAGAAATTAAAAATGTATTTCAGCTACTGCTTATTGTAAGAGTAGCGAAGGATATTCAAGTGCAGAAATGGCAAATATTGTGTTTTAAACGAGTGTAGTTCCATACCTAGAATATACCCCTTTTCAACGTTCCGGGCGCTGAGCAAATCTATCATGGAATGAACCGAGTATTCTGCCAGGAGCCAGCCGTAACTCTCGATCCTCAACCTGTGATAGTAGTCCTCTTATCTATATATGAGATGAAGAGAAGATACAGATAACAAGTCTGTGACAGGAACCCGTTTAGGAAACCTTCTTGCCCTCCATCTGGACCTCCTTGTTGGCCTTGATGAGGACGGTGCCGAATGGCGGGGCCTTGTTGACGTCCGCGTTCTTGCGCTCGAGGGTGGCGCAGCCGTGGCCGAGGTCCCTGCAGGTCTGCTTGGCCTTCTCGATCATGTCGCTCATGGCCTTGCAGGCCTGGGGGACGACGTCCTTGGCGGGCACGCTGAGGTAGATCTTGACGTCCTTCATCTTGGAGTCCTTGACGGCCTTCTCCCAGTTCGCAAACTGCTGGGTGTAGCTGCCGGCCGTCGGGTTGGCCGCGCTCACGTGCGCCAGGATCTTGTCGATCTTCTTGTCTTTGTCGGCCGTGCCCACCGCCGCCGCCCCGATGCACGTCGACAGGCCCAGCGTGTAGAGCTCGTCGCTCGACCCGGCGTGGTCGAGCTTGCCTTGGCCGACCGTCTTGCGCGCGCGCTTGTCGAGGGCGTTTTCTTCAATGTTGACGACGCCGGAACCCCTGAGCAGGCCATGTTTAGCAGATATCGCTCCAGTTGGCAGAAAAAGACTTACCGGGGAACCTTGGTCAGTTCCGCAACTGCAGAAGTGGCCAAAAGACCGGCCACAATGACCTTGGAGAGGTTCTTAATCAACTGCATGTTGTCTTGTGTGTGTCAAGCTCGATCTGCTTGGTGATAGGGTTTCTAGGCTGATATGGGACTGGGAAGTTTGGTGGTTTGATGGGTGGATGTTGGATCTGAGAGATTTTGAACAGGGTCAGACGCACCTTTTATACACATGAGATTACAATTTGACTGTAAAGATAGCAGTAGAAGATGCGCCTGTTTGATGTCCCAAGAGCTGACCCAAAAGATCGTCGTAGGTGCTCAGCCCCTTTCATGAGGTCTTCACGTTCATGATCCAAGGGATGCACCTGATCACCAATGATTCCCTTGGCCCTTGACGGGCTATTCTGGCCAAATCCGGCGCAAATGTAGTAACGCATCTCCATCTCGCGTAGAAAAGTGTTACAAGATTACCAGTAGGATCAAGCCATAAACATGTCTGACATAAGAATTGGTTCCTCCAGCTCGATCTCTTTGGGGAAAGTACAAGTATTCTTCCATAAATGGATGATATAACTTGAAGCAAATACTTCAAAATGCTTACTACATTGGAATCTGGGGAATATGCGGTGAAAGTTCAGGGATAAGCTGACCAGAGCTTATGTCTTATAGCCCGTTCATAAGCGAGTATGATCTGCAGGTTTTGGGGTCGAAAGATGCTACAGAAAAGAATTTATACCTAATTCAGAACACGAAACAAGCTGACAGATATATATAAACGGCGTATATCGGCAAAAGAGAGCTTCGGGTGCGAGCCGCGCCTTCCTGTCAGACGGTTGATGGCAGGTCTACACTCTAGATGACGCGTTAGCGAGTAAGATGACATCATAGCCGAGCCAGCTGAATTCCCCAGGATGAAACTGCCGCTTCTCAGAGAATTTTGTCGACCTCCCCTCATGGGCCATCATAAATGATGCCGTTTCTCACGATATCCCCTCCGATCGACGTTACTTGTACTATGTAGCTCGGGAACCCAGACATATTTTATCCAATAGTAAGCAGCCTCATTTGCTCAGTCGGTACATTCAATCAATTACACACACTTGAATTCCAAGCATATTGCATCTCTCTTTCTCACACTCTCTCCCTGGTATACACAGCTTCATGAAATACTCTGGGAGCATAGCACACAATAGACGATGACTCCAACCTATCCGACATCGCTTTTTGAAGCGCATTTCTCTCATGCGGTGCCGAGAGATGCTGGCTTCCCCTCTTTCTCAAAGCTTCCGATTGAGCTGCGGAGGCTCATCTGGACAAAATGGCTTCAGCAACAACGCTTCATCACAATAAAGATCATCCCCGACACCGAATCAGGTGATGAATATGCCATCGAAGCGGCAAGGAGATACCGTCATAACAAGCTTCTCCGCGTGTGCCGGGAGGCCCGGACAGCGGCGCTCGAGTTCTTCAGCCTCCGCATTCCGTGCACCAATTTCGATACTCTTGTGCCGCTATACTTTAACCCGGAATATGATATCTTGTACATAGACCAAGCGAATTATGACGGCTTGGCCTGGTTCGCCGACCTTTTACCCAAGCTGACGACGTATGACTCCCGGGGTGTTGGAGTCCTCAACCTTGCCATCGACCGCCACTTGCTGAGCGACGTGTCGGAAGATCTGAAAAAGTTGAAGAAAAAGAAGCCGACTCGCAAGGCTTTCGCCGAGGCAGTCTCCAACCTACAGCAAGTGTGGTGTATGGTCGTTGAGCAACCCAACATTCGAGCTATGGCTGGTGCTCTGGACTGGCTGGGCGCGAAGGTTCATCACAACCGGGCCGTCCCCGTCTTCCCCTTGCTCCAGACCTTCGGCCGGCTGCCGGATCTGGACCCCCGGCCTATCGAGATGGACCTTGGCCACCTCGCCACATTCTACCACCCCCAAGAGCTGGTGGATGGGTGGCGACAGATCGAGACGGACCTCGGTATCAGCCGCAAAGAGCCGCTGGATTTGCGCGTCTTGGTGGCGGCGGACGCGACGTATTGGTCCGATACCCAAGAGCCCGTCGTGAATCGTGCCACGGCGCAGACGTTTCTGGAGGAGGAAGAAAGGCGGTTCCGAGAGGACATTTGCACGATATTTGACGAACCGGTTCCCTACTGGGGGGAGTATCTGGACAAGCAAGAGTGGGAGGGTCTGCGAGGACGGCTTCAAGACGCCGTCGGATTCTGGCTGTTCACGGCGGATGCGTTTGACCAGCTCCCCGATGACGGTACTACTACACTGAAGAGGACGAGGGACTTGAGGATGCACCCGCCAGAGCTCTGTGTGTTCGATTTGAACTAAACTTAGACACGGAACATTATTTAAATACATAGCTCGGCTCAGTAGATATTACACCATTCCCAAATATGATACTGCCAGTAATGAACGTCGGTCTATGCTGTCTTGACATTGAGTAATAGGAAAGGAGAAGGAAAGAAAGGAGGAGGAGAGAAAGAAATGGGGATGCGCCTGACATAATCAACCAGCACGAAATCGGATAACCCGACCTGAGGCACACCCAATGAAGAGTGCAGAATCCCTGTTAACCCAACTTGTGGGTCGGAAACCTTGATAAGGTCGATATTCCGGGGGAAGCCAGATAAGTCTTTCGGAACCGTTTGTGATCCACTCCTCATCCAGGTCAAGGCTAACCCCACGAAAGACTGTATCCGAGATAGTTCTCTGCAGAGCAGGTGTAATATCGTAACTGTAGAACTCGAATGCCGTTGGGCACCAGAGGTTCCACGCGTCGTCTTTTGATATTGAAACAACAAGTTCGCTAGATAAGAAGGTCATCCCCGCAATGAGACCTTCGTCATGATGCATCATCTGCAGTTGTACACCCATTGTCGTATCCCAGAGCTGGATTGTCTTGTTTGACGATGCGGACGCTATAATCTGTCCGTCAGGCGAGAACCTGATCATTGTGATAAAATTGTCATGGACCTC
Organism: Apiospora arundinis; assembly: GCA_039105305.1. Taxonomy (NCBI): domain Eukaryota; kingdom Fungi; phylum Ascomycota; class Sordariomycetes; order Amphisphaeriales; family Apiosporaceae; genus Apiospora; species Apiospora arundinis. The sequence continues at coordinate 3,364,754 of JAPCWZ010000002.1, read as the reverse complement.
GAGCGTATGCAGCTGTTCAAACGTGATCGCATTCCAAACCAAGACAGCCCTACGTCGTGATATCGACGCGATATAATGGCCATCGGGAGAGAATATGATTGATGTCAATTCCTCCCTGGGATCAATAACAGTCTTTTGGGACCTGCCTGTCGCCAGGTCCCAAATCTTCATCTCAGATCCTTCGTTGACTTCCGCTAGAAACTGATTATTAGGTGAGAACGCAGCAATGCACACCTTATACTTCCGGATATTTTCCCAAATCTGCGCCTCCGGATGGTGCGCACCTGTCGCAACTTCCCAGCAGCCTATACCGTACGAACCTAGGAGCGCTATAAGCTGGCTGTTGGGTGAGAAGAAAAGTGTGAAATCGTCATCAGTATCGAGAGGTTCGATTATCTGCTGGGTCGTGCCTGTTTCCGTGTCCCAGAGCCTGATTGTCTCATCATCCTCTGCATAAGACGCCAGAATCCGGCTATTCGGTGAAAACTCCATCGCAACGATGTCCTCGCTATGACCCTCAAGCGTATGTAAACAGGCCCCAGTAGACGTTTTGTAAAGCTTGATAGTATTAGATATTCCGTGTGCGACCAACTGGCCATCCGATGAATAAGCGACGGCTTGAACTGAATTGTTTTGATCGTCAATGGATTTCTGGTGTGCGCCGTTCTCCACGGCCCAAATATGGACCGAACCGTCAAAGTTAAATGATGCCAAATGTTTGCTGTCAGGAGAAAAAGTGACATGAAAGACTTGAAGTATCTCCTTACATAGCCCTGTGGATGCGTCCCACAGGCGAGCAGTATTGTCCAACGACACTGTTGCTACACGCTGGCCGTCAGGTGACAATACCATCTCTTTAATGGGACGATCATGTCTATCGCCCCATGTTTCGGCTGTAACAATCCTGTTCTCTAAGAGTTGAATCGCTGTGCTGGTGCTAGTCCTTACTGCGAGAAGCTGATTGTTTGGCGAGAAAGCGATTGTCTTTATCCAATCGTCAGCTATTATTGTGTTCTGATGCATACCAGTAGTTGTGTCAAGTATTTTAATGGTTCTTCTTGACGCTGATGCTAAAGACTGACCGTCCGGCGAGAAAGCAAGGGCACCAACTGCGTCGTCGTGGTCTTCAAACATGTGCTTTTGCGTACCATCCCTTATATTCCAGAGCCGCACTGTGTGATCCAGAGAGCCCGACGCTAGATATTTACCATCTGGTGAGAACACAACTGCTGTTACTCCATCGCTGTGACCAGTAAGCGTGCAGTGGTGTGCTCCAGTCCAAATGTCCCATAGTTGGATCGTACGGTAAAAGTGGTGTGATGCTGCACATTTGATGAAGTCGGGCGAGAAGGAGAAATCTGGCGGGAAGATGTGTCCGAAGTCCGTATGTTTAAGGTATGTTTCCTTCAGTTTTTCTCCAGTCCTCACGTCCCATACTTGGGGCGAAGCGTTTTGTGATGCTGAAACAAGAAAGTCGCCATTTGGCGAAAATGCAACCGCATCTATAAGAGTGTGGGCCTCGAGTGTTTGAACGCGAGCTCCAGTTATCACATCCCAGATCCCGACTGTTTGGTCAGATGATCCCGAAGCCAGTACTTCGCTATTAGGCGAGAAGGCAATTGCTGTAACACAATCGCTATGTCCCTCAAGTGTTTGCAGGTGAATGCCGGTCATTGGGTTCCATAGTCGGACCGTATTATCAAATGATGCTGACGCTAAAATTTGTTTAGTTGGTGAAAAGGCGACCATCGTGATGTATTTTGTATGACCCTCAAGCGTCTGCAGGTGTGCATCCCAATCGGACTTCACACCATGAACATCGCATAGCTCAGGCATGCGTTGATTCCAGAGCCTTTGTCGTACTTTGCTTGCAACAGGAGAGAACAATAGCATCGAGCTATAAGTTTGAAGAGGTTTGCGCTCGACTATTCGTCCAAAGCTTAAAATGGCCCTATGGGCATCTCTCACAAAATCAATGAATTCCAAAGGTATGTTATCATGTTCCTGCAGCAGTGAGCCTAATGATGAGGTCTGATGAAGGGAACGCCTACAAACCTTAAACAATTCTAGAAGCTTCCTAATGGAATTAGCTCCTTCTTGGAGACGACCAATAAGGGACAGGACTTCAATCCAGTGAAGAATGTGCTCGTAAAGGAAGGCGTGTATGTCGTAATGAAATAGTCGCCCACTGCTTTGCAGGTGGCCAACCCAATGAAGGCAAGCGTACTTGAGCTCTGATGGTATGCAACGATCCAAAGTATCTTCGTCCACGTCATGTCGAGACGCGTCCAGCTTCCGAATGCCACATATGTCTCGTTGCAACCCTGCTGCCATGCGCTGTATACACTTTGTCGCCAGCAGAGTGTGAGTTTGTTTGACATCTACTCCATACAAACCTGCGTTTGAAACGTCAGAGCCAAGCAGAAAGTCACTAAATGACTTGTGTAGCAGTCTTACTGGTTTCTGAGGCTCAGGAGGTATATCGAGTACAGCATGCAACTCCCTGAGCCACCAGCTGACGTTCCCCATATCAAGGAGGGCAGCGAGCGACGAGGCCGGAAGCGGAGTGGCGAGAAGAACGAGGGAGCCTAGGAACTCCAGTTTTTGATCAAGTTCTTCTTTCTCGTCATGAAGGAATACCTGACTGAGAATAGGGTCATAAATTTGATGAAGTTGGGATTTGCTGCCTTCATCCTGCTCGAGCCACAGCGCCAACTGCCTGCTTGGGTCTTTGGGACGCCGTTCATCATGAACGAACCGACATACAGTTGCAGCGTAGACAAAGAGGGGTTCAGGGGTTGTAGCCATCTGAACTAGGCGGTCCAAGTCCTCAGGAGTGGGCCAGGGGTCTTGGTCGACCCCTGCCTTGATTCTGATATCCGCGAATCGCGTTTCCAGGAAGTTTTGGATGTCTGCCTTGGTATCTTCGGAGAATGCCTGGTTAAGCGCGAGGCTGCGGGCCGAGTTATTCCTCAGCAGCGGCTCGAAGGCGCGGATAATGTAGGGGGCAGACCTGCTAGTGAAGATCACGCGCAATCGGACCTGAGTGACGGCGCAAAGCTTCAATAATAGCCCTAGGATTCTTGGGAGATGGTCCGGGCGCTCACACTCATCCAAGGCATCGAGTATGACTACTCTAGGCCGTGTGGTTGTGTCGAGAAGAGGCAAAGAATTGGGGGGAAAGAGTTTGTCGAATTGGGCTTCAAGACTCAGCTTCTCCAATGCATCTTTTTCAAGACTGGGAACAGATTTCTGAAGGCAGTCTTTCACAGAGGGGATTGTTTCAGCCATCTGTATGGCAAGGGTAGTGAAGAGTCGATTGGTATCATTGCGCCCCTGCTCTCCTCTCTTGAAGAAATATCCAGCAGCGAGCCGATTCTGTCTCGCAAAAGAGTCGGCAACAGTGCGCGCAACGGTGGATTTGCCGGTTCCTGCAGGACCGACAAGCCAGAAGAAATTTCCCCCAAACTCTCCGTCTGCCCACCGAGCGATCGTTTCCTGGATGCGAGTTCGAGTGCCACCTTCGCATTTTGAGCTGTCTTGCATGTCAGCACTGTCGTAGCGCGCTTCGTGGACAACGGGAAGGGACAAGGGGTGATTCTCGAGGATTTGGCTACTTGAATATCAGTTTAGTTCCATGAATCCAAGGGTAATAAGACGTACTTTGTACGCTTTTGCTCCGCCAGCTGCTTCTCTTCTATTGTTAGCAAGGATTGCATGTGGCTGTCCTGTTTTTCTGCCCCTTCCCATATGGCTTGGAGAGTCCTCTGCGAAGCAATGGTGCTTATGCGGATTGATTCGTCGTACACGGATCGTTCCAATGTTTTGATCTTGGATAGAATTCCCTTCCAATCATCATGGAGGACCAAATCCCGACCCGTGTTGGCAAGCCACCTCCGGTAAAACCGCAGAACGGTCTTGATCTGGAACTCGAGAATGCACCGGTATAGTTCAATCATGAAGCTTTCAAACTCGGCTTTCAAGGCTAGGCCGTGTAGGTTTTCCGGCCACAGGAGACTTTCAAGCTCGACATAGTAGCGCATTCGAGAAGTGACATAAGACAAGCCTTCGCGGTTGGCTTCCTCTGCCGCACTTGAATTCGACAACAACGGTAGAAGGACACAGACACCGGCCCAAGCAATGGACGCCTCAGGCGACACCTTCACAGCCTCTTCAACCAGGCCTTTTGTGGCTTGGATGATCTTAACAGCTTGTGCCACTTGGTTCCCTAGAACGAAAACGTGCCCAAATATAGTGTATTTGATCTGCTTCTGATCCATTCGGCGCAGGCCCTGGTCGGTGATGATCTGAAGTTGGGCTCGGCGATCATAGGTGTTGGCATCGATTCGGTTTTCGGTATTGTCCAAGTCCTGCTGGTGGACTGTATTGGAGGAACAATAATCCTCCAACTCTCTAGAGAGTAGTCTCTCGTATTGGTCCACCAATTGCGCATCCTCGATTCGGAGAGCTTCGTAGGCACGACTCCACAACGACGGGCCGGCGTCCGATGCGACCGGTGTGATCTGTGTGTGCGTAGAGTCGGAATGCGGTGTTGGGATGAGGGAAGGACCCGAAGATGCGAAATGCGATTCTGAGATAGGTTGCGATATTCGCTGATCGGTGAAGGGAAGTGGGTTTGGCACGGCTGCGGGTATTGAGGAGCTACCATTGTCGGCTAGCACGGGTGCCTGCTCGGCTGGGCCGCCATCAGCGTGGTTGTTGCCCGTGTTGCTCCTCCCATGGTGCGAAATCAAGCGCTTCAGAGCTTTCGAAACGCCCATGGCGTCGATAGGCTAATGAATCCGATGAAGTCAAAAGGTTTCTAGCGACGACGCCTATAGTTTGTAGTAAGATTGAAAGTGCGTCAGATGAGGGGTTGACGAGGTGATACCAAGTGGCTGAATCTCAGCCCTGCTTAGGTTTATCGACGCGCATAAAGATACCTATCGCTGCAACCGCATTGGTCATCTTCTACACAGGTGCATGTGGCCACAGGCCATGCATAGCCCTATGTAAGGCTAGGTAAGTCCATGTACATGTACGGCCATGGAGCATTCTTTGTATTACTAGAACCCCATATCCCATCCAATTTCAAAATTGGTCAATTTCATGATTTCGGGATTTTGCCCTGCTAGATAGGCCAGGTCAGGTCTGTATCATGGCTCGAGCATGTGCATATAGGCCATAATAGTTAGCTACAAAGGATTAACACATCAGCATGAGAGCCTATAAAAGGATTGAGATTTTATATACGGGAGAATAATTAGCTACATCAAAGATAAATGCTGATGTTCGCTAGCATGTATTTCTCTCCAGCTCCAAACTACGAGAAAAAGGCGAACGAATAGCCATTTTAGCCTTAAGTACGAGACTAGTTGGACCAAGTTGCCCGAACATGTCTAGACGAGGGTGTTCGTGATATTTTCACCACAGCTTCATTTCTTCCAAAGTGCAAAGGTGTACCTCGTGATAGCTGCCACTACCCTTCCTCTAAAACCACAATGTGACGCAGCGTTTGATATATAGTCGTTCATCTCTTTCCAAGATAAGTGGACATCTGGTGAGCATCCTACGGGCACTTTATGTGTTCAAATTCAATTTACAACATCCAGGGGCCATTGCCTTAGTACGGTACAATTAGACACTTGCAACTGGTTCATACCGTGTCCAACCTAGCAAATGCCCCTAATGTAAAGATGAGAGAACTGCTGAGGGCTATATTTACCTACCCGTAGGTACAGCACAATATAAGCGTTTTTGGTAAAGCAGGTAGAAGCGATCCTATGCTCTCTGACCGATTATACTACCCGTCCCTTGAATCGAATCGAAAACTCTTACGCGATTCCGCGGCCACTGGAACTTTTCATAATAAATAAAGTATGAATTTAAGAGAGGCGATAAAGGAGGCAGGCCCCTCTTCGCAAATCGCCCCATGCGGTGTTACATATGACAGTTCGTGTTGGAGCACGAGCGAGAGCCGTGCTGAGACTTAAAACGGCCAAAATGCGCATTCAATGTGGTTGTCTAAAATCCTTACTTGATATTCACCTGTATACTGCTCCGTAACACATAACGCAGCGCTTCGGCTAAGTCTGAACAGGATAAGCTGGGGTAATTGAAGGTGGGTAGAAGTAGCGACGGAGTGTGACTCTGGATGGAAGCTGAAAGGCCTAGGAATCAATTGAGGGTTTGTTCTTTTGAGGTAACCCGGCCTATCAGGTTACGCCAAGATCCCAGACCCCTGGAAGGGCTGAAATCGCATCACCAGCTTCGACGTGGAAGTCGCGGCAGTCATCCCATTGGCTATCGAATACGTTGAATTGGCCGTTGCTGGATCGCCGGTGGGAGTGGGAGAAAGGTGGAAAGTATGGGCCACGTGGTGAGATGCAATATACACTCCCAAGGGTATGGTCTATTTTGGAGTTGTGTGACTTGGTGATATCACGACCATCAATAGTCACACGGTGACGAAGCCTGTGCTGCGAGATCGATCAAATCCATCAATTACTCGTCGCCAACCGCATATCCAGCGCATTATCCCCTTCAAAGTCCAGTTGGCCCATCAACATGGAAAGACTATGAGGGTGGATGGATGCTGGGGCTGGGCAGAAACCCATCGGAAGAAAATAGGAAACTCCTCACTTCTCATGTTGGCATCCAGAATATGGTGACACTCGGCCGGGAAGCCACTTGGAGCCCATCCTTGATCGGACGGGGCTCTGACTGGCCTCTGTAGCTGGCATGCAGCGTGACCCAATTCGCAACACACCATTGGCTGCACAATACCTTCACCGTATGCAGCTATGCATTTCGACCCCCTTGATGCGGCCCAAGTGTGACGGGTCTTTCCTGTAGACAATGTATAAGTCCACTCACCCGATGCCCCCCAAATCTCCTCGGACTACACATCGTCAGAGTTCGGTGACTCACTTGGAAAAGACAAAGTCAAGCACAATGCAAGTTCGTACTCTAGTTCTTACCCTGGCCTTAATGCGTTGGGGGTTGCTTGCTGAGGACTAAAAGCCCGCATCGTCAGAGATGAGCTCAACGAGCACCAGCACAACATGACACATCTCCAAGGCGTCATAGCACCTGCCTGGGTATCATCCCAGATCTATCGAGGCACGTCCGCAATCCTTTGGAGTTGCATCGTTACGTTGGCGGCGTGAATATACACTGCTCTTCATCTGAACATCTCTAACAAGAAGGGATGGTGGCCATGGCTGCTCGACAAGGTCAAGTGGATGGCTATTTGTACTTTTCATCCCAGAGGCCATCATCTACCTAGCCGTGTCACAGTTCTTTGAGGCACAATTGGTATTTAAAGAGCTCAAAAACCTCCAGGCATTGGGCGAGCCAGCTGATAGGGATGTGAGTATTGACATATTCAGGGTGCTGCTTTAATGCTCATCATCACCTCTACCCTCACAAGAGCCTTGGTTAATTCTCGCCAGTTCGTGTTTGATATGGAGTATGAATTCTTCGTCGTCATGGGTAGCTTCCGGGTCTCCCTCGAGCACCTAAGCGAGAAGGAACCGAGAGAAGATCGAATCTTCGGAGTCATCCTGGATGACGACTACTACGAACCCTTATCTCCAGTTGGGGTCGTTACCCTTGCTGAAGCTGGGAAATTCATCTATATTTCCTCTGAGACCATCTCCGACAGAAGCAAGGCCAACTCAATCCAGAAATTCCTCGTTGTGTCACAGATTGCGTGGATGGCAGTGCAATGCATTTTTTTCGGAAAGCCTACGGGTCCCCTCTCACGCTCCTGTAATTACATACAATGGTTCACATTGCCTGTGCCTTCATCATGTATTGCTTCTGGTTCAAAGTTCGTCGCATGGACTCGCCAGGCTGCCGAAACTGCGACTAACTGTCATGCAGAAACCTCTTGACATCGCAAGCACTGAGATTATCGACATGGAGGGGTTCGAGGACATCCTGAATGTACTACTGTCTGAGAGTAGGGCGTGGGAAGCCCTTGAAAAACAAAGTGTCATTCTTCTCCCGGTTGATTCGAACGAAGTGCCATTTGTTGATGTACACACGGAAGAGGTCGAGCTGGACTGGGACAGTATGACCTATACAGAACGGCGATACGAGAGAACCAATCCATCAAGGCCAAGATTATGCAGCACCTTAACACAAGCAAAGGATGAAGAGGGCAACCTCGTATTTTCCAAGACCGCAGACCTTGACGCCGCGTTTGCAAAGGACGAAACCTTTCTCCTCCACCCATCGCAGTGCCTCCCATACGGTCTGCGTTTCAGCAACGACTTCTTCAAACTATCCGAAGCCGAATGTAAGGCTTTGCAAGGCATCGCCAACGCATATCGAAAGCTCGATGGCGCAGTTCCAACTTCGCCCGAGGTATACCAGCCGAAGATGATGGGCCGAGACATCGGACCCGATCTCGACCTCTTGGCGCCAACCACCCTCGAGGACAAATTTGAGACGGGTCTCAAAGGTTCCGAGCTTCCACTCAGCGCTCCAAAGGAGCCATTCCAGCGCCCATCCAATGTTCTGCGCACCCGCAACAAGCGAGAAACCCGAACGTTCCGGGACATAATGTTTGTCCTGGGCGAGACGTCACTTATTCTGATCATCATAGTGCCAGTCTCTTGGTTCTATGGAGGGCTGCACTGTGCCGCCTGGGGATTTTCCTTTCCCGGGTGGTGGGAAGAGCACCTGTGGAAGTTTTCTTCGCTCTTTATCACTACGATTTGTTTCTCGTTAGTGTTCGCTGGGTGGTTGTTTGAGAGCGATATGTACTTGTGGAGGGTCAGCTTGTGGTTTTTGGCGACTCTTTACATTTTGTTCTAGTACACTCTCGATGCTTTCCCCAATTACACATATTTATTTGATTCGTCAACTTACTTGCAGACTGCTGTGGCTACTGCCGCCTCAACTGCCACCAATCCAACTTGGCGGGCGATCCTCTGGCCTCGTCCCCCACTCCGACTCCTCAGCCCCCAATGTAATCTCCACAGTCCAGCCCTCGGTGAACAACTCATGCGTGATCCAGTTCTTCGTCCACGGCTTCCTATTAACCGTAACGCTCTGAATCGACACGTTAGCGTAGGTGGGGTCGAACCCGAGCGCGCGGACCGTGGCCGTCTTGCCCGTGACCCCATGGACGACGCTCAGCTCCTCGAAGAAGGGCGCCGAGATCAGGTAGACGTTCTGGCCGGCGATGGGGAAGAGGCCCATCATACCGAACACGACGAACGCGCCCATGGAGCCGCTATCGTCGTTGCCCGGGAGCCCATCATCGGTGTTGCGGAACTTGGACGGGATATAGGTGTGCAGGCGCTTTGTCGACAGGGCCGGTCGCCCGGCGTAGTGGTACAGGTACACCGTTGAAAAGACGGGCTCGTTGGAGATATCAGCGAGGCCCGAGGTATGGAAGTAGTCCAAGCGGGAGATGAACTCTTTGTCGCCGCCCATTAACGAGATCAGTGTGGAGATCTGCTGGGGCACAAGACTGTGGCATGTTAGGTAGGACATCGGTCAAGGTAAAAAAAGATGAAGAAACTTACAATTGATATTGCCAGATGCTGGCCTCAAAGGTCTCACTAGGGTTCGTGGTCAGCGAGCAGAAGTCTGCCAGCGCCGAACATGCGATAGGGTCTTGGTATCCCCAGGTCCCGTTCATATACTTGGGCTGGAAGAACCCCTTGAAGCCAGTGTCATTGCCCTTAATGGCAGAGGTCTGGTCTCCCTTCCAAATGTTGCGCCAATTGGTGCTCCGCTGGATGTACTTGTCGTAAACGTCGGTCTTACCAAGCCCATGGGCCAATGTGGCAAGGCAGTAGTCATTGTAGGCATACTCGAGTGTCCTTGAGATGCTGCGCGAGTTGGTCCCGAAACCCAGGGGGTCGAAGTCAAGATAGGGAATGTAGTGGAGACTCTTCCAGCTCTGCAGACCGCCGCGTCCCTGGTAGGACCACTCCAGGGGCTCCACCTCGGCGTCCTGGATGATAGCTTCGAGCGCGAGCTGCCAGTCTATGTTGGTGAGGTTCTTCACGTAAGCGTCCGCCAGAACCACATCAGCATTCGAACCGCCCTGGGTCCAACCAGAGCACAAGCTCATGCGACAGTCGGGAAGCCAACCTTCATGCTTGTAGATGTCCAGCAAACTGTTGACCATCTGCGACTGTGCGACGGGATCCAGAATGGTGAGGAGTGGGTGCTGCACGCGAAAGGAGTCCCAGATGCAGTAGTACGAGTCGAAGTAGGGGATACCGCTGTCCCAATGAGGATTCTCGCCCGTATAGTTCTGGGGCGAAACCATACCGCGGTAGATGCCGCTCCAGAAGCTGCTCTGAAGATCATCGCTCGCGCCCCCCGCCTTGATTGAGATGGGGCTCAGCTTCTGGCGCCATGCGTCTTCGGTTTCCGACACGAGGCGGTCGAAGTCTGTCAAAGGGTTGGGAATCTCCTTAGTGGCATGGCTGCAGGCTTGCTCGGCGCTGATGAAACTGGTCCCCATGCGCGCGGTAAGTGTGTTGTTGGTGAGGTTCTGGAACCTGACCCAACCTCCGGATTCCACGAAGAACAGATTGAAGCCGCGGGTCACGTATAAGCTCTTCGGTTCGGTACCGGCGCGATTGTTGACCCAGACGCCGTTGTCGCGGACATCGCCGCCGTGGAAATCGACGCAGAAGTGCATCACGTAGGACCCGGCGCCGAAACTGGGAAGGAAGGTACCGTTTCCCTTGGCCTGGCCAGTTGATGAGTCGACACTGACCGACCCGTTCTGGCGACTCTGCCACAAGTCCGTCAAGTCGAGCAGGACGAGGGGGTCGCCTCCGGCACCAGCTGGGAACTCGAATCGGTACAGGGCCGCATGCTCGCTGCTCGTCATCTGCGCCTTGACGCCCGAAACCAGCTCCACGGCGAAGCGGCCCGGTGACGCAACCACGCTGTCGTTGACGTAGTGGGTCGCGCGGTCGCCGATGCGGAACTGGCAGCTGTTCACGTCGTCGCGGTTGGGGCAGACCTGGGGGAACAGCGGGAAGTTGCCGAGGCTGGGGTTGCCGCCCGTGCCCGAGTCGTGCACGGCGCTGAAGCCCGTGACTCTGGACCCGTCGGTCGCGAAGCCGCCCGTTTTCTGGCCGTCCACGTTGGCGACAGGTTTGGCCAGGGCGTAGGGCCGCGTGGCGCCGGCAAAGACATTGCCGCCGTTCGTGCTGCCGATCAGTGGATTGATAAAGCGAAGAATGTCATTATCCTTATCGGCAGCAGCGGCAAGGACGACGACATTGTTTACGATCAATAGAAGCAGAAGGAGGATGAGGGGGGACAGAAAGGCCGGGTGCGGGGTTGGTCTTGACATTGGGGGCTGTCGCACCAGTTGAACTCTCAAGCAGACAGTTCAGGCTTCCAAATGGGATGGCGCTTCAGTCTGACTATCTGATCTCAATAGAATTATTCTTAGGAGTTTAAGAATCCAGGAATGCCTTCTAGCAGACGGCCATGATCCAAAAAGTGCACATCTCAAGTTATGTGGTGATCTTACTCCATATTGTTGATGTTTCTCATTCTCATTTCCCGGCGCCGGTCAATAACGTTTACACAAATCATGGCTGGCGAATCGCGGCAGAAGCAACGGGTTGTTACCTGCCTACCCAAGGAAGGCACAATCCCGAATTGGCAAGGATTTGCTTGTTACGGTTTATTGCGATACCCCCTTTCGCGAGTCAATCAGATCAGTCAGTCATGGGGTGATGATGTTGCAGACGTCAGGTTGCATTTTATGTCCCATGGCCCAGTCACAGAGATATGCAGGAAGGGAGTTATGCAGTGTGGCTTGGACTTTTATGCAGCCTGGTTCACGCGACCCTGCTTTCTGGCCCGTTGATTTCAAAAGATCGTCGATGAAGACTCGACCGCCAGGTCGGGATGGCCAAGTCTGTTAACGGCTGGAGATAAGATGTTGGGCGACTAATGTTTGAATCATTGCTATATTTGAAAGATATGCATTCCAAATATACTTGTATGCCGTTGCGATGGGCTTCAATAGCGGTTGTGAAGCTGGAAGAGGCCGTGCGGCACAGCAAGAGGGGCGGCTGACGACTAGGATACACCTCAAGCTGACAACGTCTGACTGGGCGCCTCGACTAAGCCCTCAGCTTCCAGAGGGATTACGTTCCAACCAAGTACTATTCTTTCGTTTCTGTCACATTGCTGCCCAAGTGAGCACGATCAGCATCGGAATGAGCCTCAATCGACACCATGGGCAACACAATCTCGTCGCCCTTCGGCTTGCGTAGCTGCGGGCTCTGCTACTTCAAGCTGCCGGCCGGTACTCCGTTTCTCGACCAGCCGGCCGTCTCCCGCAAGGTTTCGCCAACTTGGCCGCAGAGCAAACTCAAGGAGGGGCGGCTCGATGATGTTCTACGGCCCAAGAAAGATATCTTAAATGTCGTCATGAAAACAACGCTCTCCGCGATCAAAGCGTCGGCAAAAAGAGGCTGCGTCGGTTGCGAGGCCATTTTGAAATGCCTGGAAAGCCAAGTCGGCGATCATGGTTTCGTGCTCGACGAAACGTCCTGGGCGGACCAGTGCACACTCACGTGGCTGGTCGGCAACCGGAAATCAAACGACCCTAGCCTGTTTATCGAGGTCAAGGTGCCGGCGACAATAGACGGGCTCGCGAAACACAGGGCGAAACAGTTTTCTATGATGCTCGGCTACACCGGGGATAAGTTTGGTATCAGCGACCATTCATTCCATTGTCAGGGAAGAGATGGACTGACTGACTCTACTGCACAGTTCACCCAGCGGCTCGGAAAGTTTCACCCGCAGTCGCGCTCGGGAAGACAGGATCACCTGGCTCTCTGCAACCCATGAAGACCTGGTTAGACAACTGTGCGGGCTCTCACCAAAGCTGCAAGGCACCTGCTTACGGTCTCCCGCATCGGTTGGTGGAGCTGTCCAAGGATGCCCGCGGCGAGACTGTCTTCCGTCTGGTGCAAGGGCTACAAGGACAGGAAGCCTACGCATGCTTAAGCCACCAATGGGTGAAATCTACGGAGAATTGTCGTACCACGAAACAGACGCTGGTATCTCATCTCAAGCAGATCCCAACCGAAAAGCTCACAACGACGTTCCGGGAAGCCGGCGAGGTGACTCTGTACCTCGGGCTCAAGTATCTCTGGATCGACTCCCTCTGTATCATCCAGGATGACACAGAAGACTGGAAGGTCCAGGCCGCCCAGATGTGCGACATCTACAACGGCTCTTACGTCACCATCGCCGCGACCAGTGGCGACAGACTGTTCCATACTGTCCCGAAAACCGCAATCCGCCCTGTCGGCCCTGCCAGGGACGATCTGTTCATCCGCCAGACCACGCGACACTCGCTAGAGTTCCAGCCGACCGTGAGCTCGCTCATACCGGTGGATTATCCGCTCCTGACGCGCGGCTGGGTCTTCCAGGAGCGTCTCCTGTCGCCGCGACTCCTGCACTTCACGCGCTACGAGATCATGTTCGAGTGTTCAAGCCGCACGTCGCAGTGCGAGTGCGGCCCGGGTGCGTTCAACGTATGGGAGGGGAAGCCACGCCACCAGATGACGGTTTCGTCGGGCTCCACCCAGAGCCCATACGACGTGCGGCTCACTTGGAAGGATGTCATCAGCCATTACACCGCGCTAAACCTGACTTATGCCTCGGATAGCATCCCGGCCCTCGCCGGCATAGCGAGGCAGTATGGCACCCAACACCGAGACGTCCTGGGTCGCTACGTGGCCGGGCTCTGGGAGCATAGCCTGGTTACGGAACTGATGTGGCATGTGGTGGGTATTGCTTCTACCACGTCGGCCCGGCCCGCGGCGAGCCCAGCCCCGTCCTGGTCATGGGCCTCGGTGACGGGGAAGCACGAACAACTGGCATTTCCCCGAACCTCGGAAACCGATTTCGAGATAGTGAGTTTTGAAGTCGAATTGGCGGGTGCCGACGAGTTCGGACCTCTCGAGCACGCAGAGATGACGGTGCGCGGGTTCCTCGCGATGGGAACCTGGAAGACGGCAAGGCGGCCTGGGACTAACACTGGCACTGTCACGGTCTACCGGCCGGACGCTGGAGCCGGGACGGCCGAGTACGAAATGCACCCCGACTACAATTACTCTTCCGGGGACAAGGGCTCACAGCGATTGGAAGAGGGGTCTCAGGTATTCTGCATGAAGATGGGCCACGTGGGCGCCGGCTTTCATACCTGTCTGATACTGAGAGCACTGAACGAGGAACTGACGGATTTTGCGCGCATCGGATTGCTGCAGATGGCGCCCAGGGAGGATGTTGAGTCATGGTACGAAGATGGGCAGGTTGCGAAAAAGAAAACCTTTAGGTTCCTTTAAAGGTAGCGAGACAGGATGTTGCATATCTGGTAGGATGGCACTTGGGAAAGGGGACATGGTGGTTGGTATGGATGGCTAAGGCAATTGAAGCAGCCACACAGTGCTTAAGTGCCCAGCCTAAAGACTCTGAGCTTCAGAGGTAACTTAAAAGTACGGGCGATGGCGATTCGTGTCAGAGACAGTGAAGTAAGTTCCCGTACTTGGGATTGCGGACGCGGAGTCTAGCTGGGAATATGACCATCTCGATTCCCATATCTTTGTGTCGCTGTAGACAATCTTCCTTTTCTTTGTCGGTGACAGCCCTCGAACTTCGTTTGTGCCTGAGAGAGATGCAAATCTTGATGATCTCATAGGGCGTCACGTGATCCCACGAAGCATTGGCGTTTGCTTCAATGTCGCTGATCGCAACCCAGTGGCCTCATCACATACCACATGCATGTTTCATCTCCCGTCTGCCTTCATCTTTCCCCTCTTCAATTGATCTCTACAGCGGATGGTAATATTCATCCATCTCAACAATCAGTCAACTGGCATCAACATATTTGGCGGCGGCGGGGGGAAACCCGCCCATTCCAACCGTCTTTATCAATTGACATCTGCCCCCCAAGTCCAGCGCCCCAGGCCTGCAGGTCCCCTAAGCCCAAGCGTTTAGTAGATCCATCCCCCACTAAGCCCACTACAATTCCCTCCCCCACACCACCCAAGAGCACAATGGCGGGCCAATCATCCCAAAGCGCATCACGGAAGCGCAAGCAACCCGAACCCGAACCAGAACCAGAATATTCTGAAGAGTTCGACCAGGAGCCGCCCAAGAAGTCACGGAAGAAGAAGGACCCAAATGAAGAAAAACGACTGAGGGTATTCCGCACCAAAGCCCCGCAGGCCTTCCAAGAAATCTACCAGCGCGCCACCTCGCAGCGCTTCTACGTCCTGAGCCGAACCCGCTGCGGCGACCTCTTTTGCCCCGAGGAGATTGTCGAGCTGACGGGCTCGACGGGCAACATTTATCATGTCCACATCGCCCGGCAGCCGACTTGCGACTGTCCGCACGCCCTGAAGCGCAACCAGTGCAAGCACGTTGTCTACGTGCTGTCGCGCGTGCTGCATGCCCGCTTTGACCTGGTATACCAGCTGGCCCTCGTGAGCGACGAGCTGCGCGAGATCTTCGCGGGCGCCCCGCCCATCGAGGTCGGCGGCGACGCCGGGCACGACAAGAACCGCAAGGCGATTGAGGGCGACTGCCCCATCTGCTTCAGCGAGTTCGAGGCGTCGGACAAGACTGTCTACTGCAAGGCCACCTGCGGCAACAACATCCACACCGAGTGCTTCGAGATGTGGGCCGCCACCAAGCGTCAGTCTCCCGGAGCTAGGGACCAAGTGACGTGTCCCATGTGCCGGAGTCTCTGGCAGGGTGATGACGATGTGGTCAAGAAGATCCTCAACACGGGCGTGGTGGGACGCGAGGGTTACGTCAATGTCGCAAATCAGCTGGGTATCAGCCAGGTCCGAGGTGAGTTAATGTTGCAATATTCGACACATTCCTAGATCGTATAACCTGATCCAACCTCCGCAGATACGAGCAGTTATTACGGCGGTCCCAGACGAGGAGAGTCGTACTATGGTGGATATGGCGGTGGATATGGCAGTTGGCGACGTCGCAGATACTGGTAGGCCTTTTTGGACTCATCGACAAACAGGAGGCAAATGTATTATAATGTGGGTGGCTGGCCTCTTCTTACTGACCAGGGTGACTTACTCACAATGATGCTCTAGGTCATATCAACGGGGCAAATGCGCTGTTTTCTCCTCTTCGGCATCTAATCATCCACCTTTGCGGCTCCTAAAACATTGTTGGCAGCTGGACTCGTCATATTGTGTTTGAGTGGAAGAATTCGGCCGCGTGGCCTCCTAGGAGCGTTCAATTGGGGTTTCCTGAGTCCGTCATACGCTCGAATGACACTGTCGCTCGACTTTGATAACCCAAGGCAAAAGTTTAAGGTAGCGTGCGCTTGTGTTCTCTCATGAATTGATTCTATTGCGTTTTCAACAGTCATATGACCTCTTCAATTTGCGAGCGTTTATCCCAGATGCCCCCACAGCCCATCAGAGAACGACCTGTGGTGCCCGCCAGCCACGCACATTCATGGCATCCCCACGTCTCGCAAGACCGCCGCCTTCGCTCAACCGCGCACACTCCTGGAATGGCTGGCAATCTGGCTGACACATCTTGCCCTCAGGCGGCATCTCGCCCGTCGCGAAGTACCTCTTGATGTAGTCCTCGCGGCACCTGCTCGGAGAATCAACGCTGCCGTGACCCGCGCTCTCCTGCACCAGCACCCGCGAACCCGGATGCTGTCGGGACATGGCCAGCGCGTTGGCCAGCGGCGTCACGGGATCGTACCGGCTGGAAATGAACAGGATGGGTGCGGCCGGCTTTCCCTGCACCAGCTTTGTGTCGGCTGCGGGCGTGGTCCAGGGCCCGTCGAAGCGGTATTTGGGTCGGATACGCCAGCCAGTGCATGCTAGTCGGATCTTGGCCTCGAGGAATGCGAAGTCGGCATTCTGCTTCTCCTGGAGATCGGTCACGTAGTCGGCGAACTCTTCCGCCGTCATGTTTGTCTGGGACTCGCCGTCGCCGCAGGCTATCGCCCGCATGGCGTCGGGGCTCCAGGTGTACGCCGGCGGATCCGTCTTGTTGGTATTGCAGCTGTCTTTTTGATTGGGGGCCCTGTATGCGCTCTTGTAGAGGCGAGTCATGTTGCCCTGCATCGCTTCGGATAGTAGCTGCGCCAGGTCCGGGAAGTCGGTCAGCGGCTCATACAGCGGATTCATGATGGCCTCGATCACATCGTGCCTGGTGATGTCGACGAAGGTGTTGGTCTCTTGCGAGACGTAAGAGACCGGCTTCGCCTCCAGAGCGTCCATGAAATGGTTCACGCGGTCGCGGATGGTTGATGAGTCCTTGTCGGTTGATTGATACAGGGCACACGCGTCGCGGCCACGGAAGCAGGTCTCCCAGAAGTGCTCGACAACGCGCTGTGTATCCACCTGATTGACACTCCACGACTGCGTGGCGGAAATTGCCATGTTAGCCTGATGTTCCTTCAAATGGGAGAGAATGGATTTCAGATGACCGTCTGCCGCTCAGATCGCACTTACCAATGCATGATAATTGTCAACATTCTCCACCCCCTCCAAGATGATGCGCCCGACACGGCCGGGAAACATGGACGCGAAGTAATTTCCAAGCGCTGAGCCGTAAGAAAACCCCCAAAACTGGATTCGAGGCGTAGGATCTGCCTCCACAGCGCTGGTGTCATTCCCGGCCCCAGAAGTGGCATTAGACCTCTCGGCGTTCTCCTTTCTTAGCTCATCCAGCTTATCCACGATGGCCACCATATCTCTGGCCACGCTGCTAGTAGACATAAATCCCCAGATGCCCCCGTCCTTGCCCGCCGCAGCGTTCTTCGCCTCGCACAGCTTGCCAAAGCCCTCTGCTCTCGCCATGGCACGTCGCACCGTGTCGAGGTCGCCACGACCCCCATCCTGTCCCATTTCGCCGACGGCGCCCAGTCCGCGGTCCGCCCACCAAGCCGAGCCCCGCGCGAACCTGTCCCCGCTGTAGCAGTCGGCGCTGGGCTCCGTCAACCCTACCCCCCGTGGGTCAAAGCTCAGGATCTCGTAGTGGCGACCGCCACTCCCATTCTTGTCGCCATTGATGTCGACAGTGCGCTGCAGTAGCTCACTATCCCGAAGCATAAAGTTCACACCCGGTCCGGACGGGCCGCCTGGGTTGGTGATGATGGTGCCGCCGTGGCGCGGGTCGGACTCGGGCACCGTGGCAGGGCGTGCGATGACGGCCAGAGTCACGACTGGCGCAGTGTCTTTCTCATTATCAAGAAGGGAGTCTGCCGACAGCCAGTCGAGCGGAAGGACGAGCTTAGCGCATTTGAACGTCTGGTTGTAGCAGCTGGTGTAGTTGAGCGAGGTCGAGGGCGTCAGGGTGGTCCAATCAAAGTCTGAGACAGCTGGGGGTGCCGCTGCGGCAGTGAGAGTGGTGAGACATAGCAGGGCTATGAAGGGGGAGGAGAGTCCTAAACCTAAGCGACGGGAAGTGGGAAGCACCCTCATTATCATCAAATGAGCTGGAAATTTGAAAATGCTAGTATGATCGACTGACTGTGCATCCCGTGAAGCTTGGTGAGGTTATTTTCACATCTTGAGGAAATATATCTGCTTTCTATCCGCCTGTCAGCTGTCGTCATCGGCTATCTATTCACGAAACCCGCATCCTATTACCCTGGCTACGGCAGGGATTGTCCCGAAGCTGTTGGTCAGGGGTAAAGCTCGACCCCGCTCTGTGCCGCAACGATTTGCCAAATCAGACAAAACTCCGGTGTATCGCGCGCTCAGTTGGAAGCCTTGCCGACTACATGTGAGTAGCTGGAAAACATCGACCGAGGCAATATAAATTTATAAATACACCCACTCACGTTGTTTATAAAAGTTGAGAGGTGAACGAATATGTAAGGGGCCAAGATGGCGGTGACGAGGACAGACAGGAGCCGTTTGAACCGATAGCCTATCGAGGCCTCTGAGGGCTTTCAAATGCCTTTTCAGATACATCGACAGGCTGACTGACTTAGACAACTCTTCGGGCTCCTTGTTTATCCAGACATAGTGCTAACTGGGATGCTTCGAAGCAGACATGAGATTGAGAAAGGAAGTGTAATTCTTCGTCGTTTCTTTTCACCCGAGATAATGAAAGAAGGCTCGGGGCTGTTTGCACGTTCCTATAGACCGCCCGAATCCTGAGGGCTCGTATCATGATATATGTTGCATGTTATTGGTTGGCATATATATTGTCGATTTAAAGGGCTCGATTCCTTTGACATGACCACAGGTGGCGTATCAGAATACTCAGCTTATGATGGTAGGGAAGGAGCCAATGGGTTCGATACTGCTTTTGAAGCTTGATTATAGACCCCCCAAAACTAGGATATGGTGTGGCATTCCGACGATATGGAATGCAGGATGAGCAAGCAGCCTTGATGCAAATTTATGGGTAGGCGGAGACCTGGCATCGACCTCGGGAGCTTCGGATGGGATATTCGGAATAACAAAAGGGCGTGGTACTGGCCAGAATTCCTCGCGGTATGAGATCTGCCCCATAATAAGACGAAGCTGGCTTGGTCCCATCCTTTTCCTGAGATAGGAAATAATATTTGACTGTTGGCTGTTACACTCATAAGGAGGCTGACGAATCGCAAGAGGCAGAAGCTAATTAGCTCAAGTCGCTCACCTGACGATGTGAGATGTTGATTTTGCCATGGACACTTATCCAGCCGGCGGAAACAGATGGACAATCCCCAGTCCTTGCATCCTACTCACAGATGTGCTGGCACTGGAAGTGTTGAACAATAAATTTTCATCATACTGGGTCGTACCTATGTCCTTTTTCGTCCAATCCTACGGTGTGGTTTTTGTGTCAGACTCATGACTGCACACGCTTTGTATCGTGGCAGGTCTATCAGCTGCATAAGCCTAAGAAAAAGCAATTATTACCCTAGCTTAGGAGTCAACAGAGGGTGGTCAGAAACAAGCGGGTCATCTTTCTCCGGGTCGATTCTCTGCCGTGCCTAGTCCATGGTTGTAGGCGACATCAAGCTGCCTTCTCGTGAACTCTTGGCAGTAAGCCAATAGTCGAGCCTAATTTTCAGCTGAAATGCCCAGCTCGCGATGTTAGTGGATCTGCCCAGAGTACACTACGCAGTTTAGGGCACGTCAACCACCACCTCTCCGTGCAACCCCAAAGTCCCCTAGCCCTTCAGAAATAAAATACGCCAATCAATACAATTGTTCGCAGGTCCTTGTGAACGCGGGAGAAACTAGCGCTGAGATCCTATATGTAGTTGCTCCGTCCTCACATCAAATAGTCAGATATTGACAAGCCGATATACGAGCCGGGCATATGGTGATATGTTGCGGCAGTCTAACCAGGCAACTTGCAGTTATAGTGTTCACGACGAAAGTATTTTCAGTTGAAGATATTTTGTATCAGAATAGACTAAATTCTACTGTATATAACGAGATCCTTCCTTTACTATTCATATAATTAGCCGTACTCGATCGCGGGAAAGTGAACTCCTTTTTTTATGAAAGACAAGAGAATCCAATAAACCATGACGATCACCCGTACCATGACTGAGAGTACAGACTCACCTAGGCTCTGGATTACGGGGGTTGGATCACAATATCCTCCCTCTTCGCTCGGCCCCGAAAGACTGGAAGATTTTGCGGCAAGATTTCATGATGTTGGCAAACCCGGGTAAGCAGCTAATATGGTACCCCTAGTCTCACCTTTATCCCATCTCTACATCTTTTTAATCGCGTCTCTGTACAAAATAGTCTCAATAAGCTCCTCAAAATCAATCGCTGTACCGGTATCGAGGCGCGCCCTGCTATCCATTCCTACGAGACCGGCTTCAGCTGTGGCCTTGATCCTCCCAGCATAAAGGATCTTGACAAGTGTTACCAGGAGCACGGCGTCAATCTAGCCACCCAGGCGTGCCAGAAAGCACTCACAGAATGGGGCGGCTGCCTCTCCGACATCACCCACACCATCGCCGTAACCTGCACGCATCAGGGCAGCCCAGGCTACGATGTATTGGTGAACCGCAAACTGGGCCTCGACAAAAATGAGAACACAGAACGGATCCTCCTCCAGGGCGTCGGCTGCGCCGGCGGCGTGGCGATCATGCGTGTCGCCGCCGATGTGGCCATGAGCGCCGCCACCAGGGGTCGGCCCGCGCGCATACTCGCGTACGCGTGCGAGCTCTGTACCCCTAACGTGCGCCACGAGCTGGCTCAGGCCGAAGCGTGTACCGACATATCCCGTCTTAGCATCGCCGGTGCTCTCTTCTCCGATGCGGCGGCCGCCTTTGTGTTTTGCAACGACGAAGGCCTGCTTCGAAAGACTGGCAACGGCAACGGCAACGGCGATGATGATGGGCACGCACAGACTAGGCCAGGTTTACCGCTGTTCGAGGTACTGGAGTGGGGAAACGCCACGATCCCGGACACAGTCCACCATATGGGCATGTTCACGGAGGCTGAGGGCTTCCGTACCGTCATTGGTCGCGAGGTGACCTACCACACCCGGAAAGCCATTCTTCCACTCTTCCAACGGCTCTGTGCATCCTCTTCCTCATCTTCGTTGCCGTGTGATCCTGCGAGCTTCGACTGGGCACTGCATCCAGGAGGTAAAGCCATCATCGTAGGCGCTCAGGAGGAACTCGGACTCACGGAAGACCACCTGCGTGCCACAAAGGAGATCTACCGGACGCGTGGGAACTCGTCCAGTTCTTCTGTGCTGGCGGTTCTGGACCTGCTGCGGCGCCTTGGGCCAGGACGAGACCATGTCGCTGTCACTTCGTTCGGTCCAGGCTTGGTGTGTGAGATGGCACTCCTGAGGCGCTGTCGCCATGGTGACAAAGTTGGGGATGCTGATGACGCCCGGGAACCAAGTGCAATTTCTGCTCTGCCCTACGTAGATGAGCAACTGAAGACAGACAAGCAGATAGGATCGAGCAGATGGAATAGGATTACGTGCTACCTAAAAGGAGGAAAGAAAGTAACAAAAGGAACAGCACTGCGGTCCCTATACATAAACAACAGAGATGGTTAGAGTAGCATTCTGATCTAGACTAGAGGCTTACCCCTGGAATCACTGCGACATGGTCGTTTATCGTTACATATTAATGTTTCTTGTGTACTATACTACAAGGCAAAAGCTTGCCTGATGAGATGGAAAAGTTGCCCCTCCTATGATTAAATCCCTCCTAGTCGTTTACGAATATTCTATATCCCGGCCACTCCATCCTGATCAACCTTTTCATCCATCACAATAACTATGCTTCCACCGTCCGTTTTTCGTCCAGAAGCTGTGACTGCCCACGTATTGTGGGATTCTCCACTATATCATACATGGATACTTTATAGCCGCGGTACCGATACCACCACGAGAGCATAAGAACTGTCACCAGATCGCCTCCGCAATCGAACAAAGAATCATCATGGCTGGCTTGCCCATTGTTCTGGCCCGCCAGGCCAGTCTCTTTCCATGCAAGCGCCACAATTGTCATTGCTTCTCCGCCTGGAGATCCGGAGCCGGGGACGTCTCCCGTTTTTTTAACAGTGGGGGCCCCTGTTGGGATATGACTGGGGACAGGTTCGTTCATGAGCCCTTGCAAAGACTCAAGCGGCTTTTCCAGAAGCTCATGGACGGAGCCCAATACCATCTCCAGGCAGCGGGACATCCATTGCGCCTGCTGGTCCGATGTTCTGTAAGGAGCATAGAGGATCTCGATCTCGACTTTTTCGTTCTCCTCTGGCTCTGCCGCGGGGTGCGCAATGACCCAAAAGTCCGTAGAGTCGCCAATGGTGCCCTCGCCCGTGAAGCTAGCGTCGACATAGCCGAAGCTAAGCGAGTCGCTGACCGACTCGTGGTTCTGGTACACCATGACCGAGCCCAGACGCGTCCATGAAGGCCAGTCGGTGCACTGCTTCACGATGGACCGGAAGCCAACTTGTTGGTGCGGGATGCCCTCGGTGGACTGGTCTTGGAGCTGCTTGATCAGGGAGCCGAGAGTCGCCCCGTCGGGTAGAGTCGCCCGCATGGGAAGCATATTCAGACAGGGGCCAGGGACCTGGATGACGTTCGGAAAAGACCTGCTCCGGTTGGCGTTGGCTGCACCGAAAATCACGTCGCGCGAGCCTGTCGCTACGAACATGGCGGCGGCCCAGGCTGCATTGAGAGTGCTAGAGGGCAGACCGTATCGGGTCTTAAGGTTCCGGGACGGGGTTCGAAAGCTTACCATGCTGGTCCGCGACCCTCCACGAGCCGGCAGGGTTGGGGGCGAGAGCGTCGTCACGGAGGAGTGGCTTAGTAGCGTTCGCCAGTAGTCGGAAGAGGACGGCGGGTTCACGGACCCGACTTGCGTCACCCAGTCAGAGAATTTGGGTGTGTCGGACAGTGATTCTCCCATGTATGCGGCTCGAAGATCTTGCAGGATAAGTCCCAGGGAGAGGGCGTCATACAGTGCATGATGGATGTGAATTATCAACTCGCCGCATGAACTTTTGTTGTCTGCGTCATCAGCTTGGAGTTGAAACCGCGGTAGATATCGGGCCTCATCGAAGTCCATGCCGGATGGTTTCGCATCACCGCCCTCGCCCTCAATCGTCACGGTAGTAGTTGGAAGGGAACGAATAACCGCCTGGTAGAGCTGACCTCCATGTTGTATGAAGACGGTCCTCAACAGGGCATGGTGCTGTACGACTCGCTCGCATGCTTTGACAAGGCGGGCCATGTCAAGCCCCCCTAGTAGTTCGAGCGTGGCCTTGTTGTGCATGCTTTCGCCATCCAGCTCGCTCACAGCGACAGTGAAAGCCTGGGCGTCCGTGGCAGGCACCACAGTCTCGATATTATCGAGGCGGAAACAGGGGTGATGTTTGGCAAGTTCCGTGATACGATGTATCTCCAAAGGAGCATTCGGGTTTGGTGCATTCTCCTTGGTCGACGCTAAGTCTCCCGCCGGCATGGTGTTTGAGCTTGGAGATGGGCGCAAGATAGCCCTAGCGAGATCAGCTAGGATAGGAGCCTTGAAGACGTCGGCGACAGTAAACATGAGTCCGGCATTTCTCGCCTTGTTGACCAGGCGCATCGCGCGGATGGAGTTTCCACCCAGCTCGAAGAAGTTGCCTGATCGTTCGACGGCGTCGGTTGGCAGGGACAGAATCTGCGACCACAGCTGACGTAGCTCAATCTCGACGTCCGACAACATCTCCATTTCTCCCGATGATACGGAGGGGGTGTTGGTGTGAGCGTCCCCAGATTCGCTTGTGGTTGAGCCTTCAAAAGAACCCACGCTTTCCGATGCTTTCGGGGTCCCGGTGAGGGTTGGCATCTGGCTTGGGCGACTCAGTTTGGCTGTCAGGCCCTGAACTGATTGCTCGGGGTCTTGTATTATGCTGTCCAGAACGATGGAGAACATGGCTCCCACTTCCGAAGCATAGGAGCCGGACACTTTGGTCTCGTCACACCATATCCTAGCTCCATATATTTCTTGGTCATACCCGACTCCGATGGCAAGAGGATACTGTCATATCTGATTAGCGACGGTAAGTACAGGGGACAGCTCACAATAACTTACCTCTGTGGGGTTTTCTTCAACATCCAGGTATTCTAGCCTCATACCCGATCCACCCCGAGCGTCACCGGCGCGAGTGCGTGCAATGGTCATGGCCGTGTTGAAAAGGGGCGAGTGGCCCATTCCGAGTTGGTCATGCATCTCACTCATCGGGCACCCACCATTCTCAAGAACAGCCAAGGCGTCGTCCTTGGCTTTTTTCAGGAGGCTTGGGACGGTAACATCTGATCGAACTTCGAAACTGCAGACGACCATAGCTAGTAGGGGGCCAAGTGTTACCTCGCCGCGCTCGACCGAGCTTTGCTGCGACAGAATGCTGCCAAAACAGACCGATTCCATCCTGGTGCAGTTCTCCAATACGATACCCCAAGCCACCTGCACCAGGTTGGCGAGGGTGATGCCTCGGAGCTTGCAGAAATCATGGAGTGCTTTGGCGTCTCGCCTGGGAATCGCGTCATGGAAGCTGCTACCACTCTTCACCGCCTTGGGAGATGCCGAGAAAGGGACTGCACATGGTTTGACTCCCGAAAGATAGCTCGACCAATAATCTCGAGCTGAAGTGCGATGGTGCCTATCCCAGGCAACGAAATCGCCCAGGTCTGGTCCTGGGGCCAGCGTGGTCGCGTCGGCATACGCCTGGCGCAGGAGCTGGCCAAGCATACCCATAGATCGGTCGTCCATCAGAGCATGGTTGATGTAGATGGTGGCGTAGACGACGTAGCGCGAGACACGGGTGAGATGCAGATGGTGGGGAGGCTGCGCCGGGGAGAACTCGGGCTTGGGAAAATACGCGGCCGGTCGCAGGCGGGACTTGACAGGACCCTGGGATATAGACGGGGAGACATCCTTGAGGATGACCTGCTGGAACGCGGAGTCTGAGTCGGATATCGAGCTGATGAAGAATGTTCGTAGGATGGGCTGGGCGTCGCAGACGGCTTGCCAGGCCCGGGCGAGCTTATGGGGCTCAACGCCGTCTTCGTTGTCTTCAGTGGACAGTTTCATTCGTAGGGTGCTCCAGTACTCGTCGCCGGCACCACGTATCTGGGCGAAGAGGATGCCATCTTGCATGGATGTGCACGGCAGCACGGATTGGACCTCAGTGGTTTCGATCCCCATTGACTCGAGATGCTTGCTAAGCAACTGCACTTTCGGGTTCTCCGACTGGGTCAGTTGGGTTACATTTAGACCCAACGTGGTCTCGAACGTCTCAATGGCTATTTTACGGTCGCCTGTAGAAGCCGAAGCGCCGGTGCCGTCATCGGCGAATCCAGGCAGCCACTCCCCGGCTGCGGCGGCATCAGTTAGCGATTCACTGCGGAGGAGGGTAGCTACAGAGACCTTGACGCCGGCCCTGCGACATAGCGAAGAGATCTGCATGGCCGTAACAGAATCACCCCCGAGCCTGAGCAATGAGCTCTCCCGGCCAAGCTGTCCGTCTGGCACCGATAACACGGCTGCCCAAGACGAGTACATGACTTTCTCCTTTGCTGTGACTGGTGCGGTCAATTGCTTCTGGAGTAACGAACTGATGGCCAACCTGGCTGTTGTCAAGTTTTTCTTTGCCACCCACTCCGTCAGGCGGTAGCGATCTAGTTTCGCCGATGCCGTTCTAGGTAGTTCTTGGACCACCAGCCAGGCTGTGGGAACCATGTACAATGGCAGCTGAGCTGCGACATCGTCGCGGATCTTCTGTAGCCCTTGGCCGACCAGGCTGTCGCTGTTGTGTACAAATATCTCCTCGAGTTCAATCCCGGCAGGGACATTGGGATCCGACAGAGTCACCACGGCTACCAGAATGTCCTTTTGGCCCTCGCCCAGTGTCTGAACGGTAGCAAATGCGCCCCGAGAAGCTGAGGATGAGCATATGGCCTTTTCGACCTCGCCGAGGTCAAACTTCTGCCCGTGGATCTTCACCTGGCTACTCTGACGACCGATATACTCGATGCTGCCGTCGGCGTAGTATCGCGCCAAGTCACCGCTGCGGTATAGTCGTCGGTCTTGTCCTCCTTGCCTTCGAGGTGTCCATGACTGTGGGGGGATGAAAGAGTCTGCCGTCCTCACCTCATCACTCAAGTAGCCCCGGGTCACGCCAGGGCCTTCGATGATTAGCTGCCCGACGGCCCCGATAGGTGCCAATTTGTTTACGTTGGCCTCGTCGGTGATCCAGATAGCGCAGCCCACCGGGGTACCGATGCTTTGCGGGTAAGGGGTGTCAGGAGACAACTCCGCCAGGGTGCTACAGACTGACGTCTCGCTCTGGCCCCATCCGTTGAAGAAACTAACATCTCCTAGGGACCACTTCCGGGCTGAGACGATATCGACCGCCTCACCTGCCGAGCAAAGCGTTTTGAGGCTCGGCATATCGTTGGGTGAGAACATCCGGATAACGGTAGGTGTCAGAATGGCGCATTCCACCGACGCGGAAGCAACGTAGTTAGCGAGATCCGAGGCCCGCGCTTCGTCGGAAGGGATACAGACACAGCCTCCAAACATCAGGGTGCCCAGCGTCTCGATGATGCTTGCGCCCCAGACCGAGGAGGCAAACTGTAGAACGCGCGTGCCAGGTAGCCAATCAAGGCGGCGGCCAAATGCTGTGAGTGCCGAGACTAGATTGCGATGTTCCAGAATGACACCCTTGGGGGCACCTGTGCTTCCGCTTGTGAAAAGGATGAAGGCGGCTTGTGATGGCACAGGGGGGTGGTCCAGGGGCTGAAACCTGGTATCTGGCATGGCCGAGAGGGACTCTTTACTTACAACAGCCGTCTCAATCGGCAGATGCTTGAATTGCTGTTGCTGTTCGTGATATTGGTTTGCCGAAGTGATCATCAACGTCGCTCTGGAGCTGGAGATGACAGCTATTTTCTGGACCATAGGATACCCTGGGTCAATGGGGACGCACACCCCGCCTGCTTTGAGAATGCCAACCTGTGCGACCACGGCCCAAAGCGACTTTTCGAAAAGAAGTGCGACCGGGGCTTCTTTGAAAATGCCTCGGCCGCGGAGCTCGTGGGCGATGCGATCTGACAGGTTGTGCAGCTCCTCAAAAGTCAGGTGCCCATCATGAGCCGATACTGCTACTTGATCTGGTCGATCACAAGCCTGCATCTTGAGCAAGTCATGCAAGCATTGCTGCGGCACATCCGGGATCGTCCGGTTCCATTCCAGGATCTCCCGGCGGTCTTGAACGCCCATAAGCTGGAGCTTGCTGATGGCGGTATCCTTTGGAGACCTGATCAGAGTCTGAAGTATGTGTTCGAACTGGTTAAGTACCCGGTTCATCTGCTGATGCGGGATGACGGTCTCGTCGAACACGGCCTGGACCGCGACGAGCCCGGGACTGAGGGTGCAGTTCAGTCCAAGACAATACGGCGAGTGGATCTCGTGCTCGTATTCAAATGTAATCTCTCTCGAGTAAGCAACAGATGAATACTGTACTATGCTCAGCATGGTGGTGAATCGGGATGCTGCCGCCGCCGCCTCGCTGGCCTGCCGGATCTTTAGTAGCCCCAATTGGAGGGCCGGGCTGGCCTGCGTCTCGCGGCGGTCGCGCGTGACTTCTTTGATCATATCCGCAATGTTTGATGAACTTTTGACGTCCATCTGGATTGGTACTGATGTTATAGTTGGCCCCAGCGTGGACTCGAGGTCGCCCATGGCAGCGTTCCGTCCCGAGCACACGAGGCCGTAGGCGATGCTCTCCGATCTCGAGTACGAAGCGGCGGTTATGCCCCAGGCGGCTTGCACATAGGACGGTAGGAGAGAAGAGTCGACTTGATAAAGTGCAGCCTTCAGTTTGATCTCTTTGACAAGCTTCTGCGAGGCTTCGGGGATGTAGCCCATCTTTGCCGGCGGATATACGGTGGGCTGACCGCTGAATTTGGATGCCCAGAACTTATTAGCCGCCCCTTCGTCCAGGGACGAAAGGGATTCTGAGAATCTTTTGAAACTAGCATGGCTTTCCGTTGGTTCGCCGTGGTAAACCCGCAGCGCATCATTTATTACAATATTAAGGGTGGTGTAGTCGAATATGGCATGGTGTATGCACAAGACGAACTTGTCCTCGATCATGGAACAGCGGAGCAAGGGCTCGCCCAGGTTCATATGAGTTTCCTGGTGGTCAATCCAAAAGCTCGCCAAATCGGAGGAATATCGGACCACCTGGAAGTCCTCGGCGATTACGACTTGCGATAACCCAAGACTGCAGTTGACGATGCGGGTTCGTAGAACTGGGTTATCAACCACCACTTGGTTCACAGCTCGACAGAAGCGATCCTTTTCTACTGATGAGTGTATCGCGAACACAATGGTGTGGTGGTATACCCGTTGATCCGGCTGGGCCATGATGCCGACCTGGAATGGGGTGCAGGCGTAAACATCTTCGATGGCGTCGACGCACACATCGCATGACTTGGAAATTTCACTAAGTGTTGCTTCCGGGATTGCTGCCATAGCTGAGGATTGTAGGTCAGAGTCGTCCAGACGCCAGGTGATTAGTGAGTGACAGTAACGTGATAATCAGGAAGAAGAAGAAAATGAGTAACACAGATACCGGGCTCGTTTGATCTCCCTTTGACGGTGCCTTTTCTTGGTTCGTTGGGCTGGGCCCGCGAGAACGATGGCCTAGTCAAATCAAGTGATGGCTCCGTCTCAAGGATATCTGTGGACGAACCCCTGAGTATGACTTTCAAGCCAATCCCGCCATCATTTCGGCGCCACACGAAGTTTGAAAGGTCTTGGCAAAGGCCTAGGCAAATGAACCTCGCGACCCGAAGACCTCCAATCGTCAGTGGCGTTACACAGAACGCCCAGAACGTTCCAAGTCCGCCCCTAACCCTATTGGACAACACTCCCACGACATGCACACATGGGAAATAACAAGACCTTTAATCAAGCTTTTGAGTCATGTGGAGAGACAGGCTTGGAGGGTCGCGAATTGACACAAAACCCTAATGAGAGACATTTGGGGCGGGTTGGCGAATCAGAAAGCTGTGTCTCAGAAAGGGAGATGAGTTCCCGGTGGGCATTACCGACGGTAACTCGAGTGATCGAGATATGGTGCCCAATATCTCAGACGTCCCTTGGGAATCATCGGCATTTTACTATACTGACAATGCCCAGGCGTGCCAGGTCCGTCCCGTCGGTGCATAGGTAGTCTCCCAAAAGCTGCGGCCACTCGCCGCATGGGCATGTGCATGGTGTCTTACAGTTTTTTCCGCATGCAGGTTTCACGGTCCTGCCATTTCGCAATCGCCGAAATTCTCTCTCGTGCAAGAATTTCTCCATGGACAATTTCCCTCCAGGGTCCGCTCCCAGGAAATGTAGGTCTCATCGAGAAAACTCGAGACACCACATCACAACCCCAGCGATCCTGCTGCTCAAACGTGTTCCTCGAGATCTTCGGGGCTCCTTCAGTAAACAGTACCCATGGCCGGCTGAAAACGTCCTGCAATTGAGACCAGACTCAGATTATTGGCCGTAATCCACTTTATCCTCCAAGTTGAATTGGTCGACGTGCATAGTGGCTTGATTTTCTATTCACATCCAGGCGTAACTTTCCAATAGTAGCATAGTTCTGCCCGAAGCATCTCGGTGCTCAGTGGGATGGGCGTCGTCTGTTCCGTGAGGCGTCTTACGTGCAGCATGTTTGCTTTTGAGTAAGCACCTTTAATTGCAAGGAGTGACTGATATGATATGATGTGACTGGCTATGACCTCTCTCTCCTGCCTCCTGTCTAATTGTATATATCCTGATATCTTCATTAATCAAGGCTTTGATCTGCCACTTGTAAACTATTCATTCTGGTTTGGTCTTTGTGCGCTACCCATACCCCCATAACCCAAGATGATGGAATCCAACACGCCATTGGCAGTTGTTGGATACGCATATCGGGCGCCAGGGGTCGGACGTAAAGGACTGTGGGAATTCCTTGCCGACGCGAAGTCTGCATGGTCCGAAGTTCCTGCTGACAGGTTCAACAAAGATGCATTTTACCATGCTGGAGACAAGCCTGGGTTTTTCCCATCTGAAGGAGGCCACTTCCTGCCAGACGACGTTTATGCTTTTGATGCCTCATTCTTCAATATCAAGGCTGAGGAGGCACGGTCTCTTGACCCACAAACCAGGCTTGTCCTCGAATGTGCTTTTGAGGCAGCCGAGAGCGCTGGGTAAGTGTAATTTAGTATCTGGCGGCATGGGCGGATGCAGAGTGCATACTGGCCTTCGCTTATACCGAGAAACATACTCTGTCATCATCGGGAGAACGAATCACTAATCCTCGATATCGACAGTTTGACACTGCCTGAGTTGGCGGGTGCCAATATCGGTGTTTTCGCCCAGGCCGGCTTCTCTGAATACAGCATGCGCCTAGTGGAGGACCTACAAACAATCAACAAATATGCAGGTCTTGGCATATCTCAGTCCCTAATCCCCAATCGTCTGTCGTACTTCTTTGGACTCACTGGGCCCAGCGTGGCGGTGGATGCTGCATGCGCCGGTACCACGTATGCACTTCATCAGGCGTGCCAGAGCCTCCGCAACGGCGAGTGCTCGGCAGCCCTCGTGGCAGCGGGAAGCATCATCAGTGGGCCCGAGATGTGGGTTGGTCTGGCATCACTAGGGTAATTATGAGGTTCCCCTCCCTCAGATCTACAGCAGACAAGGCTAACTTAACGGCCAATAGCGCAATTTCACCAGAGGGCAAGTGCTTTTCCTATGACTCGAGAGCGGCAGGCTTCGGCCGAGGTGAAGGAGGCGGTTGTTTGATCATCAAGCCATTGGCAGATGCTATTGCTTGTGGCGACCCGGTAAGGGCTGTCATCCGGGGCACAGCATGCAATCACTCGGGACGATCAAAGGGAATTACGATGCCCTCACAGCCTGCCCAGGAGCGATTACTTACCACACTGCATGACAATGCCAAACTGGATCCCAGAGACACGATATTTGTCGAGGTAAGAAATTATCTCCTGTTTTCATTGACGAAAATGATGTCGCTGACCATCTACAGGGCCATGGTACAGGCACGAAGGCGGGAGACCCTATAGATGCCGGGGCTATCGCCGCTGTGGTAGCAAAGGAGGCGTCTCCAAACCGCCCAACATACATTGGGTCGGCGAAATCGAACTTTGGGTCAGTTCTATGCCATCTCTAAGCGTGTTGTCGCATGTCTAACAATCCTTAGTCACCTGGAAGGGGCCAGTGGCATGGTGTCCGTGATCAAAGCAATGATGATGCTGGAGCAAGAATGTATGTTGCCCAATGCGAATTTTGAGGAATTCAATCCTGGAATAGTGAATGATGGGCGATTAAAGGTAAGTTCTTCACGTCTGGGCTACGTCCAATCTGGTGCTTACCAAAGAGATGACGGGCAGGTTTTGACAAAGCCGCTACCCTGGCCATCCGATGCAATACGACGCGTTTGCGTAACCAATTTTGGTAAGTAAAGGACTTGTGAAACATTCAGCTACGCTTGTCTGTATTGACAGCAGTACCTTCTAGGTTTCGGTGGCAGCAACGCAGCTGTTCTCCTTGAACGTGCGCCGCAAGCTCAAACAAGCGGCTTTCACGCCCCTCTGGTGAACGGCATCTCTAAAAAAGCCGTCGAGGTGATCACCAATGGAGATGCAACTCCGGATCATGCTCTTCCGTCAAGAACTTCAAATGAAAAGCTCTTCGTCGTGTCTGCCAAATCTGCCACGAGTCTTGAGGCATATATCTCTTCCCTTGCGGCTTATCTCGAGCACCAACCCACTTCGACCCAATTTCTACAAGATCTGAGCTACACTTTAAGTCAACGTCGAACCCTTTTCCCACGCCACCGCCTCGCCATCAGCGCAGAATCTATGGGCTCCCTTGTGGAACAACTCCGATCGGCGCGATCTGGCAACAAAACCCCTGAGACCCTTGACAGCAATGTAGCCTTCATCTTCACTGGTCAAGGTGCCCAATACTTCCAGATGGCATCCGGGCTCGAACAGTACGAAGCCTTCTACAGCGCCATCAAACGAGCTGAGTTGTTCTTGACTGAACTTGGCGCCCCGTGGTCTTTGACAGAGGAGCTCTCCAGGCCCCAGGGCGAGTCCCGCGTAGATGATGCTGAAATCAGCCAGCCGGCCTGTACTGCCATCCAACTGGCGCTTATTGTATTGCTGCAATCGTGGGGTATCTCACCAGCCGCCGTGGTAGGACACTCGAGTGGCGAGATCGCTGCTGCGTTCGCGGCCAGGCTCATCTCGTTCGAGGCTGCTATCGCTATCTCTTACTTTCGAGGTGTGGCTGTCAACGACATCATCTTGGACGGTCTCGAACAGGGCGCTATGTTGGCCGTCGGGACCAGCGCCAAGGAGGCCATGAAGCTTATCCAGGAGGAAGAGGCCTATACAACCATCGCCGCAATCAACAGCCACAACAGCGTGACCATCTCGGGCGACATTGATGCTATCGAAAACATCCAGGAAAAGTGCCAGGAACGGGATATCTTCGCTCGCCGGCTCAAGGTAGATATAGCATACCACTCCCGTCACATGGAGGCTGCAGCCACTTCTTACCTGGCCTCCATTGAGCCATTTTGCCTGTCCAGTCGGGAGTCGCCGGAGCGGGAGTCATCCACAAAACCCAGCTTCATCTCCTCTGTAACCGGGAAGCAGGAGCATGCCGATACTGTGGCTGATGGATCATACTGGGTCAGAAATCTTGTCGGCACCGTCCAGTTTCTAAAAGCTCTCGAGAGATTGCAGTCTTACGACGTCTCCGGCGAGGAAAAGCCCGACACTGCTGGAAGTAAACGATTGCTTGCTATCGAGATTGGGCCGCACTCTGCCTTGAAGAATCCTACGATGCAGACTATGAGCGTTCTGGCTACCCAAAATGGCCAAGCGGGATCCAATGTGGCCTATCTCCCTTCTCTCATACGAGGCAAGCCGGCGCCCGCTGCGCTAATGGATCTTGCCGGGAAACTGTTCGTATCGGGTAGTGACATCAAGCTCAGCGAGGTCAACCAGCTAGACCACGTGGGTGCCAAGGTTATCCACGACCTACCGCCATACGAATGGAACAAATCCAGTCGGTACATTCATCAACCGCGGATAGCCACCAAGAAGTTGTTTGGAGGCGAAGCCCACTCGTCCCTTCTCGGCTCCAAGAGCCCCTATGCCGAGGGTAACGAGCACGTTTATCGAAACGTGTTTACGCTCGATGATATTCCATGGATACGCGACCACAATGTCGCCGGCGACGTCCTCTTCCCGTTCACCGGCTTCTTCTCCCTAGCCGTGGAAGCGTTCCGAAGGGTTCATCAGAGTTCCACGTCGGTTTCCAACGTGCAAGTGCGCGAGTTCCATGTGAGCAAGGGCCTGCGGATCGAGGAGGACGAGCAGGTCGACCTCACAACCAAGATACGCCCTGCCGACATTGGCACCCAGGTGGCATCCAACACCGCATGGGTGTTTGAGGTCATGTCGTGGTCGAACGCCGAAGGCTGGACCGTGCATTGCCGTGGCCTGGTGGAAAGGGACCATGGTGAGACGTTTGAGCAAAGCCCGGCGGTGAAAGCCGCTGCCCTTCTGTTAGAGAACCCATCATCGCAGGCAATGGATGTTGAGGCAGAGTACGCCATCCAGAGGCAGAATGGCATTGTTTACGGCTCGAGCTTCTTCAACACGGTGGACATGCGCCGTCTCCCTGGCGCCGTTATCCACACCATCAAGGTCCGCGATATAGGAGCTGCTGGACCGAATCCAGACGCGTCGGTTGTTACCGTCGATCCGCCGACCCTGGACTCTTGTCTGCAAACCATCGGAGCCATCCAAGAGCTCGAAGGTCCCAGACCTGTTCACGTGCCGACCCATACTCGTCGTTGGCGAATTTCGAACAGGATCGTTGCTGACGCGGACCATGAGCTCACTATTGTGACTAGGAAGCTATCGCACGATGTCAAGTCTGGAAATTTGCACCTAAGCTACGTAGTCTTTGACTTGTCCAGCGGATCCCCGAAACCGGTTATGGAAATTGATAATATGGCGTTGAAGACCATCACGCAAGTCAACGACGAGACCTTAACGGATGGCTTGCCCAAAACCTATTTCTTGCGGCACGTACCCCATACCGACCATGTCGACGGGTCGATTCTCGCCAAGACAATCACGCCGCCTGCTGCCGATGCGAGCGAGTTGCAGTGCCGTCGCGACTGGAACGAGGTGTCAATCATCTTCATGAAACGCATGGTAGACAGTGCCAAGTCTCATGATGTGACCAATCTGCCATCGCATCTATCCAAGTTCCTGGCCTGGTCGCAACGTCTGGTGGCGGCGACGCAACCTTCGCCCGGCTCAAGCCTAGCCGACGACGAGCAAGCGTTAATATCCCGGATCGAGAACTCGGGCCCGGCAGGGGAGATGCTCTGCAAGGTGGGCGCCAAGCTGCCGCAGATCATCCGCGGCGAGGTCGAGACGCTCGAGATCATGCTCGAGGGCAGCCTCCTTACCCGCTACTACGAGCAAGACCTGGCGACCAAGCGCTCCGCCAAAGCCCTGGCCGAGTACGTCGGCCTCGTTCACGAGTGTCACCCAGAAATCCGCATCCTCGAGATCGGTGGCGGCACCGGGAGCGCGACCCTGCCTGTGCTCGAAGCTATGAGCCGATGGTCCGTTGCGGGCACAGCCTCTGCCGCCCGGTTCCAGTACACCTTCACCGACATCTCAGCGGGCTTCTTCGAGAACGCCCGCGCCAAGATCGGTCGCTGGTCAGAAAACATCACGTACAAGAAGCTGGACATTGGTCTGGACCCCCTGGAGCAGGGTTTCGTCGCCGAGAACTACGACCTCATCATCGCCGCCAACGTGCTGCACGCGACCCCGGACATCACGCGGACGATCCGCAATACGACCACGTTGCTGAAACCGGGCGGCAAGCTCGTGCTGATGGAGCTGACCAAGACGTCGAACCCCATGGCGTTCCCCTTCGCGTCGCTGCCCGGCTGGTGGCTGTCTGAGGACGATTACCGGTCTGCTGATGGGCCGTTGTTGACCAAGGATTCGTGGCAGGGCTTGCTGAAAGCCAACGGGTTTCCATTGGGTATTGATGGATTTGTCGATGACTATCCCGGTGAGCCAGAGCGGATGAATACGACCATGTGGTCTACCAAGCAGTCTCCAGTTAGGGACTCGACCGAGCGCCTCACCGTCTGCCAAGCGTCGAGCGGAATGACCAACGATACCACATACGCTGAGATGATTTCGCAAACCCTGCGGACCTCGACAAAGGTTGAGCCCATCGTGTCAACACTGCTAGAACTCGACTTGGGTTCCATGAACTGTTGCATCGTTGTGGATAATCCCCTACGCAGCTGTTTCAGTAACCCATCTCCCGAGATGTTCTCGGCCCTACAGAAAGCATTCACGGAATCGGCCGCTCATGTGCTCTGGGTGATTCCTGTCAATGCCCATCCGGACTGCGCGTTGGTCAAGGGCTTACTACGCACGCTTCGCATAGAAGACGATGGCAAAGCTTTCGTGATCCTAGAAAATGCCACATTTGACAAAGAAGGGTTGGAGGCCATCGCTCAATTAGCCTGTCGACTTGGTGACCGAAGCATCCTGAACGAGCAGGAATACTCTATGGTGGATGGTGTGCTTCACGTTCCGCGCTTCTGTTCGCACGAGCCGGCGGATCAGGCTTTCGCTATGGAGGCGGGAGTGTCTGTGAAAGAGGAGCAGAGTATATGGAGCGGCACTGCAGATGATGGCTACGGGCAGGCACTCGAAATGACCGTCGACACCGTGGGCAGCCCCGATTCCATTTACTTCCGCGACAATACCGAAGCCGTCTTTGGGCAGCCACTGACTGGCAATGAAGTCATCATCCAAGTTAACGCCATCGGTGTAAACTTCCGCGATCTTCTGTTGGTGCTCGGCTCACTGCCTTGGCATGCCCCGGGCTTCGACGGAGCGGGTGTGGTGGTTCGCGCCGGGCCCGGCGTAAAAGATCTGCATGTTGGCGATCGGGTGTTTTACACCGTCCCTAAAGCGGGTATGACGAACTATCTGCGGACTTCCAGCTCGCAAGTCCATGGTCTGCCCGATGGTCTGGACATGACAGATGCAGCATCAATGCCCCTCGCCTATTGCACAGCTCTCCTGAGCATCGTGGACACAGCCCGTCTCCAGAAGGGCGAAAGCATTCTAATCCACGCCGCCACGGGCGCCCTGGGCCAAGCCTGCATCATGCTCGCCCAGCATCTCGGGGCGGAGGTGTATGCGACCGCCGGAACACCCGAGAAGCGCGAGTTCCTAACAAGCACGTTTGGTATCCCGCCAGACCACATCTTCTCGAGCCGTACCCCCGAGTTCCACGCGGGGCTCCTGCTCGCGACCGACAACCGGGGCGTCGACGTCATCGTCAACTCCCTGAGCGGCGCCCTGCTGCAGCAGTCGTGGGAGCTGATCGCGCCGCACGGCCGCTTCATCGAGCTCGGCAAGAAGGACCTGCTCCAGAACAGCCACCTCGCCATGCGGCCCTTCCTGCAGAACGCGAGCTTCCACGCCCTCGACGTGCGCAAGATCGAGGGGGCGCGACCGGGCGCAGTTCGCGGTTGGCTTGCGGAAATAGTCAGGCTGTATCAGAGCGGCGCTATTCGGCCCATTCAGCCGGTCACGCAGGTGCCCATCTCGCAGTTGGCTGCGGGGCTCCGCCGGCTGCAGAAGGGCCACAACATTGGCAAGGTCGTGCTGACCCTGGGGACCGACGAGAAAGTCTTAGCGGAACGATCCTCGCCGCTGAATCTTCCCTCCACCATTGCTTCAGTGAGATCAACATTGCTGACACCGGATGCGACGTACATCATCACCGGTGGTACGGGAGGTATTGGACGCGCGCTAGGAGAGTGGATGGTCAAGCAGGGAGCGAAGTACATCATTTTGCTCGGACGCAGCGGGTCGTCGACCCCAAAGATGGCGGAACTGTTGAAGAAATACGAGGGCACCGACGTGTGCATGCGCGCGATTGCGTGTGACGTCGGCTACCGCGGTAGCCTCCTCCAGGTCAAGGAGGAAATCAAAGACATGCCGCCGGTCCGCGGCGTTGTGCATGGAGCACTGTATTTGCGAGTAAGTCTACAACCCACCCCGAATCCAGTGACGATCTTCAGGTAATGGGAGAAAGAAGAACGAATCGAAACTGATAAGAAATCGTGCTTGCGCAGGACGCCATGTTTATCAATTCGACGTTTGAGGACTACCAGAACATCACTCGTCCGAAGCGGGAGGCAGCTTGGCTGTTGGACGAGCTGTTCCCGAACCTCGACTTCTTCGTGTCGCTGTCGTCTCTTGACTCCATCATCGGCCATTTTGGACAGTCTATCTACTCTGGAAGTTCGGTAAGTAGCATTTCTCTAACGTAGCCTTATTCCTGACAGATGATTGAGTAACGAGCTAACTATTGATCATCATCAATCAGACCTTCCTAGACGCCTTCTCCGAGCACCGCATCAAGCAAGGCAAGCCCGCCGTCTCCATCAGCCTCCCGGTCGTCGAGGGCGTCGGCTACGTCGCCGACCGCGGCATCAGCGAGCGGCTCAAGGGCTCCCTGGGCCTGAGCCTCAGCGAGGAGCACCTCTACACCCTGGTCAAGGGCGCCATCCTCGGCCCGGCCTCGGGCCTCAACGTCAACGGGCGCAGCTTCTCATTCGTATCCAACCCAATGGAGGCCGACACCGATCTTCCCTGGGAGCACTTCCACTTGCTCCGCGCCATTGCGCCGCCTAGACGAGGTGGAGACATGGAGAGCGGCGCTGGCAAGGGGAAGGCAATTAAGTCAGCAGGACCCGACGCGAAAAGGGGCGTGGACACTTCACCGGAAGCCGTCATGGAGGCGCTGCGGACCAAGATATCCAACGTCACGATGATGGATCGGGACGAGATCACTCCCGAGAGGAATCTGGCTCACTACGGGCTGGACAGTCTGGTGTCGGTTGAGCTGAGGAACTGGATCAGGAGGGAGTATGGGGCGGACTTGGCGCTCAAGGATATCGTGGCAGCGCGTCACTTGAACGCTCTGTCCAAGGACATTCTTGCGCATATCAAATAATTTGGATTCAATTGATAAGGGATGAAATCTTTCACAATAATAGGTAATAAATAGTACACGGATTTCGATATTTACAAATAGTCACATGTTATCTCCGGCAATGACCTTGTATCTGTACATGAGATCGTCACAAGAAGATGGGTGATCGAATTTTATTCACTTACTTCAGCCATCGAATCGTTCATCATGTCATAAGAATATCTATGTCTTCTCAGTGATTCCAGCACTGGACACGGAGTCCCCAGAGCCGGCCGGGGGATCGCCTTCGCTACCATCCTCAACGTTCAAATGAGCATAGCTCTCCACGAGATTCCCCAGAATGTGGTTATCCAGATCCTCCTTCTTCTTTACCACGGTAACGGGCCAATGGCTCCGGACCGTCTGGACCATGGCCGACTTTCGGTCTTCCTCCCCTTCGTCAAAGTGCAAGCTAGTCTTTAGCAGCGACGCCTCCTGCAGGCGCATGCGGCCCCGTACAACCCGGAACAGCGCCTCGGCGAGGTAGTGATTGGCGCGTTGGCTGTGGAGGCCCTTGGCAATGAGGATGAGTGTCGAGCGCAAGACCTCGAGCTGCTGCGGGGTGGTCGCCTCGCCATTGATGTCGTCGATGCAGTGGAACCCCGTGTTCACTAGCGGGATCACGATGAACAAATCCATCGACTCGAAGCCGTGCCGCAGGTAGTACAGCCGAATTAGCGTCTGCATGTACCGGTTGGCCTCGGCGACGATGGTCTGGGGAGAGGGCTCTTGGCCTGCCTTCGCCTCGAGCAGGGGTTCGTAGATGGATAGTAGTAGGGTGTGATAGTACATGCTGTTTGCTTATGGTTAGATAATGCATTTCTGGATTAATGTGTGCTATCGCAGCAAATGGTTCGCCTAGAACTTACTGTAGTTGCAATTGCGCAGGAAGCACGATGGTCTCGGGCCGAAGTGGCTTCGACAGGCCATTATACCACTTGAGTAGCCTCGTCCTCAATTTGTTGGCTTCATCGAGGCTGACGCTTCCTCCCGAGCCTGTCGAGTAGGCGGCATGGCAGAAGTCGTTCATGATAAGTCGAAAGTCACATTTCGCCTTGAAGCCGTAGCCAAAGTATGCCGGAGTAAGTACCTGGCTCGAGGGGTATTTAAGCCAGATCTCGCCGTACCATTGTGCATTTTCCAATGGATCGGGAAGCTCGTCATGGGGTGGCTGTTTGAGCAGTGGAGGGATCATGAAGGAAAAGCCCACGAGCCTGCATGGTGGCATTAACAATCGGCCAAATCCTGGAATCGACGGGAGAACTCACGCTTCCCAGCTGTACAAGGCCCACGCCGTGTAAATCCTACCATGCCGCAGCTTCTCATTGGGGGCCTTTATGGGGCCATCGTAGAAACCAAGCTCATTGGCCAAGTTGATAGCGTGTATCCGATATGCCTGTCCGATCTCGTCTAGACCGCATAGATTATGGAAGACATTGAAAAAGATGCCGGCCTGGATGGTGGTGAGTCTCGGTTCGGCCGCCTCGAGCTCCCAGAGGCGCTTGGCCTCGGCGAGGAAGCGATACAGCAGAGTGTGGGGGTTCCAGTACTCGGCACGATTCGAGAAGCGTGGATAGCAGACCTAAAAAGTCCGATCAGAGCTGTTCCATTTCTCCAAAAGCACAAGACCTGGTTAGGTCCAGTCATCGGTGGTACGTACGCAAGCATAAGCCAGAATGATGTTTACGAGAAGAGACGAGCAGAAGTCTTGACGCTTCGCGACCATATCCTCGAGGAAGTAGTCTTTCTGGCATGCTGAGGTAAACTGGTATTCACATCGGAACCAGATGGCCAGAAGATCTCGCATGAGTACATCATCATCGCATACGGCAGTCCAGAGGGACGGTCTCGCGTCGGACAGCAGAGGATCAACCATCTGTGCCGCGTGGAATGGCCTAACATAGAGACTCTGGTGTTCCGCTGGCCCCGCCTCAGGATCGGACACGGCAGCATTATGCCCGGGCGGCGCAGACGTGTATAACGAAGTCGCCTTGTAGAGAGTAGAGTTTAGATACTTGTTATCCACGACGAACTCGGACGGCATCTCGGACCGGTACGGGAACTCGTAACGAAAGCGGGTCTCGGGCGCGACGGCCAGCTGGAGCAAGAGGTCGCCAGCCTTGACCTGGTTGACGATGGTGGAGACGCTGGCGCCGGATCGCAGCCTCGCCAAGACATCGTGGGCCTCTTGGTCGGGCAGGTTCTTCAGGAGCTGGAGGATCTCCTCGTTCGCGTGGCCTCGATCTCGGAGGTCATGATTGCTCTGCTTGAGGGTTTCCGAGGTGACAATCTCCCGGTACCGACAGTGGATGCTCCGCTTGAGGCAGCGTCGGCAGGTCGGTCGTTCGCCCGAGCACTAGTGGCGGGGTTAACCTGGGTTAACATTTGTGGTGGTAGGTAGGCCCTCAGACCCTCTAATGTCCAAGTATGTACTTGGTACCTCCTAGATGGTAGGGGGAAAGGGGAGGCTTCGGGGGGTGAAGGAGAAGTAAAAACATCGATCCTCTTACTCTGCACTTATGCCTGCGACATTCCTCGCAAGCTGCGGCGACGTTGGGCGCCCTCGACTTGGGGGGAGGCTGCTGA
Source organism: Apiospora arundinis (assembly GCA_039105305.1). Classification (NCBI taxonomy): domain Eukaryota; kingdom Fungi; phylum Ascomycota; class Sordariomycetes; order Amphisphaeriales; family Apiosporaceae; genus Apiospora; species Apiospora arundinis. Next base: position 3,323,497 of record JAPCWZ010000002.1, on the reverse strand, counting down.
GGCGGGGGCGACGGTGGCCGTTTCGTCAGGGCAGGAGCAGGCAAGATGCGGCGCATGTGTCGAGATTGACCGTCGGGCTGGTTCTTGGCCATGAAGGCAATCTTGATTCAGATTCACCTGGCACGCTGGTCTCGCACAAAAGCGGACAACAAAAACGAAACCCAGGCCGCAAGACCTGGTTATTGGGAGGGAAGACACACAGACACACACACACACACACACACACGCACCGACGGACCATCAGTTGGGGGTTTGTTTTACTACAACCCGAGACCCTTGTGTCTCCCAAGGACCCCTTCTGCAGTGTGTGCAATTCAATAATTCATCCAACAGGGGTCATTGGCCAATCAGCCAGACCGGAAACATCGGAGCATTCTCGAACCGCCTAGCTCTGGTACGCAACAGATCATGCGACTTGGCGTGCAGATCTGTCGCCGACTTTCCAGCAAACCGGACTGCAGGCATCGCTTATAGTCGCGATCGATATCGACATGGGAAATATCTTCACCGGTGAGGTTCCTACTTCATTGCGGAGTATTGTCTGAGCTTGGGCATCTCAACGGTGGGATGAAATTGATGTTTTTTTTACAGGTAATGAGACTGAGACATCCGGCAAATGCGTGGATTACATGCGCTGAGGCTCCTCCGCTAGTACTGATAAGGTATAGCATCGTCCCATAGCCTGCCTGTCTGCCTGTGGGGGTCCAAATGTCTAACCCCAAGATCGGATGGCTGGTGACACAGAAAACATCATTCACACATCATCGTTGTCACTGCCATGAAGCTCACAGGCCAGATCGTTTTGGTCACGGGCTCCTCCCGGGGTTTAGGCGCCGCCATTGCTCGTGCCTTTGCCGCCGAGGGGGCCCGTGTCGTGGTCAACTACAAGCAGAACCGCGAGCTGGCGGAGGCTCTCGCTTCCGAGATCCGGGGCGTCGCGTTCCAGGCTGACGTCACCGACCCGGCCCAGGTGGAAGCTATGTTCAAGCGAGCCGAGGAACACTTTCATGGACCCATAGACACCGTGGTTAACAACGCGCTGCCGGCTTTCGAGTTCAACGGCGACGCCCGCCCTAAGATCGGCCAGATCACCTGGGCCGCCTTTGACCAGCAGTTTCAAGGCATCGTCCGTGGCGCCTTGAACACGACGCAGGCAGCGCTACCTGGGTTCGCTCGGATCGAATACGGTCGCATTATCAACATTGGTTCCAACCTCGTCGCGAACCCCGTGGTGCCTTACCAAGACTACACGGCAGCCAAGGGTGCGCTACTGGCGTTTACGAGGACCTGTGCTGCGGAGCTGGGACCCCAGAACATCACCTGCAATATGGTCAGCGGCGGCCTGCTGCGTACGACGGACGCGAGCCGAAGCACACCTGACTCTGTCTTCGAACAGGTCGCGCAGGCGGCACCGTTGCGCAGTGTTGCGACCCCGGATCAAGTCGCCGGCGCAGTCATGTTCTTTGCGAGTTCATGGGCCACCGCTACGACGGGTCAGAACCTCAATGTTGACTGTGGTCTAGTTATGTCATGATCTTGAATGGTGCATCCAATATTCTGTATATCCATTGTTGCTGCCATCGCCGTGGAAGATGGCGCATATTGACTCGTTGGTTCGTCCCCTAAAGTTGAACAAAGACCCCTTTCATCCTTGACCCTTGTTATGTATCATCGCAACAATGAAGCTGTCCGTGATTTTAAAGTCGCAGGTAGAGGGACCCTGGTCATCTCTTCCTATTCTTATGTCAATTGAAGTTGAAAATCAGATAATCCGAATATAGCATCACGAATTACACCCAGCGAGCTTTCAGTAATATCCCTCTATGCCCAATGGCGCGCTCTTGTAGTTGCCAATGTACCAAGGCTTCCAGCGGCCCCCGCGGCTGCACCAAGGGTGTCGTTGGCCGAAATGACCCCAAGAAGATGCTCTGCGACGTGTGCTACTACGAGGTCAGCACGATGAGCCAGATCCGACGGAAGCCCACCGACTGCAAGTATCCGAGCAAGCCTCCTAGTACTCTCGATCGTATCATTGGTCGATAGAAACTAGACGCGACTAAAAGGTCAGGAAGATAATCAGGAGTAGGAAGGAAGGGGTAGTTGGGTTACACGTGCCCTGACAAGGATATAAAGGGGTGTGGAAATAGTGGTGATGGGGCCAGGAAAGATTGAGAACAGACTGTGTTTAACGCTGCTTTTTTGGGGTAGGAGGGTCACAATTTCCGAGGAGAGAATACGCACAATTACCCATATTCCTCTTAGCTTTCCTCGTGATGCGTTCAGTGCCATGGCTGACACTTCGTTGAGGTCAATTTCATCACAACGAAGCCCCTACATGCTCATCCAAATCGCTGAGCTCATCCCTTCCGTGGCGACGTTCCTCTGGCTTCCCAACGCGACGAACAACCTCCACCACCGCTTTGGCGACTCGTTCCAATTTCTAATCATCACCGGCCTGACTCTGTCAACTGCGACTTTCGGGCTGGGCTTTCTCCTATCGTGCGTGGCAGATGGCACAAACGTCAGTGGCTAGGGTTCAGAAGAATGGGCGGTGGCGCGTCCTACAACCCAGCAATTGAAGCCCAATAACAAGCCAGATTGATGAGAAACGCAGTGTGTACAGTGGCGATCAGCGAGAAATGAAAACAGTTGGTCCGTAGTATGGCTGAAGGCATGGATTGAGGGCAGAGAGGCGCTGCTCTCCCTCTAGTACCAGTTCTTGCTGGCTGTGCGTGACGCCGATTGAGCTCAGTTTCGCCATGGGACAATCATTGGAATAACCATTGGGATAAACATCGGAACACACGAATAACTAATGGAACAATATCAAAATCATCTTGCCTCATCGACAATCCGCAGATTCCCAACCTGGAACACCTGCCCCGTGCGATCAGCATAGTCTCCGTGGCTATGGTAGTCCTTAACACGCTCCCTCACGTACATCCTCCCCGTGACCTTTGCATCAGGAGACTTCTCGGGGCCCGCTTCAACCTCGCTGCTGCTGCTACTGCTCACAAGCCCCAACCGCCTGAGCAAAGGCGAGCCTGCAGCCGGCTTAATCTCCGCATCATCACCAGGCCGCACGAAGTAGAACAGCCCCACCCGGTTCACATCAACCTGATCCGGAGGCGGGCGCACGACGCGGTGCGTCGTCGACTTGAGGTAGGACGCGGACCAGAAGTCAAGGGCGTCACCCACGTTGCAGATGATGCCAGTCTCGTCACCATCCACAGGCGGTACGTACTTCCATGCCCCTTTTCCTCCATCGTCACTGGCAGTGGTGGTCTTAATCTGGAGCCCCGCCACGTTCTGGCTCCAGAGAAGCGTCAGCGTGCCGAAGTCGGTGTGCGCCCGCGTCCAGGTATTCTCTACCTTGGCATCGTCGGCCAGGGGGCGGGGGCGGTAGCTCATGTAGCGCAGGTGGTCGTCGCTGGGGCTCTCATAGCGGTGTTGGGCCGCGAAGAAGGACGGTGGGAGCTCGAGGATGAGGGCGCAGAGCTCTAGGAGCTTTAAAGCTACATCCAGAGCTTTCTATGATGTCAGGCAATAAGTATTTTTGCTTGCTCTTTGATCGTTTGATCGTCTGCACTAGATTATCTGCTTACTCGTGAGAATTCCTCGATCTCGTCCTGGAAGGGCTTGAAAAAGGGGTGCCTGGCCTCCTTCTCGTACAGCTCCGTGAACTTGGCGTGATTCCACTGCTCGACGTTGTTCCGGACCTCGGTGCCGCGGATGGTCGCCTCGTAGATCTCGCGGTAGCCAAAGTAGTTGCCGTTTGCGAAATCGCACTTGTACTCGGGCTTGGCCTTGGCCTCATGGGGGAGTTGGAAGAAGGCCTGGGCGATGTCGTATTGGCGCTGCACCTCTTCGCTGGAGATGCCGGTCCCTACAACGCTGAAGAAACCAGTGTTATGGATCTGAGCGACATACTGTAGTTAGATTATGGAAACCATAGACGCGCTAGGGATATCGTTTAGTGGAAGCAAGCATACCGCATCTCGTAGCTCTGCGGCCAGCTTCTCATTTCCTCTAGCATCATTAAACGTGGACAGATCAATGATTTTAATGTCTGCCCAGGGAAGATCATGCTTCGTCTTCTCGGGCCTTTGCCATCTTGGTAGCTCTGGCTTGTTGAGCAGTTTCGCCTGTCCACCCTGTTCAGAAGCCATCGTGATGAAATTTGAAACGTCTTTATTCAGAATGGCTATCTTTCCAAAAACCATCAAGTGGGCTAAAGATTTCAAGCGCGGGGTATCTTCTTCATTATACATACAGGAAACCGAACCTGGACTGACGTCGTCGCGTTGGAGATGCCGAGCACGAACCAGATTGGGGTTGTTTAGCCAATGATCTGCCCCTCTCCGCATCACGCAATCCCGACGATGTATGTGGTGTTCATCCCACTTGTGGGACAAACTGTACAGTCGTAGAGGCTTCGCACGAGATCAGCTCGGCAAGACTCGGAACTCCAAACAGCCATATCCATATCCCCGGCCATCCTCATCCACTGAACCCCCGAATAGCAGCCCCTGTGCCGTCAAAAGAACTCCAAACTCCTCGCCCAGCCCATCATTACTCATAACAACCTGTCCCAGGAAAAGAAAATGCCTACGACTCGAGTTCGAGCATCTGGCGCAGTCCTGCCTCGGCAGCCCTGAACCAGCGGCCCCTCTCCTCCAGGTCGTCCTCGACGCCCCCTACGGCACCCTCCTTCCGGCGTTGTGATTCTCTCGCGGCGGCTGTACTGTTCGTGCGCTTGGTCTCTAGCGGCTGTAGCTCAGCCTGTAGCCTCTCGAGTTCCTTCTTCTTCCGCGGCACTTGGTTCTGCAACTGCTCTAGCTGGCGGTCGAGCTCGTCGCGACGCCTCTTCCTCTCATCGACCAAGTCGATGGTCTTTTGTAGCGGCAAGTTCATGTCGGGGTTTTCGTGCAGCCTCTCGGCGTGCGTAGCCCGCAGCTCCTGGACCTTCTCTTCCAGACCCGCAATCTTGGTGGGCAACTCCTCGAGTTTCGCCGTGTCGAGCTGGACGGTCTGGTAGCGTTCGGCGAGTTCGCGCCCCTTGCGCTCGAGCTCCTCGACCATGGCGGCGACGTCGGTCTTGAGAGCCTTGAGGTCGGCCTTGGCGGACGCATTCTGCAGCTCGAGATCGAGGTTTTCCTGGGGGGTGACGATGAGGGGCGGGTCGCCGACGATGGCGCGGATGAATTTCTCCTTAGTAACCTGCTCAACGTAGCTGAAGCGCAGCTTGGCGAAGAGCTCGCGGTAGTGCGTCAGGTCGGCCTCGAGCGAGGCTGGGGTGGGCGCATCGAGGGAGGCGTTGGATACGTCGGAGGTGCGCTGCTGTTGCGACTGCTGGGCGGAAGAGATTTCGGTGGAAATGGGCTCGGACAGGCGGATGATGCTGAGTTCGTGTTTGGCGTTCAGCTGCTTGATGGCTTCCAGGACGTCGGTGGGCGATTGAGGCCGGGGCGCCGCCTTGGCAGATCTGGGTGTCTTTGCCTTGGCCATGGCTGTGTTGGATGTTTCTTTTGATTCAGGAAAGAGGCGAGATATTCACTCGGTGCGGTTGTAGAGCAGATTGGAAAATGGTTTTGTTCCAAGTCGGCGCGGGTTGTATTGATGGCGATTTGTTTTCATTTACCTCGATCTGGCTTAGCTGGGGGGTTGCTGGGCTTGACTGGCGGATAGTGGGGTCAACAACGCTCTGTACTACTGTTCTGTAGACCCCTCCTTTCCAGGCCTGCCAGGGCATGATTTGGTGCAAGTACCGCTGGAAATGCTGAACTCAATGCTGAGATTTAGTGGACCAGGCGCCAGGCCACTCCCCACTTACGTCAAAAGCCCGTCAGCGGCAGCGGCAGAACGGGAAGAACGAGAAGAGGGCCTGGATCTGATCATCAACTACCTATAGGTAATCAACTAAATCCCAGACTCCTCTCTGGACATGGGCATGACAAAGGCCTGACTGACTTTCCGTGTCCATCATCGAAGATACCCATCTCCCAAATCCGGATGTGTTACGCGACTTTTGAAGCCATGTGAGGCACAGGCGTCTTTATTTTTATTTTAACCTTCTCGCTTTTTGGCCGCGGCTCGCTTTCTCCGGTGTCTTGGGCTGTGTGGTACGATTGATAGCATTCAGCCATCATTAATTCAAGTCGCCATTACCTGCCCCAGACTGTTATTTCCTGCTCCTCTAGCACATACAAAACCATGCCACCCAAGCATGAGCTCCTCACCGACGACTATGTCGCTGAAGTCCTTGCCAAAGAAGCAGCCGATTGTTCGCTGAAATATTCCGCCATGGGTCTCGAAGCATTCAATCAGCCGGCAAAGTATGTGCCGCATCTCCAATACTCTCACCTCCAAATTTCGCCCGCGATATTTGCTAACAACTGTGTTCCTTCAAGGCGACCCGCGAACCAGCCAAAGCCCAATACCCGCTTTCTCAACTCCATCATCCGCGACACCACCAGCCATAATCGCGCCTTGCTCGCCAAGGAGGCTGCCGACTCGGCCCAGCGTCTCCGCAGTCTTGAGCGCGAGAAGGAGAACGAGCGCTTGTCCGAACAAGATCGACAACGAAGGCAACGACCCGGTCCAACCGACACGAGGAAGCGCATGCTTGGCGATATCGCTGCCATCATCGGTGATTCGTCTAAGAGGCGCAGGGTCGATGACGGTACCGACCGCTCCGCCAGATCACGATCTACGAGGGACACATCGGATGCGCCAAAAGAGCTGAAGATTAAGGGCAGGAGTAGTAGGAGAGATGAGGAGCTGCCCGAATCTAGGTCAAGCAACAGGAATGCTAGGAAAGAGCTGTTTGCCGGCCCGAGCGACACAAGGGATTCTACATCCTCAACATCCGGCCACAAGAGTTCTACCCGAGAGCTTTTCGCCGACCACGATGAGAGACACGGCTTAACTCGCCCACGGCGACGAAGGTCACATTCAAGAGATCGCCGCGATCGAGAAGAAGAGCCCCGCAGCTCTTCCAGCCGACATCACCATCACTCTACACGAGAACGGCACAGCTATAAGGAATCCTCCTCGAGCAGCAAGTACCGTGAACGTCGAGGCTCCCATAGCAAAGGCACCTCGCCTCCTCACTCACACTCACGCCGACCTCGCTCCCCGGACACTCGTCGCGATGACTCCGACTCAGATCCTTTAGAAGATATGATTGGCCCCGCGCCAGCTACACAAGAACAACCCGTTCGCAAGCGTGGCCGAGGCGCCGTCGCGGGTACTTCTGGCATCGACCGCCGCTTTGCTTCCGACTACGACCCCAAGGTGGATGTTGCCCTCGACGCCGACGCCGAAGATGACGACTGGGGGACGAGTCTGGAGGCGCTGAAGGATCGCCAACGTTGGAAACAGCAGGGCGGCGACCGCCTCCGCGCGGCGGGCTTTAGTGAAGAGCAGGTCAAGAAATGGGAGCGAGGCGGCCAAGACGGATGGGGCAACCGAGAGGAGGACGTGCGCTGGGTCAAGCATTCAGAAGAAAGAGAATGGGATCGCGGCAAGACTGGTACTCTCTTGGGGGATGGGGCTTTGGATTAGGAGCCAAAGATTCCGACTCGAACCCCTTACCAGGCCCGCCGGTCCTTGAAGCTCGCCGATCAAATTACATTGCCGAACAATATACCGGAAGAATGGGATCTCATTCGAGGCCCGTATGATTAGAACATTGCATAGGGAGAGGGAGTTATGAGATATGTTTAGCTGGTCTTCCGCTTTTGGATCTTCCATTGACGAATAAGAGCATGCTTTCCATGCATGTAGGATTGCATGGGGTGAGCGTTATTGTTATTATAAGCATACATACCTACACTAGATATTTGAGAGTTGCTTTAAGAAGAGAACGAAACGACGCATGATACCCAAGTTTCAACGCACATCTTCCCGTTTGCCCATCTGAAATGGCCAAGTGTGTGCTCATATATTAATATGGCTACTGAGCTTCCCCCATGTCTACACCTGCTATTTGTGGCTAATCAGACAGGTGTCTCGAAGTTATTTGGTCAGTCTTTTGAGATCCACGCTCGGGCGGCAATTTCATGCTGCCATTATCAGACTCGAATTGTTGATTGGAAGCTGCGTCTTCGACGAGAGGGATGTTTAGGGACTGGGGAGGCTTGTGATTCGCCACTTCCACTGCCCTGGGAGCTATGTGAAGTCTCACTTGCCAAGGAGGAAGCCTGCGAGCCCTCTGGAGTACTACTTGCCGCATGAGTGACAGGTGAAGGACCGTTCGTGTCGTTGCCCTTGTCAGGGGTATCAGCCGGGGGCTCCGTAGACCGCCGCCGCCTCTCGCGCCTCTCTCGTCGGCGCTCTCTTCGCTCTTCACGGCGCTCCTCACGCCGTTCCTCCCGACGCGCCTCTCGACGCTCATGGCGACGCTCTCGACGGTCCTCTCTGCGCTGTTCCCGACGATCCCTCCGCCGATCCCGCGCCTCCTCCCGCTCTTCGTGGCGCGCCTTCCGTCGCTCCCGATGTAGCCGACGTAGCTCCCGCCGCTCCTCAAGGCGCTCTTCCTGGCGCTCGTATCGCTCCCGACTGCGCTCACGATGCTCCCGCAACCACTGGATACGCTCCAGGTGGCACCCGACACGCTCCCACCGGTTTTCGGGACGCGTCCAATCCCTTTTGAATCGCTTATTCCTGGCTAGTTCATAGCTGGCTATGTCCGCTGCAGGTTGGTTGCCGTTGCGGACTGCCCAATCATACTGGGCTAGTAGTTGTTTGGTACGCCAGCCCATTTTTGGACACTGTTTGGGTTTTGTACTTCGTAGTTCGGTATTCTATATTCTTCTTGTTTTCTTGGTGGTTGTGAAGAGATTGTTTCTTTTCGCAGAGTTATTAAACGCAAAGGGAAGATTTATATAACAGGGCTTTGGAGCCACCTGAATAGAAATGAATCATCCATCTTTACGCCGCGCTGGTTCTGTTTCTTGGCCCGGTCGACGCCGCCTTCGCTCCTCTCGGCGGTCTCTGCGCCGCTCCCTCCGTCGTTCTCTCCTCTCCCTCCTCTCCCTGTGTCGTTTCCGGTGCTCCCTTCGCTCATCTCGCCGGTCCTCCCGGTCCTCCGATCGGCACGCGGAGCACCCCCTCGCCCTTCGCGCCCTCCAACGCTCCACTCGGCTTGCCATCTCCATCGCCATCTCACCTCTCTCGATCCTTCGGTAGCGCCTCTCCAGGTCTTGCAGGTACAACGCCGCCAATATTGGTCGATTATTATCCATGGCGGCCTGGTACTCAGCTAGCCTGTGGGCGGTTTTCTTGATGCGTGCAACCATTTTGCTTGTTCTAGTTCAGTTCGCGGTGACTGAGTTCACTTGTTTATTACTGTTCATATTCTCTTCGAGATTCTGCGACATGAAGAGATTATCTTGGCAGGTCCATCCACTGCCGTAGGTATGTATTTATATGCAACGCGCCTGTTGGGCATGAGATCCTTTGAGTTGTTCGGCTTCATTCGGGGTCTCAATAAATCAATGCACGATGTTAAAGTCAACGATGGAATCAGACAGGGCGAAGAAATCATTTTTTGGTAACTTTGGGAGTTGCCATGAGATCTGCTTCATTTACTCACGTTGACTGGATGTGAGAGCCTGACGATACGTTTGCCTCTGTCACTTCAAGTTAAGAGCCAAAGCATAACAAGAAAGAAGAAAGACTGTCACAGTTTCATGGGCAAATATCGCTGTTTTCACTTACTTAAAGTATCTATGTATTACTCACTCCAGTGCCTACAAGGGGGATGATAGCCAGGTCACTAGAAGACTAGGGGATTCTACGACTTACCTTGGCTTAGCAGCATCGCAACCCACTATCCTCGTGTTCTGTCCCATCCTCGACGCATGGGATTGCCCGGGCCTCTCCATCCACGCTGTTCAAGTCATCGCTCTGGCAGTAGACCATACAGTCGCCGAACACGGCCATACCATGGGTCCAGCGGTGGACGTCCGACTTGTGGCAGACGGGATACTTGTACCACCGCACGGGCGCGCCGCGGACGAGCTTGAATAACCGCTCCCACAGCTTCTTCTGCACATCAAGATTGTGTTGGATCTCGTGCTGCTCCCACTCATTGACGGCCGCTGGATCGGGCGGCGCCTCACCGGTGCCAGGTGATCCCGGGAAGGCTAGGAACTGCGAAAGCACCGGCAGGGGGTTCTTGGGCCCCAACAGGACGTCCTCCATTGCACGGTGCTCTATTTCATTGGGCTTATCGGCGTTAGCATCCAGGAACAAATTGCGCTCGACGTAGGCCTCGGGTGCCAGCGGCCCGGCGTCGGCGGCGTGGCCTACATCCCTGTGTGCGGGCGCCTGGTAGGAATAGGGCTCCGGGGCCAGCACATGTGCCTGAATGTCAATCAGGCCGTCTTCTTTGGCCTCCTGGACCTGCTTCTCGAGGATTTCCAGGTCTACGTCCAGCAGAAACATGTCCGACGCATGCAGGAGGAAGCGATCCTGTCGCGCTCTTGTCATGGTCGCGGGCTTCGGCTTGTAGTACCGGCCCGTCACGGCCACGGCGATGCCGGTCGAGATGCCAAAGGCACAGAGCCTGACGCCGTCTTCCGGGCTCCCTGTCACTTCATGGACGCCCACTTGTTTATCTGGAATGTCGGCCATTATGCTAGTAAGGGATTTCGATATGAGTGCAATGTTTCAGACTTTTACTTAACTATCCGAATGGATCGTGGCTAGAAGACAAAATTACTTGGTTATAGCTAGGGACTTTACCTTTATATCGGGACCTGTGGTGGTAAGATAGCTATTATACGGTCATAAACAAGGGCTTTATGGCTCGAAATAGCCATTGTTATTCCTATTCTCTGTTTTAGTATCTTTCTTGGTCCCATTCAGTCAGCCAAGTCTTTGTCCCCTTTTCACGGTTTTGACGGCCAAGTAGTTGAACGGAGTTTCCTGAACAGGGGCTCCGCGGTCAGCTCCATACGCCTAATAGTAAACCCCAAGCTAGAGACCATAGGTCGAGGGAGTGATTGGCCAACCCTGATGGCAACTGCAGGTTGGAACATTATTTTATCAAGTATGACTTTGCCTCGGTACAGTTCGAATCAATTGTTAGATCGGGGCTATTTTATATTTATTTTTTACACAAGAGAGGGTATCGCTGAGCTGAGTTGGCGACATTCTTTCATTGTAAAGCCAAAGAATTGTATCGACCCCCCGACTCTGCCTTTTGAATCTAGCCCAAATTAGCGCTGGGGACAAGGCCCAAACCCCTGAAGCGTGGCCTAAGAATTCCCCATTGTCGCAAAGCCACCCGCTGGGAAGATCGGAATGCCAGACCGAAAGTAACGAATCGTTGCCCATGCTTGGTTTACTCTTGATTTATTTGGCTGTGTCAACTTAATTGAAGGAATAAGATTTTCGACATCGAAAATGCGGCTTTCGTGCTCTCGTGGCATCTTCGCGACGGGAATCCCTCCTACCTGATTGGTGTCCTAGTGCTGAAGCAAGGTGAGTATGCTGCCAGGTACTGGGATCTCGATCTCAACATATGAGTTTCTACCTATTTCGCCCATGCAGCAACTTACCAGACACGTGCCATCAAGGGGCTGCGCGTGATGATGCCGGATGAGTCCGTACATACAAAAGGGGTGAATCTCATTGCGCATTATAAAAAACGTGGCTATGGGCCAATAATGTGTCTTCACCCAGGGATATGCATCAGAAAAAAAAAACGGTAAGATTGGTACTGTCATTGATGATGATGATGGTTATGGGTGCCTGCAAGTTGCAGGCTACAACTGAATCTAAAAATGGCTGCTGCCTCAGCCCTATAAATGGGGTCTACTTAGGGCTGACGGGGAGGGCCCTACTACTACCTAGTGCCACTGCACCGGTACTTCGGCGGAGAGTCACACGCAAGCTTGGCCCATCATCAACCATCTGTCATTTTCTCCTTCTTGGCGATTCGAACAGCGCGTAACTTATATTGTTGCCCGATCTTCAATTCAACTATCACCAGCGATAGAAGAGAGTGGATTCGTCGTACGGAATACGGACGGCACAGCTCCAGCCAAGCAAAAGTGACCTCGTTGCGGATGCTGGGATCCAACAAGTCCACCGCTGTGGCTCACGCGCCCGTAGAGATAGCTTGGCTCGAAAATTGGTCCATGGTGAATACGGCAGCCAATCTCCATTTGCGGACTCCGAATGTATATATTTGGATAGACAGGCGATGCCCTATCAGGTAGGAAGAGGCTTCGAAGTCTGTCGCGTATAGAAATCAGAGAGGCTTGTTCGGTAAGCGTACTGCCTGCCGCTCCTTCAAGGCTCAAAATTCTGCCTAGCCGATTGGTTGCTTGACGTCGCCTTTAGAAAATATGGCATTTGATAGTATTTTGGAGCAATAACTGCCTATATGCCTTGATTGCGGCCCCATTAGTCGCCGATCAAGGAATGCAGAAACATGGTGGTTCCCTGTGGCCAAGCAAGTAGGCCAGATCGGAACACAGATCCAGGTCGCCGTCTGCCGGTGGGATGCGGCACAGTTCACGGAGCCCCAAACACCAACAGATGGTGCGACGGAAAACCCAGGCTAATTGAACAGATATCTGTGGCTCAAATGGCAGGATCCTTTTGGTTCCAGCGGCCATTTCTCGGCGCATCTGCTTTTCCCAGAATGCTTCGCTTTTGTGGCTTGAGTATAAGCCATCGCCGTCGGTCGGCTTACGCTGGTGACTTACTACTGCTAAATTTGGGAGCTGAATGACTCCAAATTTTCTGTTCCAATTAGGCGGCGACCTGATTCGGGCACAATTAGCATTCCTTTTGATCACGATGTTTAGGTACGAGCAAGAAGTCCATGGTTCTCCGGGACCGAATGGGGCCGGATCGTACGATGCTGAGCAGCATCACGGAACAGATTAGACGTGACACGAGATGAGCAATGCGACACCAACTGTTATTAGCGATGGACCCCAAAATACCATGCGTCTCCAAAACTGTACTGGTCTGCTGCAAGCCTAATCTTCCACGCGCGCTGCAGCTGCACTCCTCGCGACTGCACTCCTCGCAACTGCATTATCTCCAAGTAAGCCGCCTACGCCGAACACAACCCATAGGGTTGCATTCCCCCGCGTAATGTTTGCTCCAAATACCCAGGTGGTGTGTTGATGCGGTAGGCCGGTAGTGGTTGTGATTGGGACATTTTGCGCTCACCCAACGTGTTTTGATCCAAAACAGGAAAGCGGCTGGCCAAGATTAAGAGGACTCGACTGCGGCCCCCATAAAACCGACGTCAGCACCGTAAGCAAGAAGCAGGAGAACGTTTTGCTTGCACCCCAAAACGGCACCACCATCGTGAGAAAAAAACGTGGCAGTCAGAGACCATTCTCCTTTTGGTCCAAAGTGAGTCAGCGCGACAAGCCAAAGTGAACACGCGCGCTTCTTTTTTAGCACCAGGTCGGGCTAGAAACATTCCGTAACACGAGGCTTTTCAAAGCCACGTGCTGAGCTGGTGCTGAGAATAAGGGGTGTAGGATCTTACTGTAATAGCTGGGTGGAGTCTGCCACGAGCATATCCCCCCTTATAGGGCTGAGTTGGGTGTGTGTGGGAATAGGAAAACCTTCCCATAACAGGCAACCGTTGATACGGCCCGTGGCTGTTTCTTTCCTTTCTATTTCTCTGGCTGTCTGTCTTCCCTCTGTCATATCTTACGCTAATTACCGTATCCCAAATATACGGTCGAATGACATGCGCCATGCTGGTGCGTGAGAGTCAAGCAAACACTGAGCCCCGAGTCAGCCAACGAGAAAGGGGGGCAAGGGGGGCAAGGGGGAAGGGGAAGGATGAGGCCATGCTGAGTTTACTCATAGGATTTGGATACTTCGTGACTAACATAAAGGCATGATGGCGATGACCTTCTTCGGGCTCGTCTATAAGAGGGCATTCCATATACGAACCTCCGTATCCAACATTATCCTAGCAATCCACACTCTTGCAACCCAAACTTCAAAAGAACTATCACGACTTATTACTCAATAATAGTATCACTGTCATTTATCAACCTCGTATAACCCAACTACATGTCTCCTTCGCAAAACAACAGCATGAAGTACATCGTCCTGATGTTGAGCATGGCTGCAGCTATGGTCCTGGCCGCACCTACCCCAATCCCTTCCAACAACGCGCCCACCGCCGACCGGGTTGAAGTGCGGGATCAAGTCAAGGTCGAGAAGCAGCCCCGGTTCGCGCTTCCTCGCGATGTCCTAGAGACTACAGTCACCTCAGGAGAGGTTAGCACGGTATGTACACACCTTTCTTTCGTTCATCCATGCTTTCAGCCATTGGGGGGACACAACCCCCCCGGCATCCCTTTCATATTTTTCAACAACACTTTGTACCTTAACACCTCACATGGCCCGTTCAGCTTCACGGGTCATCAAAGTGTGGATGACACCGTTACTGACAGCTATGTAGGATGGTAACTGGGCTCCCATCCGCCGTGGTGACAACACAGACTCTGAGGATGGAAACTGGTCCCCAATCCACCGCAGCACAGAAGACGATGATGGAAACTGGTCACCAATCAAGACTACCTCCGCTGATGCTGTGGATGGAAACTGGGCCCCTGTGCGCCGTGGCGCGGACTCAAGTGATGCGGTGGAAGGGAACTGGGCTCCCGTTCGCCGGGACAACACGGACTCTGAGGATGGAAACTGGTCCCCTATCAAGACTACCGCTACTGATGGGAACTGGGCTCCCGTGCGCCGTGAAGAGGACTCAAGTGACGGGAACTGGGCCCCTGTCTCAACCCCTGATGCCCCCGTTCGCCGCGAGACGGACTCAAGTGACGCTGTGGATGGAAACTGGGCACCTGTTCGCCGGGATTCGGACTCAAGTGATGGCAACTGGACCCCCGTCAAGACTGCCTCTACTGATGCTACTGACGGCAACTGGGCTCCCGTTCGCCGGGACACCGACTCGACCGATGGGAACTGGGCCCCTGTCAAGACTAAGACCAAGTAACTGACTGACACGTTTCTTTTGGGTCTACAGACAGGAAACTGGGCTCCAATTTGATTTTACACTGTCGATCAATGGATTGGCACAGCGCTGCATATTATGGTACATGGGGTCGGAGTTATCAATGGGGGAGGGCTTCTATGGTTTCTTTGGCATCTATGCATTTACATGGTTGGGAGTTATTACAGGCAAGCATCGCAGACGGCAACGTCAGTCTTGGAGTTTTATCAAATAGATATTTTGAATAACCCTTTTTAGATAAAGTGGGAGTTACAATCTAGACAACTCTTATCTCATTCTTGGCTTGCTGACTGATGTGCAGTCCTCAATCAACATAAATATAGGGAATAGGCTATCAACTTTAAAAGTCAAGAACAAGGCGACTTCTCGCGCACAGGATACGCCAGCTGTGTAAAAGAGTATCAGAAAGGGCTCGTCAATCATATGTATACGAGGTTTAGGAACTGGAAACCTAGTCACAGGAAGTCGAACTCCGTAACCGTGGCAGGTTTTGAGACCATGAGGAATCATACCACATATATTTCTGTCTTCCTGCTAGCAAAGTCCTTTTCCCCATGCAGAAAACTTAACGCTTGACAGGCGGAGTTGCTTCAAACCCGACGATTCCATCGTGACTTGGCACTCGCTACAAATTTCTGGACTCTATCAAACTCGTACGATGTAAGCAGATTTGCTGACCAACTGTAACAAACTTACGGTATGCCGAGCTCAGGATGCCATGACTCGGCTTCGCCGACTGGCAAATCGAAAGGCTTACCGACCTACCGGGTCCGCAAACTTTTACCTGATTCCCGGCAGTTGGGTCTATCATACATAACAGCCATACCTTAATTGGCTTGAGATGCAAAAAAGGATTCGATTCCTGACCGACAGTTAGGACGGCCACTCTGACACGTGAACCAACACAACGCAGCGCATCACACCTTTCACCGTCAATGTTCAACGCCGACGATATCATCTTGTTGAACGTGAGCATCGACTAAGCGAGCTGACAGCGGCATGTCAGTCATTTCTGTTGGTCGTCTGCCAAGCGCAATCTGCGTTGTAACTTTCCAGAGCCCTGTCAGACATCCAGCGCCGGCCCTTTCTCGCCGTAGATAGGATCCTTCTCGAGCCACCCCAATCGTTGGATCCCCTTGACCTTGGCCTCCTCCCCCTCCTTGCCATAGCACATATCCCAACTGCACCCCTTCGGATAACTCCCGACCATCTCGAACCCCTCTTCCCCCACTTCCTCCAGTAGCCGATGGCCAACTCCGGCCGGCACCAGGATTACATCCCCCTTGCGAACCTCCGCCTCGACCCGGCCCGGATTGTCCTCGCCGCCGAAGCACAGCCTGGCGCCGCCCTGGGAGATGCAGAGCAGCTCATGTGTGGTGCTGTGGAAGTGGGTGGTGCTGTACATGGTATAGCGCCACTGCGGCTCGACGACGCCGACCGAGCGGAGGTGGGACTCAATGGCGGAAGCGGTGGTGTCCTTGGTGGGCGGGAAGGCGGCGTGGTAGTGTAATAGTGGTTTGTGCTGGATTGAGGTGTTGGGGATGCGTTGGTGGGCGGGGATCTCGTGTTTGGACACGCGCATGGAGGAGAGCGGCGTTATATTCAGCCTTGAGGATGCCATCGCGATGTGTTTCGCTCTGCTCACATTACTTATACTCTATGTGGGTTGTCTTTTCGGTGTCAAGTGTTGATTGATATTGGTAGGTGTTATCGAGGTTGAAATTGGATTTGCCCCGCTTAAGCTTAACTCGACAAAAGGCGCGTTGGTTACGTCATTAACATGGACTGCACTGAAACGAATCACTGGAAGTCACAATTTGGTATCATAATTAAGTCTATTACTCTCGTGAAGCTAATGAGGCATATTTATTCGCTGTTGGTGCAGCGGAAGACCTTGAGGGACGGGTCCTCCTTGTACTGGAATGCCCAACAGGGGTCGCCATCTTTCCGGCACTTTACCAGGAAACAGTCAGTCTTCATGATCTCAAATTACGGCGTAGGATATTGGAAACTTGGCAGGTTTACTTACGGCATATTTTGATCTCTTCGCATCACCGCACGCGCTCATCTTGGAAGTGTTGCGCCACGCGTAGTTGCAGGCATATACTGCCGCTTCGCCCTTGATCTCACAGTATCCTGCCTCCATACCCTCTACACCGTTGGCCATCTTGCAAGTCTATATGTATAGAGTCAGACTTAGGGTATAATAGCCAGACTGGCAGCATGGAGCTTTTGATTTTGGTACTTACGCCTTCCTGTATAGCAGGGCCCTCAATGGAAGAGTAGGTGCAGTCGAGGTGGCCCCGGGCAAAGATGTTGCTAGCCGGGCTTGCGGCGGCGACAGCCAGCAGGCTCAAGGCGGTGGAAACAGTGGCGATATGCATGGCGGCTTTCTTTGGATCAAAACGAATGATTGTCCTAACAAAGGCTTGAAAGTACAGCTGCTCTGCCACAATTCGACTACTTATACGTTCTTGAGTGGTCAGAGCAGACAGTCCATCTTGGGACATTAGACGCCGGCTCCCTCAAAAGGCAAACAGGAGCCATCATCAAGATAAAACGGGTGCGCTGTCGTGTAAGTTGCGCCGCTATTATTAGCCGCTCTACCGGCCGCGAAGGAGGCAGGAAGCTGACGCCAAGACCGGGGCCAGCCTCAATTGCGGATCGCCTTAATTTCACAGCTCATCCCTTGCCAGGCGAAATCGCGACCACTTTAATTTCCCAGCTGATTCCTGGTTCATGTGCTTACTACCCCGACGAGCCGGTTCTTCCGCTGGGCATTGAACAACGAAACGAAATCATTAGCACGATGATTAGCTAGCTAAACGCGCATCCCCTTTTAGCTTCATCTGATCTAAATGCGTTTGTCACCCGAACTAAGTAGATCGGACGGAGGTCTCGCCAGCGCGTTCCCTAGTCCGCGCTTATTTCAACCACAGTGCTCAAACGTCATCGTAAACTGATAGCTACAGATAAAGCTCGCGCCCCTTCCCCCCCCCCCCCCCCCCCCCCATCCCCTTTCTTGTGCTCTATGTTGGAGCCGTCAAGTTCAAGTACGTCCCCTGCTGCACCACAACCAGTAGATCCCCGTTGCCCCACGCGGGCGCCTGACCCGCCACCTGTCCGTCGCGGGTGCACTTGTCCAGGATCCACTGCACACCCTTGGCCACGTCGCGGCAGGCGCTGGTGGCGCCTTCCGGCTGGAAGGTGGCACCGAGCACGATGGCCTCGGTGAGTTTGTGGCCGTATTCGGTGTAGGTATACGTCTGGCAGAGCACCCGGCTGCCGAATGCCGGCGGCACCGGCCCGTGGGGCGTCTCGGGCTGCGGCGGCGGCGGGGCCGTGCAGTTTTTATCGCTGATGTTGTTTGCGAGGTAGTCGTGGCAATCCTGCGCTGTCGCGAGAGGTACGAGGATGGTCGGCCAGGCGTAGTTGCAGGAAGAAGTGTTCTTTTTGGCGAGGTCTGTGTCTTCCCCGAACGACATATAATTTGAGACTTGCTTTGTCAGGTGCCTGGCGTGCTCTAGAATGCCATCTTGCGACCATGCCATACTTTTATTTCTGCGATCACCAAGTGCCGGATGGCTCCATCCTGGACATGTTGCCAAGGCACAGAGAAGTAGGGATGTAAACAGCATGATGACAGCTTGTGTAGGGTGTTTGCTCAACTAGGATTTCGCAAGAGAAGAGACAGTCTTGGCGCAATTCAACGGGGCCATGGCTCTTTATAATGTGAATCCCGTAGGACACGATGTCAGTTGCCGCTCGGTGTAACGCCGCTCGGTACTGGGGCCAATGAGCTGGCTGTGGCCGGGTGGGAGTACGCGAAGGGGAGAACGAAGCAAACGTTTTCGGGCAGCACCACCAGATCATTGGTCCCCTGGGTGTTCCCAAACTTTCAAGAATGTTACCCCCAGAGTTGAGGCTCGGGAGTTACAGTATACATCTCGAACTCACTTGATCACGAAACATGTAAGTAATCATCTGGTGCGACGTGGACGCCTCTCGACCGACCCTCATGCTGCCGTTTCACCCAATCATATGGTATTATGTGCGAGGCCGACCTACCCACCATCCATTATAATCGGAACTTGAACACTCCCGCTTGTCGGCCTGCTGTTCTTCGGCCTCCGGTATGCAATTACTCCAATCAGGATCGTAGCCGAATGGTCGACCGGTAATCTGCAGGAAACAACCATGATATAGTCCACCAACCAGCGTTTTTAGATCACCTCTCTACAGAATATCCATCAGACACAGCTCTGGGCACCCCCCGTGAGGTCCTTAATGTTGATGGCGCCGGGGCAGTCCGTGTCCTCGGGTATCTGGTCGATAGGAACAGCCAGAATCCGAGTGCAGGCTTCGCCGCCTTGCTCAAGTCCTCGTCGCGGAACGTGGGGATCGTGCAGGGGATCGGATCCGCCCGTGAATACTTCGACTTTCCCTCGACGGAAAGAAATAGGTTCATGAACTCATGACTTGTCAGCTTTAGCCTCAAGATTCGTGGACGCTCCAAGGAGTGTTGCCAGATCTTTTGACGCAGCTCGGTCGGTAACAGGGAGAATCGGACTAACTCTGGACACGATACTGTCGCAGACGACTCTGGGGTAAAGATTTGTAAGTGCGGTGGTAGCTGCTTTATACAGTATGGCTGGTGCGACGCGCCTTCGCGTCTTGATTTCCGACCGAAATTTGGAGGAAACATGTGTGCAGTGTGTTGGGTATCTTAAGTTGCTCTTGGTTGTGATGCCCCGAGATTGGGAGATGTTCCGAAGTGGAATTCAAAGTAACCACCACGACACTAGCGGCCTGCTATATAGAAAAAAGAAAAGTAGCACCGGGTGTGATGGCGGCCAATCATCCAGGGCTGAGATTGCTGTGCTAAATTGACAACCATCCCATGCACTGTACCGACGTCATATCAATAATCACGAACTGTAGCGGATGATTTGGGGCGTTGTGAAATGGCAAAGTGGCAAGTGATATTAATAAAATTATACCTTTTTGAGTCCTGTGCACAGGGAATTCACCGCTTGTGCTGTTTACACCGTTTTAGTTGTCTTGCCTGGATTGCTCATAATGCTTAGTTGCGCGATGAATGCACAATGCGGCGGCCATCATCCTCTTGTCCACCTTCACCCTCACCAGGCAGCAAGATGGCGCGATCCAAGGAGTACGGGAGACCCCGGTGGCGACCGCGGATCATCATGGCACAGATTACCAGCTTACTGAAAACGGTGAACTGGCCAGACAGGGACGTGTTGACGGTCGGATGGCCGAGTGATAAACCGACGTTGCCACTTTAATTACGATGTTGTTAGCAATGATCACATTATAAATAGAACTGGTTGGTTGCGGGCCAACTTACTACGCCGAGACTACTTCAAAGAAGACCGAGAACACGGAGAAGGCCTGGAGGTTGTATGTTAGCTAGCAGATATCATCAAGTGGCGAAAAGTGTGCCAAGAAGGTGCAGAGGTGACCCACCGGTTCCTGGAGATCGACAATCCTCGCCGACTCGGCTATGCAAACGCAGAAGGTCCCGAGGAAAATGTACCAGAGATCAAAGCCCAGTTGGTTCCGGACGTGCATCTTGACGTATTTGGACGCGTTGGTCTCGTCGAGACTCCGCTGCGACTCGTACACGCCCAGCGCGCGCTCCTCGTACGCATTGGAGGAGCGGATACTGATGGCGATGGGCAGGATGGCAATGTACATCATGACGAGGAGGCTGAACTGCACGGCCGGGTTGATGCTGGCCAGGTTGAGTGTCGACGCGCCCGTGTGGCGCGACGAGGCCGCCTGGAACACGGCCGACACGATGCGCGGGCCCATCGCGAGGTCGTTGACGGCCGGGTTGTCCAGGTCCAGGGCCACGATCAGCAGGACGTCGACGAAATTCAGGGCGAAGACGATACTGAACAGGATCCAGGTCGGCCGGCTCGGGAAGAGCAGGGTGTAGCAGCGGCGAGGGTGGTCCAGGAGGAAGCGAAGGGATTCCTTGGCCGAGGAGCGGGTAGGGACCAGTTTGTATATGACGTAGATGCAGAGCCGCAGGAGAACCGGGTACAGAGTATTTCCGGCGAAGGCCAGGAATGTCATGACCAACAGGGGCCATGTAGCGTCCCGAAAGGTGATCATGGAATCTGGAGTTAAGGTGAACCCCAGGTTATCCACCATGGTCTGAGCCGAGTAAAATGCCCTTTTGGAAGTTGAAATGTCAGCAACCGTGTATAATCAGCAGAATGCTTAGGGGAGAACCCAGTACTGACCACCAAGTCTTGTCTTGGCCACACTCTGCCAGCCACTCCGTGTATTTGGCTGGGGCTCTGTGGATCCATGGAACAAGGCAAATAACACCAAAGAGATGTAGCCCAAAGAAGTAACCTGTAGA
Organism: Apiospora arundinis; assembly: GCA_039105305.1. Lineage (NCBI taxonomy): Eukaryota > Fungi > Ascomycota > Sordariomycetes > Amphisphaeriales > Apiosporaceae > Apiospora > Apiospora arundinis. The sequence continues at coordinate 3,302,075 of JAPCWZ010000002.1, read as the reverse complement.
TTTCGTATCGTTAGTGGGATGTGAAAACCAAACATATGTTCTTTTTTGTTTTTCGTACCGGGAACGATCTTCATCAGCATTTTCAAAGCACGGTACTCGATGCCCCCGAGCTTCTCCTTGTCCTCTTCGGTGAGGTTATAGAGCCGCGAGTTCCTCCCGATGGTGACCTGCTTCGACAGCGTAGGGAGCTCGCTAGGACGAGGGAACCGCGAGACGTTGGGAGGGCCTCGGGATTCGCTGCTGATGCGGGAGCCAAGGACGAGTACGGACCTCGCGACGCTTTGGATGGATCGAGCGGTGGCTAGTTTGGGGCCCTCCATGGTGACCGGCCGTCGCTGTTTAAGCCCCTCCCGGTCGGCTTCGAATGGAGGTGGTGGAACGGGCTTGATCTCATCCCCGTCTGCCAGGGATGGAAATGCGGTTAGCTAATCTTCTGTTTAGGGGAATAACCAAATTAGGGGTAAGGCTGGTTCATATCTACTGCGCCACTCACCATCATCGCCACGAGGAGCACCACGCGCAGTGAAGGGTTTTCCTGCGCAAATAGTCAGCATGAAGCAGAGACATAACATCCATAGCGGGGCTGACTAACCATTGTCGCGTTCCCGGGGTGGCGGAATGTAATACGTTGTATCCGGCTCCTCTGCAGCTTGGGAGTCTTGTACATCGACAGTGCCTTTGTCGTCTTTCTGGGGGATAATCACCGTGTCCCTTCACCTATAAATTAGCTGACTCCCAGTCATGGGGCAACCACCGCCAGCGAGGAGAAGTTCTACTTTGAAGTGCTTGTTTGCTCTGGGCCCTGGGGTGGATGAACCTCAGCCACGTTGTCACGCCGCAGCGAAAACACGACAGCCTCTGGGTCTGGTCGCCAATAAGACGGGGCTACATCTGTCAGTTCTACTACAGCAATAGTTCTCTACGGCTGCCGAACAGGGGGACGAAGAAATAATTAGCATACCAACAGCCTTGAACTTTTTCTTGAACCAGTACAGGCGAACGGCAACCACCATAATATTCACAAAGCCCACGTTCGTTATAATGGGAATTAAATAGATGTACACCTGTTGGTAGGTCTTCAAGTCCTTGACGTCGAATCTGTATTTTCGTCAGCCGACCCATCTCCTTCTTGGCTAGGGAGCTCTGCCGGGGGCATGTACGTGTTGAGACCCGACTCGGTCGACGCACTCGCCCCAAAGAAGTACGCATCGATTGCAGAGACATTGCCGTAAGGGTATATAATGATGAGCCCTAGAATGCTACAACAGATGATCCATGTATCTAGGTGAGAAATAGCTGTCAGATGCAGACGTAATGGGAAGGAAGAGATAATATCTACAGTGTAGGGTGATATAGTCAAGCTGTGGCCTCCACATGGCTTTGATGCGATCACTGCCGGCTCCCCGGTTTATAACGCACGGGGAGAAGGCGGCGTTATGGGTCCCTGTCAGGAAACGTTACACCAGTTGTCTTGACAATGCAACATGGATCCAAAATACGCGGAACGGTCGGGACTTCTGTTGGGGAGAATGGAGGATGTGTGGAAAGCTGCTGAGCGCGAAGGACTGAGAGAATAACAAAGCGATGCGGTACCAAGGCCTTATATCGTCAGCACGCCGTGACGGGCACGTAAAATCGCTCATTTGCTTGTCATGAGAAAGGCAGGCCAGTGGCAGTCGCTCAACCCTCGAGCCTTGAGGCCACGAACAATTGCCCAGATCCGCGACTTACATTAATCATTGTTATGTAATACTATAACTCTAGGGGGTCCAATCAGCGAGCTCGCATCTGGATGCACTAACTTCCAATGCGCTATTTATTAAGCACCCCCCTGGAATATGTGCTTAAATCCGGTCTTCCGGAGGGAACCAATCAGCTAAGTTTCCCATCCTGTACCTTGAGCCTGTGTCAACTGCAATACTTACAGTCGTACAATCTTTGCTTCCCGGTATGGCCGTTCTTCCCAAATTGCTGATGAAACTTGACGATGGAGCCTTGCAATGACGAAATATCCCCCCTACGGCACTTACTAGAAAATATCGCATCCATCGCATCGCACGTCGGCTCGCTCAAAAAAAAAAAAAAAGAAAAAAAAAAAAAAGAGAGATCGAGACTGGTAGAGCGGTCAACTGCACCGATGACGGTCACTCGACCAGACTGAAGAATGGCCACTGGTAAGTTCAATCACGTCGAGCAGCAAGCACCGCTGATCAGGCGGCATTTCTCCCACAGAGTCATCCGCAGAAGAGGGACCAATTCAAAGAATTGTGTATGATGCAGAGTTACCTGGCGGCCACCGGCATTTCCTCGATCCCGAAACGCAGTTGCAGAAGCAAAGGCTATGGAGGACCGTGATTGAGAAAGAGTCGGAGCGAGTGCGAAGGGCCCTCCTCGTCCTCGTGTCAAAAACCAACCACAAGAAGGAAACCAAAGAGGAGACGGCTGTTGCAGATGACGGGGAAACGGCAAGCTCGACAGAACTGTACAAGAAATATGGCAGGCGCTCGAAGGTCATTGGTAGCGGTGCCTATGGCACCGTCCGGGTCTACCGCAAACCTGCCAGCGATGGCCAGGAGGAGGGGTTGTTTGCCATCAAGGAGTTCCACCGACGGGCCGGCCAAACCTACCTGAGCCACAGCAACCGGGTCTTGGCCGAGTTTCAGATAGCCAGGCACCTTCAGCACCCCAATGTGGTCCGCACGCTGGATCTGCTCCACGAAGAACAGGACGAGGGCCCCTTTTTCGAGGTCATGCAGTACTGCACGGCCGGGACCCTTTCCTCGCTCCTCGATGCCGCCGGCGGACCTTTAGCCAACAGCGAGGCGGACTGTTTCTTCAAGCAGCTAGCGCGCGGTGTCGAGTACCTCCACGACGACGTGGGCATCGCCCATTGCGACCTGAAGCCCGAGAACCTGCTGCTTACGGCCGAGGGCCGCCTGAAGATCAGCGACTTTGGTTTTAGCGAGTGGATCGCCCCAAACCTCGAGGGCAGCGGCGGCGGCAGCGACGAGATCCGAATGTTGTCCGGCGGCCGGGGGTCCAAGCCCTACATTGCCCCGGAAGAGTATACCCAGAGCGAATTTGACGGCCGCGCCGTCGACGTGTGGGCGTGCGGCGTCATCTACATGCAGATGCGGCTTTTCCCTCATCACCTCTGGTACCAAGCGCGACGGGACGATGCGTACTACACCCGGTATATCGAGGACCGTCGTGTCGAAGAGGGATATGCGCCCATCGAAGCGTTGGAGCCGGTAGGATTGCCTCCTGATGCCTACTTTGTCAATGGTAAATACTTCCCAGCTGACGCCATCTCAGGAACGATGCCGGAACGTTGTCTACTCGATATTGGATCCTTTGCCATCAAGGAGGCTCACGGTGGCGCAGTTCCTCAAGTCCGAATGGGGCCGCTCGATTCGCGTTTGCGAAGCCGGCTGTGGGCCGTAAGGCCATGATGGTCTTCCAGATGGTAATCTTACATACACATATAGCTTTTGGGAGGTGAATAGAAGCTACATAGTATATTCTAGCAATTTAGTGCTAACCTTGTTGATTGACAACCTCGGAGTTTGGTCCTTGCCAAGCTATCCAATCAGAACCGCAAATTTCAAGCTGAGTCAAGGCTGATATAAGGTACGAGAGTCATTACAGTTTCCACTCTACACGATGATGGATTTTGAACGGCTGGACACTCGCAGCTTTGCCCAACTCCTTGTAATCGAATTGCTCATGACGACTTTCAGCCACGGAAACGGAGAGACCGTGGAGGGCGTCGCATTGTTCTTGATCACTGGTGGCCCTCTCTCACCGGTCAGCTTCGGCGCTCGTCCGATTTTCCGGGGGAAACCAATCATATGTCGTGGAGCCGGATACACGGGATTAAGCTGCATCTGCATAGTAGGTAAGGTAGGGTAGGTTAGTGATCAATACGCTAGGAGTGCCCCCACACCCACTGACTGACCCACCCGCTTCAGCACTTTCAACTCTGCAAGATCAGATCTTGGAACTTTGCATTTGCAAACAAGCTCTCTTGGCTTCCAATCTCGTTCTTTTTCTCTCTTCTTTACGTTGGCATCATCTTGGCTTTCTCCTTCTGCCTCTATAGCGACTGTACTTTTGAGCCAGTGTGACTTGGCTTTCGCACAGGTGAGAAGAAGGAAAAGCAGAAGCCACTGCTGGATCCCTCTCTTCTCGCAGCCAATCACCAGCCAATCACAGCCCATCGCATTCCACCACCAGCCACAAGCCGTCAACGACGGGCAAGTCGAGCCAATCACTAGGTAGCTGTTCTGCATCCCGAGATGCCGTCCCTCGATCTCTCCAACTTCAATGTCGTCATTAGCGTCTTGGGGGCATGGATTTCCATCTACGGACTGGTATCCTACCTACTCAAGGAAAGGTTTTACATGTCCGAAGCGCGTGAGTTACATTCTGGCTCCCCATCTCCAGTCTTGTCCGCATCCCACGTCATCTGCAATAGTTAACCAAGGCATGCAATAGTCATCTCGCTCTTGTCTGGTGTCGTCGCATCACCTCATGCCACGAATTTCATCCGACCATTGGAGTATGCCCTCGGCAGTGGGGAGAACCTGGAGGCCATCACACTATACTTCTCGCGCCTAGTCCTCGGCGTGCAGCTGGTGCTTGCCGGCGTGCAGCTGCCCAGCCGCTATCTCAAACGGGAATGGAAACCTTTGTCTATCCTGCTGGGGCCTGTCATGGTCGCCATGTGGCTTCTGACGAGCCTTCTTATCTGGGGACTGGTTCCCACTGTCCCGTTCCTCCACGCCCTCGCGATTGGCGCCTGCGTGACCCCCACCGATCCGGTGCTGTCCAACGTGATTGTCAAGGGTAAGTTTGCCGACCACAACATCCCCAAGGAGCTACAGAGGATCATCATCGCCGAGTCGGGCGCCAACGACGGGCTTGGATACCCCTTTCTCTTCTTTGCCTTGTACCTGATCAAGTACTTGGGCGACGGAGGCCATGCCGAGTCGGGAGGTGGCGGCATGGCCATGGGCTTGTGGTTTGGCGAAACCTGGGGCTATACCATTCTTCTCTCCGTCGCCTATGGCGCTGTCGTCGGGTGGGTGGCCAAAGAAGCCCTCCACTTTGCGGAAGATCGGAAGTGGGTGGACCGCGAGAGCTTTCTGGTCTTCGCCTTGTCCCTCGCCTTGTTCATCACCGGCACCTGCGGGCTGATTGGTAGTGACGACGTCTTGGCTTGCTTTATTGCCGGTAATGTCTTTACCTGGGACGACTGGTTCCGGCTCGAAACCCTCGATGACTCCCTACAGCCCACGATCGACATGCTTTTGAACGTAACCATTTTCATGTGGTACGGTGCAGTTTGTCCATGGCACAAGTTCATCGACAACGACGTGATCCCCATTTACCGGCTGGTGCCTTTAGGCATCCTCGTTTTGCTCTTCCGACGTCCTCCCGTTATCATCGGTTTGCACTGGTGGATTCGACAAATCGAGGACATTCGACAAGCCATCTTCATGGGCTTCTTCGGCCCGGTGGGGGTCTCGGGGATTTTTTACATGTACATCACCATCGAGTTCATCAAGACGCTCGATCAGGAAGGCAAGACTCGACCCGACGTCGCACGCCTGGCGGAGATGGTAACTGTGATTGTCTGGTTCATTGCCATATGTAGTGTGGTAAGTTCCTTTTCCTCTCTCCCCTGCAGGGCACATGTGGAAACATGCGCTGACCCTCTCGTCTAGGTCGTCCACGGCTTAAGTATCCCCATGGGGAAACTCGGCTTTTACCTCCCCCGAACACTGTCCTTCACGATATCCGAGGACCGCGGCGACGCCCCGTCTGGTTTCCGTGGCCGTGTTTCCAATATTCTCCCCCGAGTGGCTCTGGGCAGCGGGTCGAGACTGAACACCAACGCCGAAGGAACACCTATAGGTTCCAGATCTGGTTCCCGGCATGCATCCTCTCGGGTACCCGGGCCCGTCACTCGACCCGATGGCCATGTACCCGCGGATGAAGCCGTGTCGGGGTCCATTGAGAGGATGGAGCGCGAGGCGGGGCGGCGGCCTGTGTCCCCAAAACGTCCGGATCGTACCATTCGATTTCCGGATGATGAACCAACCCCGCCTAGAGTCTCGGATGGTGACACTCCTACGAAATCTGGCAGTGATTGAAGGGAGTTACTATGGAAATAGTACTAAATAGACCTTAATATAAATCGTAATAAGTATTACTGCGGTGTCTTTAAGCCCTGGCAATCTAGTAGGCTCGCCCTCCTAGAGCAATGACCCATGCGCCGCGAAGGATGGCACATGATATGCAGATGTTGGTCCTGGAGCCCCATCCCCCGTTCCTCCGGATCGTCTTCGGTCCGACTGTCCGCTGCGCCGCCGCCCCCGGCGGGCGTCGACGTGGGGGAGCTGGTTCTCGGTGATACACGACGCAGTACCAGGGGTCGGAGTTCTCCCGGGATCCGGGACGGGCGGAAGTAGTTGAGCCTTACCGCCTGGTCGGTAGTCCCACGATGGAGGTGCAGTCGTGCCCGGAACTATTGCCTGAAAGAAACACGCCGCTTGCGCCAACGCAGCGCCAAGGGGTCAATTGGGCCTTCGCGCTCGGCGCTTATAACGTTCCATTACATCGTGCCGACCTTATTGTCTTAGTTGCTAGTCCTTTAAAGGAGACAATAGCCATGATCGTGGCTGTTTTGACTGGAACGGACACGCCGTCTACACGATCTGATTCGCTGGTGGATGAAGAGTCCGTCTGGTTTATTGGTCAAATGCCATCTTCATCTTGTGTGGCCCAACTTGACCACGATTATGCTATATTTAAATCAGCAACATCGCTTGAATATATAATCACACATGTCGCTGCATAAAGGTCAAGTCCTTTCTAGCAGGACTCGACGCTCTCTACGATCGGATGATGGGGTGTATTTGTGGTCCGGACACTATTTACACTTGTGGTAACGACCTACCGCCCACCTTTACTTATTAAATTTATATAAAGTCTCTAGCCTTAACCATGTAGCTAAATAATTGCAAGAGAAACATATCATATCGGGTGGTTCTATAGCGCCCCCATTTTAAGACAGGGAGCTTAAAAGAGGCCAGGAGACTTCCCAGGCTTCCGATCAACTTGCAAGGATCAAAAGGTGTGCTACTGCAATGGGGCCCAGATTATAGAGGGTCGGCAGACGAGGGAGGCTAGGAGGCCCATGATGTCCAGCTGTTTGTGAAACTTTGAGGGATGCATCGCATAACGGTGAGCCGATGGCTCGAGTCAGGCAGTCGGGATTCTGTTTCAATCCGGCCGTGATCAAGTGACGCGGGCGCTACCCCTTGCTACCTTCTCGATTTGGCTATATCCCCCTGGGTGCTATTGGCTGGCCCACGGTCCACGGACACGGAACCTTTTATTCCACCTCTGATTCCGGCCAAAACCCACGTCTGCATCCCGTCACGAGGTCTGCCTTTTCTACGACCCCAAATCACACCAGCCCTTTTCGAATCCATTCCGCGCACACCGCGAACCGGCATTCACTTGCCGCCACGAGCTGGCCTCATGGCTATTGGAGGAAAACCGGCAACAAACACTGAAAAGCACGTGCGGTGCATGACCGGGCAGACGGAGGGGTTGACGAACGCGGGCCAGCAGAAGAACTGGGAAAAGATACAGATTGGCGAGACCATCTGGCAACTTTAAAACCCTGGCGTCGCGCGGCGCATCTTGGTCGTCTTGGTCTGCAGTTCGTTCAAGCTTTGTCATCGGACAATTCGGACGATCACTGGGTCTCTGGCTGTCTTTGTCCCTGCTTTCCCATGCGCCAAAACGAAGAGCCAAGGACATCCACACTATACAGCGCCATGTTCTCACACCCTGGTAGCGTGCGCGCTCGCGCCTTCGCTTTTAGCCTAATGGCCACGAGCTCCCTAGTCGCCGCGGGACCCTGCGACATCTATGCATCCGGCGGCACGCCCTGCGTCGCGGCGCACAGCACCACCCGCGCCCTGTACAGCGCCTTCAGCGGCGCCCTGTACCAGGTGAAGCGGGCCTCGGACGGGGCCACGACCAACATCTCGCCCCTGGCTGCGGGCGGCGTCGCCAACGCCGGCGCGCAGGACACCTTCTGCGCCGGTACGACCTGCCTCATCACCACCCTGTACGACCAGTCCGGCCGGGGCAACCACCTGACCCAGGCGCCGCCGGGCGGCTTCAAGGGTCCCGAGGCCAACGGCTACGACAACCTGGCCAGCGCCATCGGCGCGCCCGTCACGCTGAACGGCCAGAAGGCCTACGGCGTCTTCGTGTCGCCGGGCACGGGCTACCGCAACAACAACGCCAAGGGCATCGCCGTGGGCGACGCCGCCGAGGGCATGTACGCGGTGCTCGACGGCACGCACTACAACGACGGCTGCTGCTTCGACTACGGCAACGCCGAGGTCAGCGGTCGCGACACGGGCAACGGCCACATGGAGACCATCTACTTCGGCGACAACACCGTCTGGGGCAGCGGCGCGGGGAGCGGGCCCTGGATCATGGCCGACCTCGAGAACGGCCTGTTCTCGGGCGCCAACGTCAAGAACAACAACGGCGACCCCACCGTCACCCACCGCTTCCTGACCGCCGTCGTCAAGGGCGGGCCCAACAAGTGGGCGATTCGCGGCGCCAACGCGGCCTCGGGTGGGCTGTCGACCTACTACAACGGCGCGCGCCCCAATGCTGCGGGCTACAACCCCATGAGCAAGGAGGGCGCCATTGTTCTCGGCATTGGCGGCGACAACAGTGTCGGCGCCCAGGGCACCTTCTACGAGGGCGTCATGACCACGGGCTACCCCTCCGACGCCACCGAGAACGCGGTACAGGCCGACATCGTCGCTGCCAAGTACGCCATCACGTCGCTGACCAGTGGCCCTGCCCTGTCCGTCGGGTCTTCGGTCTCCCTGCGCGCCACCACCTCGGGCTACACGACGCGTTACCTGGCACACACTGGCGCCACCGTCAACACGCAAGTCGTCACCCCCTCGAGCGCGACGGCACTCAAGCAGCAGTCCAGCTGGACGGTGCGCACCGGTCTCGCGACGGGCAGCGGCGGCCAGTGCTTCTCGTTCGAGAGCCGCGACACCGCCGGCAGCTACCTGCGACACTACGACTTCACGCTGACGGTGGCCAAGAACGACGGCTCCAAGCAGTTCCGCGAGGACTCTACCTTCTGCACCGAGGCCGGGCTCACCGGCTCAGGCACCGTGTCGGTTCGCGCTTGGGGGTACCCGACACGCTACTTCCGCCATTACAACAATGGGGGCTATGTCGCGAGCAATGGCGGCGTGCACACGTTCGATGCCGCGGGCTCGTTCAATGACGATGTGAGCTGGGCTGTGGCTACTGGGTTTGCTTGAAGTTGAGGTCTAGTTAGGTGGGCACTTGCTCTGCCGCGATGGGACGCTGCTTGTCACATCGTACCTCGAGTAATGAATTTAACCCGGCATGCCTTTTCTAGCCTGTTAAGCGCCTAGTAGTCAGGGCAATGAGTTCTAGTAACAAATTCAAATAACATATTTAGTATTTCAAGAGGGTTAATATTAGAGTTGTTTCAATCGGAAACAGCCATTGCCAAAGAAAGATGTTCATACCCCATTCGCAACGGATCAGTGACTGACTCTCGGATGCAGCTCCAATCGGCACGCTGCGAGCCTTTTTTTGGCTCTCAATCTATCTCAAGCACCAATTTGTCTAAATCGATGACAGCTGCGCCGCAGCTATTCTATTCTCATCAAGTCTGTCACGCCATTACTTACCCCCTCGCCAAGAAATCAATCCGGTAATGTCACACTTTGGGCTAATTTATGTTTTCAGCCTCTTAGCAGACCAGTTGTCTGCTATCCACATATTTTGCGGCTCAACTATTTTGAACTATAATAAGGTATGTTTTATAGTTTGAAGCAACTGCATAAGGGCAGAGAAGCTTTATTCAAGTATACTGCAAACGCCTATAGTACTCCCTGCTATATACCCTGTTTGGCCCACCTGGCCATAAATAAGTTAAAGTTCGGTCCAAGGGTTTCACATTTATAGTGTGGCTGAGCCGGTATTGAAACTTTTAGAAAACAAAAAACATGTTTGTCGCCCTTTTGCATGCGTGCGGTAGCGTAGGGTCTTTATGCAAAGCTAACCTGCTTGAATCAGGCCACGACATAGAACCACCATCGCCGTGGCACTCGAGACCAAATTCGGGAACCGGTTGCCTGGTCTTTGGCCCTCCCTAGCATCGTCGGCCCAGGTCGGGTCGGACCAACCAAGATGCAACGATCAAATGTGACCATGTGTAGTATCTGGGCAGTTGACGATGCATGAGTGCGGCGCGTTATGGGGCGTTTTCTACTATTTTTACAGCGGTCTGTCGAAAAGTACCACCGAGTTGTGAGCTGCACGTGGGCAAAGAAATGAATATGTCCCACCTGCGCCGCAATGGGTCACGCAGGGGTCACGATAAGATGGATTATTTCCTGTTTCGGGTCGCGATTGAGCCCGAACTGGTATCGAAAAGCGTCGATCGTCCAATCAAGATGCGAAAATAGCTTCTTCGCGGCACAGAACCACCAGATGGAAGAAGCCAGCGGCACAGTCAGTCAGCCAGGGCTATGAGGAGTTGATATAAGGCGAAAGGAATCCTTCGTTCCTTCCACGATGGAAAACATTGAGCCAAATTCTCTGCGCTTACTTGAACATCCACTGCCACTTACTATATTCTCAACTCCGCCACAACCAAGAATAACACTCGTCCACATATCGCCATGAAGTTCTCTGTAACCATCGCGGCGGTTATGCTCATCTTGGGCGCCTCGGCCACACCTATTGATGGCTATGGCCAACAAATCAAGGTAAGTTATCAACAGAAGTGACTCCTAAATGCAACCTTTGTCTGACCGAGTTGCTTTCATCCAGAGTCGTGCGCATGAGTCGACAAGAAAGGAGCTTGCCGCAATGGACGGCGGTGTATAGAGGCGAATCTCGACGTATGGGGATCTACCCGCGTTGCAAACATACGAGCAAAGCACCAATTCGGACCTCGTTTAGCCTTTTCATATCCATGAAGCACACGACATAAGGCACTACCGACTGACGCACTGGAGATAAGGCCAAGAGCTGCTATCGGATATACCAAAGCGCCTTGAGTCGGACCTCGTGGTTCCTGCGCACCCGGCTTTGTCTTGAAAGACAAGCTCAGCATGCGCAGTTCCATGGCTTATCGGCATCACGTATCGAGGTAGTCATCTACCACGGCCGAGCCGAGTCCAGTCGCGAATCGGGATTTGAGCATCACTCATGGTATCTGGATGCTTACTTCTCACTCTTGCGAGCGTCGCTATCCTAGCATACTTGCATTTGCAAGGCGTTAACGTCAAATTCACATTACAATCTAGTGTTCCGAGAAAGCTAAAATATACTCAAGAGATTTGAGATACCCATTGCTACTCAATCCTTGCCTTAGGTTTCGGATGCGGTCTGGTATGCACTGGGTATTCATGTTCGGTGATACTGGCCATCCTTATATCTCTTCTTTAGATGTGTTATCATATAACACAAGAAACAAATGAGTTGCTTAGGTATTATACCAGGCCAAGCTTGCCAACTTTGGCTATACAATTGCCTGCTACTCTATCTCCTAATGCCGGCTTAGCCTCTCGTTTTGACAATCTAGGGGTTTCCCACTACTGCTCGAGCTTCCCGGGCGAGTCTATTACAACAATGGGGCCGCCAGAGATGAATCATTGCTGCTGTTCTAGGTGATTCTAGAGTAAATTATGATACCTACATGAGAGGAGGGAGTGGCTTGGCACTTGATGATCCCTCACGTTTGTACGCAAGTTGCGGCCAACACTGCAACTTGCCCCTCAAAGCCTTTGCCCCTTACTTCCCTGAGCATGCACTCAAGTTTCGTGTTGGCTGACTCGATGTTAACCAACACAGGCTTCCTGCACGTTTCTACAAATTCTACAAAAGATCAAGCAGTCCATTTGTCTTTAAGCTTCGTCCTTCATCCTTCATCCATCCTGGAGTCATCCAGTTCGTCACCGCCTCGGTCGATAGGATCGAGAAGAAGGCAGACCACTTCGAGGTGCAGGATAGTAAGGGCGAGACGAAGAAGTTCCGCAAACTCATCCTGGCGGCCGGGTCGTCCACCATCTACCCCCAGATCGAGGGATACGACAAGCTTTGGAAGAAACGCATCTTCCACTGCTTCATCTGTCAGGGGTACGAGGACCGAGGAGGCCCGTCGTCGGGGGTATTGGGTGTTGGGCCGGTGGGAGGGGCCTTGGCTGCCCACATGGCCCAGAATGCGGCACAGTTCACCGACAAGGTCACGCTGTACAGCAACGGCAACGATGCCATGACTGCCGAGTTTAAAGCCGCGGTGGGCGGGCTTATTCCGAACAGGTTCAGCGTCGAGGCGCGCAAGATCAGGCAGCTAACGGGCAACGACGCGGACAGCTCCGTCACCGTCGAGTTCGAGGATGGGACTACCAAGGTCGAGTCGTTCTTGGTAAACCAAAGCATCCGGACCCTTCGTGGCCCAGCTGGGGTTGGAAATCACCCCCGCGGGTAACACCAAGGCCGATTACCCCTTTTGGGGTACCAGTGTCCCTGGCGTCTACGCTGTTGGTGATTGCAGCACACCATACAAGGTGACGCCGAGTTCGATCACTAGTGGCTGTAATGCAGCGGTCGTCGTGTGTGCTGAGCTGCAGGCCGCCAAGTATACTCAGCCCTCGGCCGGCTCGGTGTGATTGGTTCGTTTCTGCTGGATTTGCGTGCTATTGAATCATATTTGTTGGGTTTTCAGCTTCTCTCCAGAATTTGGATGGGTCAACATCAAACGGGGTAATTGAGCTGAAATGTATAGAGGGATAGTTCGTAATTCGGATGCAGCAACTCGCCAAAATGTAAAAAGTCCAATGGCTTTGGGGAGCCTAAATTCCTCCCCTGCCTTCTCGCCTCTTTTCTGGCGAATCAAGTGTTGATGGATGGTACAAAGGTCACGCAGTCAAGCTAGGGAGAAGAGCCTATGCACATTAGCCAATAGAAGTAGAAGCAAATAGCTCGAGAGGCGGAATGATTTCCAGGAAATGCACTAGTCTCTCGTGTAGTTACAACAATTTACCGCCGGAGTGATTGTTAGTCCATATATCTATCCGAAGTTTGAAGTTTCCACTCCCCGGAAATGAGCATCCTTGCCCCCCTCCCGGGGAAAATCCCCCACAGCCGCCAAGAGGTTCAACGTAACCCCAACAAGTGCCTCACTAGCGACACCAACAGTGGTTAGCAAACAAAGCTCGGGGATTGAGGCCTATTATTGGTGCGTTGGTTCCAATGGCACAGGTCCGCCAAGACATATGTTAACAGAATAGGGAGGTCCAACAATATGACGGTTTTGTTACATCTCGGAACATCTATTATATGGCAAACAAACACGCTATCTAGTTTGTTCTACGTATTTTTCACACCTGTCGGATTAAAATGGGCTGGCATATTGTTATGTGCTTGATATGTCGTCTAATATAAGTAGTTATGTACAAAATGCCGCGGCAGACTTGATTCCTTGCTGACGTGGCCTGGGACCGAGTCCGGATTAGAAGGATAAGGACATAGGAGAGTGATGGTACACATGATAGGAGAAGAACTCTCCAGGAGTCCCCCCTCCCCAAGCTTGGTAACTCAGCATACAACGGACGAGCTGAAAAATCCACAATCGGCCAGCCAGTATGAGACTGATTATCCAATCAATCAGCCAACCCTACAAAGGGATGTCGAAACTGCCGTCCTCCTGGCGGTACTGCAGTATCCCGAAGCGCCTCGACTCCATGTAGAAGCGGAAGCACCCGGTCTGGAACGACTCTAAGGCGGCGATGAAGCGCTCCAGCTCCCTCCGCGTGTTTTGCTCCTCGTACTGGCTCGCCTTGGCCCGCAGCGACGCGGCCGCGGCCTCGAAGCGCTCCGCCGACGCGTACATCTGATCCACGACCTGGTCCACGGCCGACTCGAGCGAGTCGCCCTTTTCGTGGATGGTGATGGGGACTAAATTGCTTGCTGTGCCTTCGCGCTAATCACATGGATATCACATTAGCATTTCTATATAGAGAGTGTGGGATCGATAGGATAACGTACCATTTCTTTCTTGAGTGAGAACAAGTCGTTGCACAGGATTGGCTGCAGGCTCATCTCCAACCGCATGATCCGCACCTCCTCGCACCAGGCCAGCTCGGCCGGCAGGTGCGTGTCGGCCATGTACTGCGTCAGGTCGGCGAAGATGAAGACGGCCCCCGTGCCGTGGCGGAAGTTCCAGTACTCTTCGATGGTGGGCAGCTCCCCCGCGAGCCGGAAGTCCTGCTCAGGCCCGTTGGACAGGATGAAGTCCTCCAGGTCCTGCGCGAGGATCGGCTGGTTGACTTGTGTCGGCTTGGCCGCCGTGCACGCCTGAGCCACGTGGCCGAAGCTCGGGAGTAAGGGGTGAGGGGGTTGCAGCTGCTGTAGTTGCATTTGGGGCTTCAGACTACCTCGGCGCTGTTGCTTGGGGGCTTGGAGTTGCTGGCGGAGATACAGCACGGTTTCGTGCCGAAACTGGTTGGCGGAGTGCATGTCCGAGGCGAAGTCGGACACGTCCGGGTCGATCTCCTTGTCGATCATGTCATCAAATGCAAAGAGGAAAAAGGAGAGTATGCCCATCGTCACAAGTCTGTCCCATTCTGCATCCGGGTAGACACTGAAGTCGATTGTGTCAGTACTCGTGGAGTCTATATGGAGTTGGGCTCATCTGTAGGTACTTACACGGCTGTGAAGTTCGCCAGGTCGACGGCTTTGAGCTTCCTCCGGAACTTCTCATCATCGATGTATCTGTCGATATAGTTGTTGATGATGGGTAATAGACTGTCGTAATGGCTGTTGCGGCCGGATGCCCATCCGGTATAGACGGGTCGCAGATCTGGCAGGTGTAGTGTCTGGCCCTTCAGGCCATTATATACTTGGGTGATATCGTCTGTTATGGATTCCATGTTGACGGTGGGTAAATGGCCCTTTGCCTAAGCAGGGGTGAGGCGGTAGAGGATTGATAGAGATATATAAATATTTGAAAACAGTGAGGGCTGCTCAAGAGTTTCAGTACTGCGCGTATTGGCGTGAATTTGATCCAATAATCAAAGGTTTGGCTAATATATTCTGTCTGATTTATATAGTAGTGATGTCGATAAGAAATACAGTGAACGAAAAGGGGGTATGAGGGTTCATATAGCCAACAGAACCATTCTAATGCGTCACTACAGAGCCCCCGGACATGAAGGATTTCCGTTCGTGGTTATAAGTGACAACCCGGGGTTGGCTGGGCTGGAATTGGTGGTGCGGCGACCTGATTGGCTGGCGATGATAACGTCCTATTTCCGTTCCCCGAGAGCGTGATGCCTAAGCTGACCGAAGCGTGACTTGGCTGTGCCTCGCAATGGTTACCACCAACCGTCAGCATAGCCTGCTGATGCGGTTCCGAAGTTTGCTCTTTGATTTGGGGTCCAGGGTAGATGGTTGACTACATGTCCTTGGCTTCTGGCTAATCAGTAGGTTGCTATTCCAATTGTAACCCCAGATGCCTCTCTCAGATTAGAAAATAGACACTTAGATGGTAAACAGAAGCTTTCACCAGAGCTATCGAGCTTAGACAAGCTATATTCACAGTATGAAATGACACCACCGCGCCGTACATCCACTAGAAGCCGAGGGATTGTACATGGCCACTGTTTTTGGGAGCCCCTGGGCAAGCAAAACATCGTGTGTGAAGTTTGCTTCTCTTTCCAGGTGCCGTGCTGACAGCCACAAATCGGGATGGCGTCATTGAAGTGCCGAAAAAGGACTTATGCTGGGCCAAGCTAAAATCCGCCCGCGCGGGTCCTCAGACGAGACGATTACTTATTATTAGGAAAGTCAGTCACTTTTAGGCAAGATAATCGATCGGTCTCCGCTCTCAGGGCTGCGAGACTCGTATAAATCTCAGCATGGACCTCTCAGGTACGGCTGTGGCCACGCCGGAATGGATATGATTCGCTGACCACGGGCTCGGAACGATGCGCAATAAGCAAGAGGGGTGCGGGACGCACGTGGTAGCTGAGACGAGACGCCAACCGCAAGGGTCTGGCTGACTTCTCGGTGATGAAGGATGAAGAAAAGTTCCGAGTCAGCCATTGGCTTTGGTTAAAGGTGCACGGAGGCTTGGGGAGCTGCGTATTCTTCAAATCCTACACGAGATATTGATTGTGTAGTCATTTTCGCGATTGCATTTGGGGTTGAAATAGCCAAATCGTTAGCGAAACCCCCCAGTCGGGTACTGGTCCCAGCCAACTGGGTTGCATGCAAGGGGGTGGTGGTGCTTTCGGGAGCCTGGGATTGCTGCCTTCGCTACGCGTATACGAGCGCGCGAGTGCGCTGACTGGTTCTTCTTGGTCGAAACCTCCCTGTCACAGCTAGGGCAGTCCAGGGAAGAGCTGAGCAGCGTATCGGACGATTCTTTTTTTAATTGCTGCTGTACAACTTGGGCTCCCAAGGCTCCCGCGCCATGTGGGTGTGTGTATGACAACAGGCGGGGCCGTAATGCCAGGGTCGCACTCGTAGGGCTGGATGGGCATCAGACGGGGGGATGGGGGCCGGGAAGGAGGCAGCAGACCTGCGAAAAGCACAGTCAGAGAGATATAGGGGGGTGGATGGGAGGGGGGGAGGTAAAGGGGCTTGGCGAACCAAGATCAAAAAGCGCCCAGCGAGAGCTTGGTAGCCTGCAACCTGCCCTCATGGAGACCGGGGTTTTTGGGGGTCCATCCAGGCAATGATGATTACTTATTGGACCAGGTTCCTGGGCTGGCAGCAGGGCGGTTGACTCTTGCCATTCGGTGAGATTATAGAGGCCTGAGTCACCTGGGGCTGCCATTATGACAATTGGCCTGAAAGGCGAGGGCACTACACAGCCACCGCGACAAATGGGCGAATTGTGTCTTCGAAGTGCAAGCGGGAGCGCCGTGAATCCCAGCTGGCCTTGAAAAGAAATGTGCCTGTGACGTCCTGCGACCGAAACTATTGAATATGCAGATAGATGATTTGAGAATATACCCTCGTGACGCTGGGTACTTTTTGTCAAATAATTGACAGCCCCGAGTTCTAGTACTTTTAACATCGAATTCGAGTCAGTGTATGATGGCGCGGCCATGCCGAATAGGGCAGGTCGTCAAACGATAAGCATCATTGATGGATGTCCGGGGTCGTCGGTTGGAATTGCCGCCGTGCTCCAGGCGGAAACTTGCCGCGTACAAGATCCCTCAGTGAATTCGGCGTATTTGCGAAACTTGAGCCAACGAACTGTAAAGGGCTGGATCAATTGTCAGAACTGTCAGTGATCTAGTGAGCCTGTATCGTATCCCCAACCGGAGACGGGACGCGACGGGACAGGGCCCAAGCCGCTCTGACAAGATGCGGGGTATTCTCGTAGCCACGGCCATCGCCCTGGTGCAATCCGTAATTGCAGGAACCAATCCGCACAAGACGCCGCAATTCCAGACTTTGCCCACTCTACGCGACCAGGCCAAGATTGTCGACGGCTGGACGGATGAGCGGAAGGCTTTGATCCCAAGCATCTTACGCAAGTATGGGGTGGATGCGTGGCTGGTAGGTCGGGATTGTCTCATCCATCCCCAGTCTTGGTCAGATACTCTCCAGGCAAAACCTTGAAACTAATCAAATCGTATCACTGCCGTACAGATCAGCCAGCGTGAGTATGCCGAGGATACGGTGTACTGGGCCCTGAAGGAAGCCACCATGTTCTCCGCCCGCCGGCGGACGACGCAGCTCTTCTTGGCCAACGCCACCGCCGAGGGATCCTACTCGTACACCTGGATCGAGAATACGGACCTGGTGTGGAAGGAGCTCAAGGCGATCCTGGACGCCCACCAGCCGCGCACCATCACGCTCAACATGGCCTCCGAGCTCGCCTTCGCCAGCGGGCTGCACGCGGGCGAGCGCGACGTCATCGCGGGCGCCCTGGGCCCCGACTGGGCCGACCGCTTCGTCCTCGAGCCCATGGTCGCCGTCGAGGTCGTCGCCACCATGGTCCCCGGCCGCCTGCCCTGGTACCGCAAGATGATGGAGACGGCCTGGGCCATCATCGAGGAGGGGTTCAGCAACGCCGTCATCGCGCCCGGCGAGACGACGGCCTGGGACGTCGAGTGGTGGATGCGCGAAAGGATCCAGGCGCTCAACTACACCACCTGGTTCCAACCCAGTGTCTATATCCTCGGCAAGACGGACCTGCCCGCATCGGCGAAGGGAGCGAGGGCGATGGACGATCCTCGGGCGCCCGACCACAAGATCAGCTATGGCGACATCATCCACACCGACTTCGGCGTCACCGCCATGGGGCTCAACACCGACACGCAGCATCTGGGATACGTGCTCTACCCAGGCCAGACGGCGGCCGACGTGCCGCAGAGCGTCAACGAGGGGTTGAAGAAGGCCAATCGCCTGCAGGACATTGTCGTCGCCAACATGGAGATCGGCCTGACGGGCGATGAGATTCTGAAGCGATCACTGAAGCAAGCCCACAGCGAGGGCATCAAGGGCAAGATCTACTGCCACGCGACAGGCGAGTGGGGTCACAGCGCCGGTACGGTCATCGGTATGTGTATCTTTCTTTTGAGACTCGTCACCGTCGCTCTCTCTACCCAATGGTACTACAATTGCTGACCATACATACTTCTTATAGGCATGACCAATCTTCAGGAAGGCGTCCCCGTGATCGGCGAACTGCCCCTGCTCAAGAACACGTACTACAGCATCGAGCTGTACGCCGAGCACTTCGTCCCCGAGCGCAACACGACGATCAAGTTCCCGCAGGAGGAAGACGTCTTCTGGAATGACGAGACGAAGACCTGGGATTGGGTGTATGGACAGCAGACAGAGTTGATCCTGGTCCATACAACAGAAAAGGATTTGCTGCGGACTCAGGGCGAGCTTTGATATGGGATCTACTTGTGTAATACTGGGATTTAGATGATCAGATGCTCCAGGGGTTGATGCTGTCCACCCCCAAGTCCATGCGCTATTCATCAACCTTTCAATCAATATAATAATTAATATTCCCGTCTCAGCCACATTGTTCTAGACTCTCTAGACTCTATTAGCCTGCCTACAGTAAGAAATGAGGAGACACCTTGGTCGTGATAGTTGATGTCCCCCGCTGATGTCAATTATCTGACTTTCTTGTTGATAATGAGGCCTCGTCAAGTCAATCACGGCCTTGAGGTCAAATACAGGCATACGGTTATACGATTCGCGACAAACAACATTGTGCACGACTGCGAAAACCGAGACTGCCGACGGAATCTCATAAACGTGCCGGTGAATATGACGCCCGGTTACTCTGAACTCATCATTTATGAGATTGTGATTCTAGAGAGGGGGGGCTTCTGCGTACTAGACAGCCGCCGATCTTGGGCTGATATCTAAGGTGTTGGCTCGGGAGCACACTGAGGCGCAGTGGCGGCTGCTGCTCAAGAGCGTGGGCTTCTCCCTATGGTAAGATATGTTCCCGCTAGCTTCATGGACGGAGGCTATCATTGAGGCAAGGTGGTTTATTCTTGACAATGAGGAGGGGGCTATAGGAGAAAAAAATGAATAAAGGACTGGCACCAAGGATTGTATATATTGTTAGGAATTAATAATTTTTTTCTACCCTTTCAAATTATTCCTCAGCAACTTTTGTTCATGTTGTCTTATTAGTTGGCGTGCAGTAACTTGGACTTCTTTGTGCTCTGCGTGCTCTGCGTGCCCTGCGTGCCCTGCGTGTCCGAATATTGCTGCCATGTTGCCCATTTGAGCCAGCTGTGTTGAAAAGTCTTGATACTGATCAAGATATCGTCGTCGAGCATTCAGATTCCTCCATCGAGATTTCTGACGTTTATAGTTGTAGCCGAGTATCTCAGGAAAAGTAGGCAGAACTAGCTCCTTTACTTGATCCGGGCTAAAGTAGTCCTCGATGTAATCGCGGGCATACGTTTGAACATTCGGGTCTGCGTTTGGGTATCTTATCCATGGAAACCTTGCTTCCCTCGACCCCGGTGATGAGTCCCCGCCTCCGCGTTCTGGCATCTTGTGGTTCAAGTGCGCTCCATTTCTCAGCAATGCCTTCGTAATTGGAAAGTAGTCATTGCGAATAGCCTCCTCGTGACTTGGATCTAGGCGCAGTAGGAACTCTTTCCAGACTGTGGTGTTCTGAAATCTCTCATTCGGAGGTGCACCTTGAGAAAGCAGAAGCTCGACTGTATCAAGATAAGGAACAGATGATGTGCGAAGAGGCGTCAGGGCGTAGTCAAGTAATGGTCTTGACACTCTGGTTACGCTGGGCCTCTTCCTAATCCAGCCTAATAAGTGGCCCGAAGCATTTGTAGAAGAGCTCAGGGGATGTTTCGACCGCAAAAGTTGGTTGCTAGTCGAGGACGCCAAGTATGGCTGGTGAGGCTCCATTGCAACAAGAGGATGACCCGTTGAGAACTTGCGCTCAAAAAAGCTTGTGTGACCACTCTGCGCTGCCAATCCCAAGAAGTAAACCGATTGTGCCCAGTCATTACGATGGTGAATCTCAATGCATAGTTCTTCAGCCGCCTCAAGTACATCATCGAGCTTGGTTGTGGACTCTGATACGCCCGCGGCATGCCGGGTATGTGAAAAGAATATATCAACGAGCCGAGAGAACTGTGTAGGGCCGGAAAACTCGGCAAACTTGACTTGGTCAAAAGCCGCCTTGGCGGCAGCGATAGACAGGTCGGTGTTGTTGCCTACGTTGCTATTGAAGAAGTCCAACGTTTTCCTGGGAGATACCAAGAAGTCTCGGACCGTTCGATGAAGAAAGTCCACCTTCGAATCGAAGTAACAAGAATCTGACCCCTGGGTAGATGCGGAACGCTCACCGTCGTTATCGTCCGTGGTAATTTCGAGTAAGCCCCTGGATCTTGCATTCAGCTGCCTCCTCATCTTTTCGCATTTAGCTGAGACCTCAAGCGGATCTAGGGGCGTGTACGAGGAGTTAAGCGTCAGGGGATCCTTCTGTAACTCCTCATCAAGGAAATAGTAGAAGATCAAGAGACGAGGCTGGTCTACTTCAGTGGCGACCTTGAAGGTTTGCGCAGCTTGACCCCGGTACGCAGATGGAATCGATTTCAACATGTGATCAAAAAACTCTTCCAGGTCTTCAGGGAAGCTTGTAAGTCGTTGTCGTAGAGTGTTTACCGAGTCGTGAAAAGTGAACCCCTCGAGGAGCATCTGCACGACAAGGCGAACCCACAGAAACACCCCCTGAGCTCGATCAACGACTTCTGATACCAAGCCCTCGTAGTTCGGATCAGTCTCCTGCAACCTAGAGAACTGTTCATGGCTGTTGAATCTGTCCTTGACATAGTTTTGGATGTCGTTCCGAGTCAGGTCCTCCAGCTTGAGACTTTTGCAAGGGACGTGTCCATAGATGTCCGCAAACTCCACCCAAGACCGACTTCCAACACACAGCTTCATGTTGTCAGACGTCTCCAACCGGCGCAAGGCAGCGATCAAGTCCCTCAGACTCCTGTGATCTTCGTCTTTAAACTCATCCAGGCCATCGATAAAGAAGCAGAACTTGACACCCTTTTGTCCCCGTAAGACTATATCATACATCTTGAAGAGAGTATCTAGATCCCAATCTTCATCATAGGACAAGGGTAGTATAAGTTTGGAATCGCTTGTAATACTTGGTATTACGCCTGGAACGTGACGCAGCATCTCAAATAACAAGGTTCGCAAGAGCCCTTCAAGTGAGTTCTGCAGCCGAGATCCAGCATACCAAAAGTAAAAGCTCGCTGTAACCAACTGGTCGCTGTTTGCCCAATCCTGGATGTAATCACGAACGACTTTTTGGTTGCAGACAAACTTCATAAATGTTGACTTTCCAGAGCCAGGTTTTCCGTGTATCCAGAAGACGCCATTACCGCGGCGTAACCACGTGGTGAAATCCAAGCATTGTTTTGGTTGTTGGTCGGAATTGACAAGCCATTGGAACGTGCTGCTATGGGCCTTTTCAATCTTGCGCTCCCGAGTAGATATACTCTTGAAGTATATCTTCTTCAATAGCTTGTGGTTCGAACCCGCCTCCGTCCCTCTGAGTTCGAGATTCCCCATGGCGTGCGCAAGTCGTTGCATTTGGGCGGACACCTCGGCAATCAAGCCCGGGCTCAGCTCTTGTGCTTGACGTTGCTGGAAATATTCCTTCATCCGTGCTGTGGAGTTATCATCCACAAGCTTCTCCAGGGCGTCCTGGATCTCCTGCTTCAGGGAAGGAACCTCATCCTTGGTTGCGATGCCGAGATTGACATGGGTCAACTGCAATTCTTTGATGGCGCGACTCAGATCAGACACATTATGTCTATATGGACGGGGTGAAAAGGGTTAGCACATGCCAGGGTACAGATTGGGAGTATAATGCCACCTACAGCAGGAGCTCTTGCATGTGCGCAGTCATGCGTGACTGTATCTTTGCGATTTTGTCGGTCAATTGCTCGACTTTTTTCTTGGATCGAACTCCTCTGAGTGCAACCAAGAAAGAATTCCAGCGGGTCTTGTGACCTTTGATTCTTAACTTGTCTAGGCTCTCCAGCAGATCCTGGGCGATCTCGTCGCACTGCCGAGCCAGGCTCTGCAGCTCTGGTGTCGCGTTCGGGACAGCAACAATCCTCTCATCATAGTACCGAACATCTCTCGTGATCGTGTCCAGAAACCGAGCGTCATCTGCAATACCGGCACCCGATGCGTATATCTCATTGGCACCGGCGAGTAACTTCCAGGTAAAGTCGACAAATGACAAGATATTACTGGCTAAGCCTAGGGCAGCGAGGGCATCCATAGCTGGGGATCCTCTGCGATCAGCGCAGTAGTCGTCCGGTGAGTCAAGTGGAGGCTAATCATAGGCTGTAGACCCTATTTGCCCGCCGCCAAAGTTGGCCAGGGAGAACTGATCTCTCCAACAACTGCGAAAGTAAAGTGCGATGAATCTGGCCAAGTAATTGATGAAGGAATACATTTGTTTGAGAGAGAAACAGCCCGTTCCTACAAATCGACGTTGGCGCCTATGGGCGTTCTTGTCAGCCTCACAATAATTTTTGATTGGGCGGCAAGATCACCTTGCAGAATCATACCCCTCTCTTGCTTATGAGCTAGGTAGAGTCTGGAAACCTTTCATCAGGGATTGATGCAGTCGCCAGTATTCAGAATGCTCGTATCTGATGATATATGAACAACAAAGCAGTAGTAAACTCGCAGGCCGATGATTACTTAAGTATTATTTGGACCGTAGCCATCAACAGCGCATGCCGGCATCCCTCAGCTGCCCGTTGACACCGGCCACGGGGCTGGGCGGGTAATGGCCGGGAACCCCCAGAGGAATCATCGTAAACCAGTTGATCGGTACGGAGGTAATATCTGGTCTATGGATTAGGCTGCCGGCATGCGATGACATAATCTTTTGCCCAGTTTCTTCTTATCCATAGACTCTATCCATCCCATAAGACATGACAAAACTCAAATTGCCTGTTCTAGGGGTGTGTGATGTATGAGCTCCTCAGCACCGAACTTGGCCTTGTTCCCATGTGTGTTACCCGGACAGCTTGACTGGGAGGCCATCAGTGAGGACAGTGAGGACAGTGACCTGATACCACTTCATACAAAGCGCCGGCAGATCCAAAGCCACAATATTCGACATCAGGGTCATCACTTAATTGGACAGCGCATATCAGACACCGAAAACTGAGTTCAACCCTTGGATTGAAAGGGGGGACGGAAACAGTCAGCAACTGCTTCTACCACTTAGAAGACGGGAACTAAATGTCAACGCCAGCATCGAAAGCGATAAAGGGGTGTGAACTACTTGATATAGGGAGACAGAGCGACGGAGAAGTTGCTCCGGATCGCGACGTCCAGACCCTTCGGATGTTGAAGATTGAAGCTCAAGCTTCTAGCGCCCGGCGCTACGGTTCGAAAGTGCCGGGCTACAGGGCGGACTCGTGGGCTAAGCAAACTAAAAACTCCAAGGTCGCCTCACTCAAGGCACGTTGTTTGCTGAAGAAACATTAGACATTTCCATCACGATGGATTTTGCATTTCTCGTTCAGAATTGGTATCTGCATACATGGACCTACCTAGGTATTTAACCTTACATACCACTACATTCCTACCTCCTACTATACCTACTTACTTAAGTTAGGTACCCGAAATATTGAACAGCGATCTGACCCATGCTCTGTCTCAACAAGTACGACTCGTGAGAAACAATGCAATACGCAATACAGGGAAGGGGAGCACAAATTTTCGAAGCAGAAGTCGTCGTAACCCGACCCCATTCGATGCTGATCATGCAGTCGACAACCTTATTTCCATGTAGCCAGGATAGGATCAGGTTGCATGCGCATACGGAAAGTCTGGGCATTGACCGCGCGCATTAGGCAGGGCAGCTAGACATGGCCAGTTAGCAGGAGGGCAGCAGGGCAGCAGCAGGGCAGCTAGGCCTCGTTAGGCCTCGCGAGGGCCACACGATAGGACCTGACAGGCACCGGGCCTGCTAAAAGCACCCAACCTTTGCCGCTAAGCGAAAAGGCCCCAAGGCAAGCCTGGTAAGGTCTCTCTCCTCCCTCTCCTCCCTATCCTCTCTCCCCCCACCTCCACCTCGAAGCTGGCAAAGCTGGAAAGCAAGATGACGGAGGATCGGCTGTTTCTTGACCAAGAGTTCGAGACAGCGACGACAGATCTATTCGAGACTCCTAGTCATCCATGGATCTCTCTCTCGCTGCGGTTAGATCCCTCTCGCTCTTTTTCTTCTGCTAGTTCCCATATTTTGTATTTCCAATAACCAATAGTATCATTATCGTAAGACCAGAATATACCGAGCTCGTTCTCGGGTATAGTTGCCCGTCGTTTCAGTAGTTAGTTCTGACGAGCTCTGGGAACCCCATACTCCAAGTCGCTGTGGTGTGGAGCTAAATTTCCTGTGCGGCGCAAAGCAGCAGCACCAGCCCAGTACCAAAGCTTGGCTCTCCCCCGGTTTTTTTCGCGACGTCGGGAATGACCTCAGTTCGCAGCCCTAGATAAAGATAAAGCCAACTCTCACCACGATTCCCACGCCACAGACATAGGGAATCATCTGCGTCCAAATATCGACCCTATTGTACATATCATCAGGGAAAGGAGAAATACCAAAGCCAGAAAGAAAGGCAGCAGCAGCAGCAGCAGCAGCAGCAACGACAGCACCTCCAATACTCAATTCGTCGTCGGCTTGCGCGCCGCCCTTACGAATCCTTGGATGAATTAGAATTCGGCTCGCTCGATCCCCTCAGTCACGTCACAAAAGGCCTGCGCTTTCTGCGCTCCGCTCCCGAACCCGCCAAGCCAGCCACCGCCCATCGCCTCGTGTACCTTTTTTTTTTTGTCGTCGACTTCAACACTTGACAACCACAGCCAACCAAGCAGAACATTCCTTTCCCCTGTCCAACCCTCCCTCCCACGGGCGCTCGTCATCCGGCCAAGCATGCCCTTCCTCATGCCACAACCTATATAGATCACCAGCGATGGAGGAGGAGTCCAAAACCCGGTCCGGCCACTCGAGCAATCCCGACCAAGGCACTTCCACTTCCGAGAAGCACCCCGCCCCGTCCAACAACGATGCCGCCAACAAGAGGCGCCGCGGCCTAGGCGTCGTCACTCCCAACGCCTGCACAGAATGCCGCAAGAAGCGCGCAAAAGTATGTCCTTCTCTCCGTTCATTTAACCAAATGATCCTCCCCCTCGGGTATGCTAGTGGCTGTCGCAAATGCTCGTAATGCTGACCATGTCGCTTCCTTTTTCCCGCTTGTAGTGCGACGGCCAAAGACCTTGCGGCCGATGTAAAGCGCAAAAAGACGTCGAATGTGTCTACGAGATCCCCGTGCGGCAATCCAAAGAAAACCTTCGAAACGAGATAGACCAGCTGCGACGTCAACAGCGCCACAATGACTCCGTCTTCTCCGCCCTCGTCCGCCCCGAACTGTGGGAGGAGGTCCTTAGCAGGATGCGCGGCGGCCAGAGCATCGAGAGCATATCCGAATGGCTGAGCTCGGGAGGAGCCAGTTCCATGCCCCAGTCCAATTTCGGCCACTCGCTACCGCCTCCGCAACAACCAAAACAAGGCGGCGGCGGCGGCGGCGTGACGCTCCCGTCTCTGGCTGGCATGGGATATGGGCCTGGCCTTGGTGCCGGGGGAGGATACGGGCCTCTGGCCACCGCCGCAGCGAACCAGGCGAAGCAAGAGTACGACCACAACAGCCCTTGGGCTATTTCCTCCCAGGACCAATCACATTCTACCCGGAGTAATTCCCACCCCGATGTCATGCAGTGGACGGCCGATATGGCCCCTAACACGCGCGTCGGCTCCTGGCTTCAAACACAGAACTCGCCCGCCGAGCATACGCGCTATCACGGCGTCGACCAGATCTTCGCGCCCATCCAGTCCCCCGAGATGAAGGTGCCGCCCGATACCTGGACCAACGTGACGACCGACACCAATCTCGTCCAGCATCTGCTGGCCCTGTATTTCTGCTGGGAATACCCGACCTTTGCCTCCCTGAGCAAGGAACACTTCTTGAAGGACTTTCTCGACGGCAGGCATAGGTACTGTTCGCCCATCCTGGTGAACGCTCTCCTGGCCCTGGGATGTCGCTTCTCGACACAGCCCAACACCCGCGAGAACCCGGACGACCCATACACGTCCGGCGACCATTTCTTCAAGGAGGCCCTGCGGCTTATGTACCGCGAGAGCAACCACCACACCCTGATGACGATCCAGGCGCTGGGTATCATGTCTATCCGCGAAGCTAGCTGCGGGCGGGACTCGGAGAGTTGGTACTATGCCGGTCAGAGTGTGCGGCTTGCCCTCGAGATGGGCCTACACAAGGTGGACGAGAATGGCGACGAGGACGAAATGGCAGTGCAGGCGGCCACCTTCTGGGGAGCTTTCGCCCTGGACCACGCCTGGTCACTGGCCACAGGTTCTTTACCGCAGTGCTCCTGCTTCCCGAATTTACCCCCGAAGCCAGCCATCATTAACGACATCGAATCATCCCTATGGGTGCCCTACACGGACGATGGTAAGTTCAACTCACTCTCCTTGATAATCTTTTTGGATTCTGAAACTCGTGCACATAGGTTCTGACATTTTAGGCGCTCCTCTACAACGATCCTGCGAGCAGCCGTCCAACGTGCGCTCCGTCTACAAGTGCTTCTGCGAGCTGAGCGAGCTGGTCCACCAGTCCCTCTACGTCCTGCACTCGCCCGGCCGCCCCGTCACGAGCCGGGACCTCCTCAACATATACACGCAGTATCTCAACTGGTACGACCGGATACCCGAGGTCCTGCGTCTCGGCCACAACTTCACTCCGGCGGTCCTCTTCGCCCACATGTACTACCATTTCGCCATTTTACTTCTCTTCCGGCCCCTCATCAAGCTGCGCATCATCGGCTCCAGCATCCTGCCACGCGACGTCTGCTCCCAGGCCGCCGACGCCATCCAGGGCCTGCTGCGTTCCTATTCGCAGCTGTATACACTCCGACGCACGCCGTCCTTTGTACCATATTTCGTACTCACCTCCTCCATCATGCACCTGGCCATCGGTGCCTCGTCCCCCATGGAAGGTGCTTCCTCGCCGGCGGCCGCCTCGAACCCCTCAACGGCGAAACCCGAAGGCGGCGAGCAGCAGCAGCAGCAGCACCCCCACGGCCACCCCAGCAGGCCGCAGTCTTCGTCCAACGCCAGCGAGGACGGCGGGCGCTCGGACCGCAGCTCGTCGTCCACGGCGACACTCAGCCCCAAGGTGGCCGAGTCGCTCCGGCAAGGCATCGCCGACCTGGAGGAGATGGCGCCCTGCCACCACTTCGCCGAGCAGGCCCTGCACATATTGCGGTACCTGGCACGCAAGTGGCACATCGACATCGACCTATCCAAGGAAGGGGGGCTCTCGCACGAGGAGGTCGACAAACTCGTCGGGCCCCAGACGAGCAGCCTCAATTTCTTCACGCCCAAGGTGGTGGAGAACGATTTCATCTGCGCCTGGGGCACGCCTGGCGATTACGACGACGAGAACAGCGGGGGTCCAACCTCGTCTTCGGCAACGAAGAGGAAGCAGCAGGACATGGGCGACGACATGCCCCAGGGCATCCGCAAGCAGCAGCAGAAGAAGGAGCAGCGGACGACGAGAGCGCGGTCCCCCGGTTCCCAGATCGAGACGCGGGAGCGCCCCGGCGGGGTCGAGGCCATGGAGAGGGCGGACGCCACGGTCGGCGAGGCGGATGCCCTCGATCGGCTCAAGGAGACGGTCGGGCCTGGGACCCGCGCGGTGTCGGCTAAGACCATCGAGGGGATGGAGAATCCGCTGTTTTGGCCGTTTCCGATGCAGGGGAGGCCGATACTGGCTTCGGGGCACAAGTTGCGGGAGGCGGGTTTTGCGCCGCTATAAGGAGGCGTATTATTGTCAGCATTAGCAAGGCGGAACGAACACGGCAACAAAGACGAACGCTCAAAAGCGCAGGAAGGACGAGCTTCTTTCAACTTTGGACGCTGCCACCGCAAGGGATGGCTCGCTCACTAGTTTGGGACATCAAACGGGATCTTTGCTACAAAGGGGAGACGCATATCTTTTCTAAAGCATGGCATGGCAGAATGCTTTCGACTTCTAATTCATCTTACATATATACAACATCAACGAGTTTGGGAAGCCAGCAAGGGAAACCAATATGGGACCGATTGATCGCATGCACGGAACAAACACACAATCGTATATAAATCTTCGGCATACATGGATGATGGCTTGGCATGTGAGGAACTGAGGGGAGATGACTGCATGGAGGGACGGCCTCAGGGGATACGATATTTGCTGTTGTTGAGAGAGGGAATCATGATGGATGATGGCAAGACGATGATGGGATGTACGTACATGTTGTGTGAATATTGAAGATACCCCCCAGCCGAATTTGGGAAAGGCGCTTTTGACTCTTGATGTTTTTTATTCTGGTGATGATGTATGATCTAGTGGCCTCTCGGAGTAAGGATGCCGCCGTCCTAAGTTGTATGATCATGAATGCGTACTTGTAGCTCAATATGCAGTCCCTATTTTTGGGGTACCTCGTCAAGAAATCAAAGTCATGAAGGCGAACGCGGTTTTGAAATGATACACCCTGCCCTAGTCAGACGTCTCTGATTTGGTTGATCTGCCTGTATAAGCAGGTAGTCACTTTTCTAACCCACATTGAAAGGACCGAACACAACACACGTACCATACATGCTGCCATCTAGCCTACCAGGATTGATAGGGTAGCTCGGCTACTATCATGTATCCCTAGCGTACCTATTCACGACAAAGCCTACATGTAATATTCCTTTTTATCCAAGTCCCATTTCTTCGCAACAAAAGAATCACAATACCCATACATCATCACAATGAAGCACAGAAGACAGATGAGACAGACACGAAATGGAGGCGCCGCACAGAAACCCCTAGATTTCCTCCTATCTACAGGTATATATGGAAATTATAAACTTGAATTGCGAGTGTGAAACAAAGAAAACAAAACAAGAAAAGAACTAGTACGTATGTATCAACGTGGCCCTTACTCCTGTAACGCCTAGCCAATGTGATGATCGATCTCTACCTGCTTTTCTGCGGGGGAATCATGAAAGCGAGACGACCTCACACCACGCCCCCAACACAAGACACTCCTCGATATATCTCTCTCCCTGTTCAGTAGGTATCTTTATAGCCACCATGGGGGCCCGCCTCGTTTGTTCCGAAAGAAAACCACAGAAGTTTATAATACAGCTTGCCTCCTTGCATCAGACAGCTCATCGCAACGTCCTCCACTCTCTCCAACCGAGTGCTCTCTCATCGTAGAGGACAATTCCAGCATGACGACGGAAAGAATACACATGAGACACGTCACGCCCCGTCTAAACCTCAATACCGCTTCGACGGGCTGCGACTCTTAGTCGGACTCCTGGACCTGTGCTCCTTGCTGGGACTCCTCCGCCGTCCGGGCGTCTCGTACGGCGGCGGCAGCAATTGGGGGCGCATGTTGTCGGGCGAGGCGTCAGTGTCGGGCGTCTCGTCCTGGTTGCCCATCATCTTGAAAGCGCTGCCGCGGTGCGGCGTCCGGGGCGGGTAGAAGTAGGGGTCGGCGGCGGCCATCTGCGAGGGCCGGGGCTGCTGTTGGGGGACCGCCATGGTGAAGTTGGGCGGCGCCGTCGTCTTGAACAAGGAGGCGCCGGTGAGACAGAACATCAGGATGAGGATAAAGAAAGCCGCCTGCAAGGAGAGAGGGGCCACAAGTCAGAAAAGGAGGTTCTTCACGAAGTTGGGTGTTGCGAAAATGGGCACAGAAAGACTTACCATGGTCTTCCAGTGCATCGACTCGAAAATGGTGTTGCAGATCTCGACGAAGTTCTTGGCGCCGAAACGGACCTGATAATCCTGGTCGGGATTCTGCTTCATGCAAGCCAGCCATCTGTCGCACATGTCGAGAAGGGCAGGCAGCGGGTGTTGGCAGTTGTTCCTGGTGAACTCCTCGGTGCACCGTTGGATCTCGAGGTTGATGACGCTCTTCTCGTTGGAGCCGATGAGGCTCATCTCGTGGCGGAACGCGCCGTAGATGTTGTAGAGGATCCAGAGAGAGAAGCCGAGGACCGACGCATTAAAGGCGAGCGTCAACCAGTAACCCAGTATGTAGGGGGCGGTGGGGTGCTTGGATATCGTGGACAGGAAGTTGCCGAGCCAGCCCTTGTTGTTCGCGGCATTGCCTCGTCTCTGGCTTCGGGGATGCTCGTGGACATTGGGCTCGTAGGTGCTGTCGTCCGTGTCCGGGTCGTCAAACTCGGCGAGTTCGTTGTATTGTTTGTAAGGCAAACGATAGCCGCTGATATCCTTATTATCATGGAGCTTCTTGCGCTTACGAATTTTGTCGCGATTCTCGAACATGGTGCGGGTGCTGGCAATCTCGCCCTTGCCGGGGGACCTCGTGCGCTGGACGTTGGATATGGACTTGGAGCGGGCGGGGGTCAATGACATGTGCTTGAGGTAGCGCGAGTTGTCCTCGGGGGTGTCGGGCTCGAACAAGTCCGAGGCATCGGCGTCGTTGCCAGCGGGACTGTCCTCGACTTCGGAGACGGGGTCCATATCGAAAGGTTTTCGCGGTGTCGTGAAGGCCGGGTTCCGGAATGGAGGGGCAGTGTTTGTGCGTTGAAAAAGAGGATGTGAAGAAGAAGAATTATTGGGGGTTGACGATGATGACGCGTCGTATTGATTCGAAGAGGAACTCTGCAGCTTAGTCGGGCTCTGGGATCGAAACAGGTTCGGGGTGCTGTTGGCGGCGAGTGCGCCAGGGCGAGCAGCTCCAAAGGCCGTGTCTGTGTTGGGTTGCATGGTCAGCGCGGGTTGAGGTGAAGCTGGAGCTGGCAACGGTTTCAATTGCGAGTACTGACTGTTTTTCTGGGCACCTTGTAGTGAGCGGACAAATGGACTGGTGGGATCCATTGGCCCTTGGTTTTGGTATTCCCAATCCATGGGGGATTCGTAGGTGCGCCGCTCCATGATTTCGAACTCCAACTTGAACTCGCACTCGAACTCGCTTTACAGTGGAAAAGAAAAGAAAAGTTGCGACAGCTGACAGCTATCTGCGGGTATGTTGCCGAGAAAGCGAATGAGAAAGGTAGTTAGTTGGAGATGCGACAAGGACCTCGGGCAGGAAGGAGCGACAAGGACAAGGACAACGACGATGACGACGACGACGACGACGGAGGAGGGGGTGGTGTTGCCGGCGGTCTGTACAGGATTGAGAAGGCTGACTAGGTCGAGTCGCCAGCACACAGACGCTCTTCTTGATCAGTCGATAGTCAATAGCGACTCCAGATAATCATGGGGCTCTTTTGGGCAAGGCGATGTGGCGGGCCATGGGTTGACCGAGCTTTTCATACATGTATGATGAACATCGATACTTTTTAGCTTCAGCTACTAACTAAGAAATTGTTTAATTGATTGTTCCTTGAATCTTTATTCTACCAAATCAACTAGGATCATCAATTGATGGGGTAACCGCGAGCCACAGTAAACAAAGAGCGCCACAATCAAGAAAGCTCTTGCCTCTTGTCTGTCAAGAAAAACAATGTGGGGTCGGCGAGGCTGAAAATCAGAGTCCAGGATGGATTAGGTAAGCCTTGGCAAAAGCAGGGATGTCACTACATGTACCGAAAGGCAAGCACAGCAAAAGCAGCACCCAAACTGAGCACTGACTTCAACATTTCCAGCAGCCAGCCAAGACGACCAGCAAGGCTGCATGGAAATAATAATAATATTCTCAATCAACACTTCAAACCATCCACCACTTCCCTTTCTTTCTTTCTTCTTTTCAATACAGGGAGGGAACTCAATCAGCAGCATAATCACTGTACCGTCACCTTTTGCCGTGCAACAAATTCGAGGCCCATTCTCCGTTGCCAGGGACCTAATTTCTTCCGCGAGCCTGCCAAAGGCTTTATCCTCGCCACCCGCAACTTCGCGTCTCTCTTTATCCGACTTTACCTTTCTGCCATCCAAACCGCTGTCATGTCCGACGTCGAAGATTCCAATGCGGCTGCGGCCCCCGAGACCCTGCACGAGGAAGACCGCGACGACCAGCAAGAAAAGGAGCTGGGCGATTACGACGTCGAAGACGCCGGTGACTCGGACAAGGAGTCTGACGCCCTGTCCGATGTCGACGAGGACCAGTTCGACGAGTACGACCCCGGCGCCGCCCAAATCGAGGAGAAGCCCGTCGAGATTGACGAAGACGTCGCCCGCACCCTGAAGGCCGGCAAGCGCAAGGGCCAGGCCGTCCGCAAGCCCAAGGAGGGCCGACGCGAGAAGAAGCGCTCGCGCCAGGACGACAATGACGGCGCCGACGGCGAGATTCAGACGGGCAAGCGCCGACGAGCCGGTCCCTCGGCCGCCGCCTCTCGTAGCGAGCGAGCGTCGCCCGAACCCGTGCCCGAAGAAAACCTGACGCCGGAGGAGCGCCGCAAGCGCGCCATCGAGCGCGCCGCCGCCAAGGACATTAAGAAGCCGTCGCAGCGCCGGCGCAAGAAGGACGAGATCGACCTCGAGAACGACCTGGCTGAGCGCATCGACATGCTCAGCCAGACCATGGCGAAGGCCTGTGAGGCCGACAACGCTGCCCGCCTGGCCAACCAACCCGCCAACAACAAGCTCCGTGTCCTGCCCGAGGTCATGTCCCTGCTCAACAGCAACAACCAGCAGGACGCCATCGTCGACCCGGACCACAACTTCCTGCGCGCCGTCACCTGGTTCCTCGAGCCCCTGCAGGACGGCTCGCTACCAGCCTACACCATCCAGCGCGACATTTTCAACGCTTTGCTCCGCCTCCCTATCGAGAAGGACTCGCTCAAGGCCAGCGGCCTAGGCAAGGTCGTCCTCTTCTACACCAAGAGCAAGAAGCCCGAGATTGGCATCAAGCGTATCGCAGAGCGGTTGCTTGGTGACTGGAGCCGGCCGATCCTGAACCGAACCGACGACTACAAGAAGCGCCACATCGAGACGCGCGACTTTGATTACCAGTACATTTCCCCCTTCTTTTGCCTATTCATGTATGACTATGAAGCAGTAACATGTAACTAACACGACGAAATACACAGAGCCGCCAAACTCCGACAGTCAGCCGGCGCGCAGTTCACGCTGTCGCAACGCTCCGGGCCGCCCGCGACGCAGCTCACGCGCCGCGAGATCGAGCGCGAGAAGATCCTGGCCCAGCCCGACAAGGGCGGCAACCGCGCGCGCGTCACCGGTCTGCCCTCAAGCTACAGCGTCGCGCCCAAGAGCACCTTCACCACGTCCTCGCAACAGGGACCGGAGTACCGACCCATCGGCGCTACGGGCGACGCGGCGTTCCGCAAGATGGTGCAGAAGAACAAGGCCAAGAAGAAGTAGAGCGGGAGAGTCTCGGCCGGTTGCATGCCTCGTCCCGGATGGATCTCTGCTGGCTTCCTTCAACCTCGCCTCTTGCGGAATTGTGCAGGGGCATATTGGAGATCCTTCGGCGGAAGAAGGAGGCGGGATCGAAGTATCTTGGTATTATTATTGTTTGAGGAGAGGAGGAAACTCAAGTTTGTTGCTGCACAAATAGGGGCGTTCATGGCGTTTTGCGAGGTATCTACCAAACTTTTTTGTTTTATTCTCGTCTTCATTGCGAGAAGTGTACCACGTCCCATAAAGAAAGTACTTCAGAGGTACAACAGCAATTTAGATTGATACCGCCCGGGTGCCTCCTTTTGGTACTATGTAACGGTTTTCCTGTCTCCGTCTCCCCATGTGTCTGCTGGTAAGATAACCCGAACCTCAGGATGTGTATGGTAGCCATAGGCAATGCGGCTCATTCGCATATTTTGAGACGATGGGAATGAATGCAAATATTAGAGAAATGTGAAAACCCCTCTCATATCTCCTCACTGTTTTTTGTCTACACGCACCGTTCAGGAAGAGCCATGATGAAAGACTGCCAAATAGAAGAAACAAGACGGGCCAGCCAGCTAGCAGCATTGTTCTCAGCAGATTATGCCCAGATATGTCCAAGATCTGTCCATCTGCTTGCTTGCACAAGCAGGCTCTCAATTTGATTTTGGTTGCCACATCCAGGCCACCAACGACAAATGAACCTCGAGTCGTGTGATGTATAGCTCCGAGTAGCTTGCTTGCTTGCTGCCTACCTCCCTCCCCCTCCCCCTTTCTTCAATCGCGCCTTAATCCGACGACGACCAGCCTACCCTACCTCACACGCACTCACCCACACTCACCGCCGACTGTCTCAAACCCTTCTGAATCTCAAACCTCCCTATTCGACAACCTTAAGCATTCAAGGTTCGCACAACGTGTATGTCTTGGCTTGAATATGTGTCGTCCCCAGTTCATTTCACATATCTCCCCATTCTTTTACCATGCGTATATATGTTTATACATGGGTCATGTGTATGTATGTAGTCTTCACCACTTTTGCTGCTGTTGTGTTCTTTGCTTTATTCTCTTCTCTTCTTTTCTACCTACCTAAAAAGCTACTCCCCCCTTTCTTTACTTCTTTCATGTCATCCATCCATCCATCCATCCATCCATATAATCAAATCAAAACGCTTTCATAATCTCTTCCCCTCTCTCTTTCTCTCTCTTCTGCTTTTCGGGATGTTGTTTCGCTTCGCTGCTGGTGCCTTTTCATGAGGCAGACCAACACACAAGGGGATGGGATGTGATGGGATGTGATGTGTGGATGTATGATTAATGGTTGTCTATGGCAAGATCGCTAAATGCACCAAAAACCAACCATTTATTTTTCGTTTCATTCGTTTGGTCGCTTTCGTCTTCTTTTTTTCTCTTCCTCGCTCAACCATACATGTATAGGCCGACAGTCAAGTAAGTCAAGTAAGTCGATCGCTTGCTTGGGGATGATGTTGTTGGTTGGGGCCCGCGGAATCGGTGATGATGATGATGGGTTTCGTTTACCATCTGCCTCTGATGTGGTACCGTTTATGGTTTCGTACTATACTCTTGTACACCCACGGACACAATGTCGGGTTTTCCTCTGCCATGAGTTTATCCCCAATCATGGCAGCCCAGCTTTGACGGAACCAACTACGGCTGGGCGGCCACACCCTCCCCATCGGACGGTCAGGCCACTAGCGAGCCTTCTTCACCTCGGTAGCCCACCCCTCAATCCCCTCGCCCTTGCTTCCCGGCACCAGACTGTTCAGCTTGACGTCCTCCATGCCGGGCGTGTCGTTGAGCCAGGGGTGATTTGCCATGCCGCCCGCATTGGCCC
Source organism: Apiospora arundinis (assembly GCA_039105305.1). Lineage (NCBI taxonomy): Eukaryota > Fungi > Ascomycota > Sordariomycetes > Amphisphaeriales > Apiosporaceae > Apiospora > Apiospora arundinis. The sequence continues at coordinate 3,266,120 of JAPCWZ010000002.1, read as the reverse complement.
GCTTCTCGGGCAGGAGCTCCAACATAGGCAGCAGGAAGTCGGCAACCTGGCTGGGCTGGTACTCGAGGGCGGGCGTCGTCTCCTCATCCGGGGCATCGTCGTTTTCGGCTGCCTCCTTGGCCAGTTTGCGCTCGCGCTCCTCCCGCTCCTTAGGCGTCAGGTCTTTCGAGTCCTTGTAGTGATACTTCTCGCGCAGGACGTCGGGCAGCGCCCAGTGGCGTAACCGGTGAATGTTGCGGAGCTCGCCTCTCTTATTGAAGATCTCCTGGGACCAGCGTCCTTGCTTCCACAGGTCCTTGGGGAAGGGGCCCAGCAGCTCGATTATCTGCGCAATGTGGTCGTCGTCCTTGCCGTACTTTGTCCCTGACTGAGGGTCAAACAAGTAGTCGCCGGTAATGAGTTCGAAGGTCTGTTCCCACAAGTTAGTTTACTGTCCGTCCCGTTTTGCCGGCACATGGCCATTTAGATAGATAGATATACGCACCATGCACGCCATACTCCATACGTCTGTGCTGGCGCCCCATTTGCCCCCCAGAATGACCTCGGGAGACCGGTACTGCCGCGTCTGGATGTCATTTGTGAAATGGTGCGAGACCCAGCAGGCGTTGCCAAGATCGGCGATCTTGACGTTGATGATGGGACCCTTGCGTTTCCTCTTCTTCTTGTCGGGGCTCGAATTGCCTCCCGAGGCGGATTTGTCGAGGGATATGCCTGAAACCTCCTTGCTAAGGATGTCACTGCACAAGTCGAATCACAAGTCAGCATCTACTTCGTCAAGGATACACCGCCGGAAAGGCACAAGTTTCTTCGTCGCATATCCGCAAAGGGAGTGCAGAGGAACTTACGCAGTCTTCTCCCTTTGACCCGACTTCTCATTGGGGCTCTTGTTGCCCGAAGCACCTATCGAAAACCCGTTAGCATCATCTTCTTCAAACTCCAACAATGACGCGTCCGTGCTCGTGCCGTGGATGGCGTGTGTCGCGCCACGCACGCAGCGCGACCAGGGGCTGGCCTGCTAGTGTGCGTGCTAAAAGGGTTTGTGCCCATTGCGGGGGCGGGGCGCCACTCACTGCTGTCCTGCATCATGGCGTTGAGGCTGGTGTGCGATTTCTGCGACGGGAACATGTTGTTCTGGTTGAACGAGGCGTTGAGGGGCGAGGGCAAAGGCTGGCTGCCCGTGATCAAAGTCCGTCTCCTGCGGCGGCCGTTCCTGTGGTTCTCCTTGTCGGCGGAGCTCTCGCTCTTGACCACCTTCTTCACCACCTGTTCCACGTCGCCAATTTCGATCAGGACGTTTTCGGGCTTGAGATCTGTGTGGATGATGCCGCATTCGCGGTGTAGGTAGTCGAGTCCCATGAGCACCTGCTTCGTAATCTGCACCACCAAATCGCGGGGGATGCCGCGGTGCTGCCACTTCTTGATAAGGCCCAGCAAGTTCTCGCCCAGGACCTCAAAGACCATGCAAACGTGGGTGCCGTTGGGGCCCTTGTGCTCAAACGAGTCGAGCAGACTCACGACGTATTTCCGGCCGGGGTGGTTCGGGTTCGCCTGGACGATCTTCTGAAGTAGCTTGATTTCGTCGATAGCGGTTTCAGTGTAGTGACTCGCGGATCGGACGACCTTGAGGGCGACGTGGTTTCCGGAATTGTTGTCCCTCGACAGCCAGACTGTGGAGAAATGACCCCATCCCAGCTTTCGCACCACTGTGTATTTCCCATCCTTGAACTTCTCACCAATCTGCACAGGATGGTAACCGCCCTTGCAGTAGTCCTCAGAGTCCTCCTCGTCGGCGGTGTTCTCGGCGGCGTCTTCGGGTCCCGATGACGAGGTGGGGGAGGATTGGTTCATGGCCTGCGAGAGATGCGGCGGTCTGAGGGTGAAAGACATGGTTAGCTGGATCCCCAAGAATGCTGTCGGGCGCGAATGCCGGTTTCGAAGAACAAATGCGATGCGATGCGCAAAATGGTGAACGAAGGCTGAAAGGGCAGGAGTGCATAAGAGCGCAAGACGAAGTGCAGGTGGTGGCGAGGGTCAGAGGCAGAGGCAGAGCCAGCGACACGCACGTGGGCTGGGCGCGTAATTGGGCAGTCGGGAAAGAACTTGAATTGCCTTGTGGATTGAATGATTTGACTTGGGGTGTAGATCAACAATAACCACTGGACTGCAGGGCGGGCGGGCAACAAGGGAGAAAAACTTGGCTATCCCAGCAGGCGAACACAAAAGCAGAAGCAGAGGCAGAAGCGGAAGCAGAAGCAGAAGCAGAAGCGACAGCAGGACGACTCCCTGTACTGTTGCTGTGCTTATGGAGTTTGGCTCGCCGGAGAGGAGGTTTGGCTTTTGGGGGGTCCGAATAGTCAAAAATCCACGATCCAAGCGCCTGCCCGCACTTGAAGGGCCAGCAACCAAGGCAGGGCGATATGACCTCAATCTTGTCAGTGGGATGGATGCCCGCCCACAGCCCGGCAAAGTAGCAGTAGCAGTAGCAGTAGCAGTAGCAGTAGCAGCAGCACTAGCCGCCCCCAAAAACGAAAACTCGACGCGCACAACGGCGAAAGTAAAGTGACGGAAAACGGGTAATTAGAAATCAGGAATGGCAACGGGTGTTGATTGACCTTTTCTTAGTGTTCATCATGGTTGTGGCTTTTTTATGCTTTTCTTGGTCGCCCTCTTCTTGACAGACTGAAGTTTGGCGGTGATGTTCCACAGCTCGTTGGAACGGGGTCAATAAGTCAAGGTCAATAGGATAGGCGGTGGTGTGGTGTGGTGTTTTCTAGCAACGGTATGGTGGTGTAGGGTGGCAGTGGCAGTGGCAGTAGCAGTTGCAGTAGCAGAGGTAGAGAGAGTCTTTTGGCCTCTGGAACCGAGCAGTTGGGGCGGCGCGCGCGGGGGTGGGATTTTTTTGATTCAGACACTTTCTAAGTCGGTCCAAGTCAAGTCCAATAAGAAGGAATGAATGGAGAAGGCTTTTTCGTCCAAAAGCCAAATAGCAAATCAGGTATTGTAAACGGGAAGCAGAACGAGTAACGAAGCAACCAGATAAAGCGGAGCTACAGGCACAGAAAAAATAAAAGTCTCCAGAAGAATACCTTCGCTCTCTATATCGCTTTCTCCTCTCCTTGTCTCAACTCAAGAGACAATCTGGAAAGTGGGAAACGGTCATGGATGGATGGAGGTATGGATGGATTGGATGGGCATGGCGGGAGAGGGGAGTTGCCGGAACACGGCCACTCAAAACCCAAAGACAGACAGACCGCCTCCATCTGTCCATCCAACCATTTCCCCTTCCCGCAACCAAGAAGAGTACTTCCTCTATGCAGCAGCTCGCTCGCACGCACGCACGCACTTGATGATGCGTGATAATGGGGTACTACTTTGGGATGGGTTTTTGACGTATGCAGATAATCACTGACTAACTACACACAACACGAACTAATACATTACCACCCAAGTAATCTTGCACGTCAGGCAGTAGCAGCAGTATGGAGAGAGACAGAGACAGAGACAGGGCGGCTGCCAGGGAGACAGACGGTAGTGCCGTGGTCGATATCAAATCACGACACGAGCACACAGACAGATTGCCTGAACAGTCGCCATGGCCGCAAATGAAGCCCCGTCCCAGCAAGAAAGCGGGTTCGAACGCCCTGGCGATCGTGCCCCTCTCTCACACCACTGGCTGGGCTGACCGCGCCGGATGCCTTGGGGGTCCAAGTTGGGCACTGGCTTGGGGGGGTCTTACCAAGATCACTGACCTTGGGTAAGAAGGGCATGCCGATTCGCATGTATGTAAATAGATGCATGCATGCAGCTGCTGCAAATGACAGACCGCCAAAGTCCCCATCATCTGTCTATACGTGATGCGTGACACGATCCATACGATACCTCATGATCCGAGCTGGATGCAGGAGGAACGAAATGTCCATGCCAGGTACGTATATACACAGAGAAAGGGGACTGGAGCTAGGCCCATGTGTATGCAGCACCGAAAGAGGGTAGAGACACCAGACGAACGGGCAACAATCAAGTAAGCAGTAGCACAGCTTGTTGCTAGTCCTGGATACTAGAAGGCCCGAAGAACTTTCAAAAAACCTCCCGTATATCGTGTAGTCTTTCGATGCCCGTCGCATGTCAACATTTGCGCCATCCGCCTTGTCCATGGGACGGGACGGACGGGCTTGCTTGGCTCTCGCCAGCAGCAGCGTGATGTGCATACAGGCGCGAAAGCTCTCTCGCGGGTCTGTAATGGACTCTTTGATGGATTGGAAGCGGGACCGGAACGGCCAGGGGATGGGGCCTGGCTTGGCTCTCGTGCCATGGCTCATATCATGGCACTTGCGCACTGGGACATTTCGCTGGCAGGAGGAGCGTCATAGTAACAAGGGTATGGCACCCGTCTTGTTGTTGTTGTTCCTCCATCAACCCCGCCAACCAAAGCCACAAACAAAGCCCCCAGCCGGCTCAGCATGACAACAGCTTGGCTGCTTGGTCGGCTTGCCATATTGCGATTGCGACTTCGCGCGCTGGCCGGACCAGGATCAATTGAATTGGGTAGAACAGTAACAAAGGGATACAAGGTCGTGGGCCACTAGGTCCCGACGCCGAATGAATTGCCCCAGGTACCGCCAAAAGCACTAGCCGTGTACGCCCAAAGGAAAAAGGGTAGAGGTGCACAAAAGATAGGGAGAGAACATCACGTCATGTAGGTCACGTAGGGAGGGTATACTCACGGAGGTACGGGCCCTTCTGTGGTGATGATAGGCTTCAGGCCTTCCTTCTTGCGCTTCTTGAGAGAGGAGCCGTTGGCGCCCGCCATGAGCGGAGTTTCCCCCGCCGGGAGCGTCGAGGGCTGAGACAAAGGGGCTTCGGGGTTCATGGGCGACGCGGTTGGGGCATTTTCCGCCGCGGCCGAGTTGGTCGACTGCTGGCCGTTCATGGTTGCGTTGCGGGTGCTTTCGTTTCGAGGGCGAGGCACGAGTACAGAGTACAGATTGGATTGCTATCTTCTAATGGAATGCTCGGTATCGATGCAGTATGCAGCAGGCGGTAGTATATAGTCGGGGAGACTCGAACGTAGACGACGTCTTCGGCTGTCGCAAGAAACGTAGGCGTAGGCGTAGGCAGTGAAATGGGTGGTCTGGTGCGGTCAATGGTCGCATACGATGATGCGGGAGGCGATAGGCGATAGGTGGAAAGATGACGATGCGCTTGGGCGGGTTTGGCAAGTGCACTGCGATGCGATGCAATGCGCTGGAATGCGACGCGACACACAGTAGTCGGCGGGAAGGTACGACACGATATGATGCGATGCGCTCGGTGGGAGGGAAATGCGATTCGATCGGACAGCGAGACACACTTTGCAATGGGCCGAGACAAGACGGTGTTTTCTCTTTCTGAGACGTATAAAAAGAAACGATGATGTCGTCAGATGGAGGGGGGCTGGCGGCTGGCGACTGGCGACGCAGGCTCGAGGTCTGGTAGGTCGGTAGAGATGTATGTCTAAAAACGATGCAGGCGCAGTAATAGTAGGTAATCACAAACGAAGACAAGCAGAACTTTTCAATCCGGATCCAATCAATCGTTCAATCGTTCAACCGGCTAATCCATTAATCAACCTGGGCAATGGCAAGGACAAGGACAAATTGAAGAAAAGTGAGGGTAGTAGCAGACGGTGTTCTAGACTTTCCAAGAAATTCGGAGAAGGGGAGGGCTTGCAGAGAGGAAAATGGCGGGGGAGGCTGACACGGACACTGACAATTGATGGGAAAGGGAGGGTTGGTCACTTTGAAGTCGGGCTCTCTTTCTTGCTTGGTCTCTCTTCTCACCTAACGACCCAAAGACCCAAAGACCCAAAGCTAGAGCTGGCTACTACTGGTAGGTAAACTAAACTTGGACTCGATAAGCAGCAGTGGCAGAGTGGCAGAGTGGCATGGCATAGCATGGCATGGCACTACCACTAATGGACTATGGGATTCTGGCGAGGGGGGCGGGTCGATCTCTTCAATGTCGTGCAACCTAAAACCTACTTTCCTAGGTTAGCATCTTGAGAACGTCATGGTCCGCCTTCGTGTCAGGTTTTTCTTTTTCTTCTTCTTTCCTTTCTCTCTCTCTCTTTGTGTGTGTTCTATTCTACGGTGGCTTGTTACTTCAATCTTCAGTGCCGTTACCAGGATAGGGGAGAGCTCGTCGGTTGCATGAGTCGAGTCGCTTTCCTGATCTGATGCGAGCTACACAAGCCTCTGTCTGCAGTGCGGGCTTGCCACTGACGCCGCGTTGCGCACAGGATACTGAACCGGGTACTTTCCCAGGCAGATCTATCCCAACAACGGTCTCCATCCAGTTCGTACCAAGGTTTTCCTAGTACTTAAGTAGACTGGTATTTATTATACCAGCAACATTATACCAGCCTTCTCTTGTGGTGGCCTCCCAATGGCGCCATCAGGGCCAACACTAGAATCGAATCGTGCTTTGTCTTTGTGTGTGCCCTTGCCGTTGAAGACGCCGTCTCGCCGTCCTGGTCCTCGCCAGCATCCTTGTCGCTAAGCCTCCCCAATTCTGGCTTAACCTTTTAGTGCCCCTACTTTAAATCTCGACGTCTTCCAATGGCATCGCTCCAAACAGACACCTGCCTTCCACGGCATGGACAGGGTATATGCTTCGAGTCTCTTCACCTCCCCAACGCAATTTAGATATCCAGTCCCCTAGATATTGCCTCGATCATTCTCGTCTCATTTACCAGGGGGTTTTTCCCGTATACTCAGTTCCAACAATACCTATTTTGATATTTTGATAATTAGGTAGACATGATGGCTTGCTAGATCGGTCATATGCTAGATCCAAATCGCTATCCAAATCACTCGGCTGACTCTCGACCCGGCACTCGCTCGTCTCTCCTGGCGGAATACAGGTCATCCGAAATAGGCAAGCCGATGCTCATTCCATCCGGTGTGCGACATACTAACGACGCGACTTGATCGAATCCGCTCTCTCTTATCCTTTGTCTCTCGGATATGGCTGCTCGCGCGAACCAACCGAGTCCGGAGTGCTGCTCATCAGCTGCCTTCGCATCAGTAGCGCGAACGGATGACCTCGACGCCGACCCTCTTTCGTGTCATGAGCCCTCAGGAAACTCCCACACCCCATCCCTCCAATCCAATCCCTTTCATATGAAGAAAGACCCCCGATAAGCATACGGTCGCTATCAGTCTGTCTGTATAACCATTCAGCTAGCCACCCGGTTATTTTATACGGTAGCTGGTGCAGCGTAGCATCAGCATGTAAGCTTGCATCAAGTCGTATCAGGACATCCACAGTTGGGCTGCGGCCCCCCATGCCACAACAAAGTACAATGGCGTCATGGGAGCCGGGCGCGGGGTTGGAATTTGATCCACCGACGTTGACTTGTGGACTTTGCACTGGCAATGGGAAGCCCTTGCACCAGACCGCATCCGGACATGGCAGCTTAATACGGGGCCATGCCAGCTCGGCCAATCACTCCGCTCGCTGATAGGGAAAGGGGGGATGTCCAACAACAGTCCAATATCGTGAGGTTTCCCACACCACGACATTCAAGCCTCAAACCTTAAATACAGGTTTCGTTGACTGAAGTTGTACTAGTCGGCTCTCATCTTGCTATTTGGAGCCTTATTTTTACATGAGAGCTTGATATTATATGGGCTGAACTTCTCTACCCAGCCATTCCTATGCTAGGTTCCGGTAAGTAAGACGACTGCCGTGACAGCGACTTGCTTCCCAGTGGCTGATTTCAAGTACTTATTAATGTGGTAAAATGATTAATAAAATAAACTACTACATTTGTATCGGAAGCTACCTTCTTGCAAGACATCGAGGCTGTCTTCGGATGAAAGGGGTCAACGACATACCCAGTGGTAGACGTTACTTAGACGGCGGCCAACACGGCGATCTGGTATAATATGTCGAGATCACCCGTAGAATTAGTCTTGAACGGCCTGGGTATCACAAAGAAAGAACAGATTATCATTGAAACGCTTCCCCGATTTCGAGGCCCTATTCATCAATGCTGTGTGTACCAACGAGATAAGCCAATCCATAAAGAACAAGAAGCGTGACAGAAAACCTCTAGGGGCGCCTTTGTAGAGTGCCATGCCTTCATATGGCAGTTTCATTTGTCTATAAACAACCTTCCTTGCTCCGCCTTCTTTCCGCAGCTGGATTAAAACGCCTCTTCCCCTAGAATATTTTTGAAATCAGGGGACCATGTTCGTTACCACGATGACCGCCTTGGAACCTGCCCCACCGTCCCCGAGTGTATCTGAGAGGCATACATGGTTGGGAAACTCTACTCGTATCTGCCGATGCCCTCGCCGGCGGGCGTTCCATCTGCATTGACGGGCCGGTCTACTACTGCGCTGACAAAAAGGATCCATGGCTTTTTCGATTACCATCGCGAAAAATCCAAATCAAACCTCAGTCCCTTCTCAGAAGAGGATTTACCTTGAAGAGGGTTTTATTGCTAGTGTGTGATACTGGAAATAGAATCTTAGGCAGCACTCTCCAGTCAACAATTAGAGGTTTGTGGGATGAGAGATAGGGGATCCGTTCGAGATTTAGTTGGGATGGTACAGTATGGAACCTTTAGGCATGCCATTTATTCAAGATTATTACAAGCTTGAATATCTCGCCTGTGATTGCCTATTCGTGAGCTAAGCCCTCAGATAAACATATGAGAAGTGCAAAAAAGAAACCGAAAATAAAAATGTTAGCATCTCTTGGTTTCGATCCAAGGACCTCCGGGTTATGAGCCCGGCGCGCTTCCCCTGCGCCAAGATGCTCTTCTGCTGTCCATGAAGTTGGTGATGGAAAGTACACAGATTATTGATGAATATAACCTTTGAGTGCTTATTGATCGAGGTTTGGAATGGTGTATTGAGGTTACCCAGGCCAGGGAAAGAGCGAAGGGATCTCTGCATGGTACTTCGCATGAACCACGCATCCAATGGCTCGGGTTAAGGCCCAAGGCATGCTTCCAGGCAATAGAACTGGGCGGAGAAGCTCGTGTCGTCTTGATTTGTATACGGGTGCTCAGCCACCGAATATTTCTACCCATATGCCCCGTGGACGTGCGCCCCTACCCAGCAATTTGGTGTTGTGGCTGGCTGTGTAGTACCTAAACACTCAATGAGAAATGCTCAGCTTAACTACAGAAAATCTACGTCTGGAGTGTTTCGGGCCTGGAAAGAACCTGCTTTTGTTGCGGAGCAGATACTCTCTGTTGGTTAAATGGTGCCCGCGTAAAAAGGGGGGAATCTTCCAACCTACGTCGCTGTTGGCCATGAAACCAAAGAATCGTCAGATCCTGTAGGTTTAGCTATGATTAGATCATACAATGCCGATAGCTAAAAACTGTGGAAGATAATTGTCACGATGTGTTCGCAACTACTTTTGTTGACTACCGTCAACTTGAGTTTTGGTACAAATTAAGGCCTATGGATCATCTTGATTAAAGAAGACCAAATATTGTCAATGATATCAGATTCAGCAAAAGTCGCCCATCAAGCATGTACATAGAACTTGCATCATCAGGCCTAGGATTATCTCTATCTTAGTAGGTGGCTACATAACTGCTACCAAAGTCTATCCTGCTTTCCACGAGCCCCTATTGCGGTAACGGCAAGCGTACACTCCAAGTGACTCGCTCTAACAAGGCTTGAGCGCATCTAGAAGAACGGTACAGGGCAGGTCTAGAGTATCAGGGCAGTTAACTCCCCGAGAAGTTCCGACATGAGGAATTCTCGATTCGTCAGGCAGATCCAGGCAGACAGCACGATTGCCCCAAAGCTTCCGTCTCATGCCGATCCCTAGCCGTCATGCATGGATCAGGAATGTAATCTTGAGCACCCGTAAGAGTCTGAAATGGCTCGGCGTTGACCACGACGACTCCCTGAGAGACACTGGTGATGCTCAAACCAAAGATCATGACCAAGAGCCACCACTCCAGCCTTGTCACATCAAGCCGGAGCAAACCCCGGACGAGCCCAATTGGTTCCCCAAGAACCAAAGCCGCTCATACGCCAGCCTTCCCTGTCTTTCCCCATTCTAGCACATAGATCTCCACCACCTCATCCTCCGCATTGACGCGCGGAAGCGGGATCCGCTTCACGACCCGGTGCGACCAGTTGTACTCCTCCAGCAGCCCGAACAGCGCCTCCTCCGACGCGTGGCGCGGCTTCGTCGCCAAGAGGATGCGCGTCGGCGTCTCGTCGAAGACGAAGTTGTGGTAGTGCAGGTTGCGGAGCGTCGAGAGGAGCGCCGGTAAGGAGTCGACGTTGTACGTGCAGTCGCTCAGGACGACGAAGTCCCAGGCGCGCGCCTTGGTCAGGGGGCCGAATCGGGCCTGCTTGCCCTCGTCCCAGTCCAGGTTCTCGTACTGTAGCACCGCCCGGGGCCTTCGTTTCTGGCTCTGGCTGTCGCCCTCGACCTCGGCTTCGCTGTGTTGTCTGCTCCTCCCCTCGAGGACTTCTTCGGCTCGCGCCATGTTGGCCCTGGCGCGCTCCTCGGCCTCTTCAACGTCGGTCAATAGGACGCAGGCCTCGCTCAGAGTCTTCCCCTGCGACGCGGCGATGTCAAATATAACGCCGGCGATCGTGGTGCCCAGGATGCCCACGCCGCACCCCAGCTCTAGGACGTTGATGTGGTCGTCCCGGCGTGCGGGCATAATCTCTGCCATGACGTCGGCGGACCGGCACGAGTCGCTCAGGAACGACGCGACAGTGAGACCCGCATCCCAAATGTGGCGCGCAATGCTCTCTCCGATATCCTCGCCAAGCTCGAGGGCGAATCTCCCATCGTCCGATACCTCATCAACATCTCCTCCGGGTAAGGGTATCGATCGCAACGAGATAGGGGCGCAGCGGCGGTTGACCATGTCGACACTGACGGGCACAATAAGCTCTTCCGGCTCGTCATCATCGTAGCCATGTCTCCAATACGGGCGGGACGAAGGCGTCTTGGACTGGTGGCTTCTGGCGAATATGCGCACCGTCGTCTTCTCGTTGGGCAGGGGCGTGCGCAGGCGCAGCTGGGCCTTGAGCACACGCATACCCGCGCGCCATTGCAAGGGACTCTTGGCGTCGGCCGGGCAGGCCAGGACACCCAGTGCACCTTCGCTCTCCAGCACCAGTCCAAGTGCTAGGGGCTCGTCCGGGCTGAAAAAGGAGTCGCCGAGGTCGGTGGTGATGGTCAGGAGCACCGAGAGTACATCTTCCCTCCTATTCGATGATTCGACCGACACGGGTCGGAGGAGTCGGATGTAGTGCATTGCCCATCAAACCCTACCGGGGTAAGGTCGTAAGGCAGATCGGAACCTCACACACCCCCTTCGAAACCTGCCTAATTCGTATACACGATGACGTATCCCGTTCTTCTCGTGGAGATTTGTTGCGCTGGCGTGTACGCAGGCGCGTTGTCGTCAAACTCAGCCACAAGGCGAGAAGAAAACCCTGCCAAGCCAAGCCAAGCCAGTGGCTGTCCTCCCTGGACCACGTGGCGGACTGATAGAGAGTAATGTGTTTCCACACCGCCGTCCTTTCCGTTTAATCGTCTTAATACCGCCTCGTAAATCGTTTCGTGACAGCTGGCGAGTGTCGCGACGTGGAAAGCTAAAAGGAACCTTTTGTTCCGTGTCGGGACAGAAGCCGACGGCCCCATTCTTCACAGGGCGGGGAAACCGGTGGTGGACTAGCAACCCCCGCGCTTACGGGGGACACACAGTAAGGTGGGTGGTCTCGATGCTTCTCCTTATTATCCGAGAACTAGGAGGATGCTAGTTTGACAGTCTATCCTTTTGGAAAAGCACGCCTGAACTTACACTTATTTTCTTTTTTGCGTCTAATATGCGGTGAGAGAATTGCAGGTGGGCAGGCAAATGCCATGGCAACATAGCCAGCTAGAAAAAGCCCCGCGTAGATCTCTGAGATTGACAGGCGCAGGGCGAGATTAACTGACGGCCCAGCACTCTGGTAAGCGTCCCGGGAAAGTGTGGTTTTAGTGGCCGATCGAAGCACAACAGCACGATGACAGGATGTAAGTTGCTAATAAATAAGGAGGCTCGAGAGTGTCTATTGTTTCCTCTCTAATAATGTAAATATATATATAATGGGTATGTAGGAAGATAGTGTGTACCTAAAGTAGCAGTCGAAGTAGTTTATTTTATGAGATATACGTTCGCAATAAACGCCAACAGCCACCGTTGGAGCTTGAGCCCTGGATGCATCACGACGACAAGATGGATCGAGTCCTTTTGGTCGATTCATTCCTTCTCCTATGCCGATGATAAGACGCGAAACTGTAAATCACAATCCTCAATCGCTCCAGTCCCATTTGGAAGTCTCTACAAGATCCATCGCCCGCCTCAGCACATCCCGATCCTTCTGAAATGTCAGCTTCTTAAGCGCAGTGTCGCAATCGAAAAACGCCGGCGCAAAGTGCACCTCGGGCTCCCCGGGCTCGTAGTCGGTCCCGTCCTCCCCCTCCCCCGGGCTGCCCGGCCGCAGGACCTCGGCGACGAACCACCAGACCAGCTTGACCCCTTCGCCCTCGCCCTGGCCCAGGTCGCGCACCTCGAGCATGAACGGCTCCGTGAGGTCCGGGTACGTGCGCGCGAAATCCTTGACGTCGGCCGCCTCCAGCACCGAGGGGGCCCGCGTCGGCATCGTCACGGGCCGCAGCCGGCACGCGTACCCGGACTCCTCGCGCACCTCGCGCACGGCGGCGGCCTGCCGCGTCTCCCGGCAGTTGCGGCGGCCCTTGGGCAGGAGCCACTGGTCCTTCGCCATGTAGTGCAGCAGGCACACCTTCTTCTTCCTACCCTGAGTATCCGTCTTGGCGGGGGCGGGGGCGGTGGCATCATCATCATCGTCATCATCGGCAGCATCCGATGAGTCCGGGTCCGTGTCGGACGAGGACGCAGACGTCGACAGGTCGAAGAGGATGGCGCCGCAGGACTCGACAAACATCTCGGCCGGGTAGACCTTGGTGTCCCACATGTAGGCAGCCATCACCACCAATGATTTGTCTCTTCTGAGCCAAAACGAAATATGTGGATATTTTTCTCGTATTTCGCCCGCGTGGTTTGGGGCTCTCTTTTTGCTGCGCCTAGCCGTCTGGGTGTGGTGTATGTGTGTAACAAGCGACAAAGATGACGATAATAAATCACGATAATGCAGTTGAAAGCATGTGCGAGTCCGCTTTTTTATTGAGAAAAGGGAGCGACGGGCTCAATTCCCCTTCCCAATATAGTTTGACAGCGCCCCGGGAGGCACTGTGCCGCTGCCTGGCTCGCAGCACCGCGTGGTTTGAAGCTGCGGGCTTTCCTCCCCAATCGGTCCTCGTGCAGCTGGTGGTGTTGGTGATGGGGGCTTCCCGGGATCCCGAAGACGAGGGACCTATAAGAAGCCTCGGCTCGGCGACAACATACGGTATGGTCTGGCTTAACGGCGAGCAACAGAATTTTGAGAAATAGATGGAAAAATTAAAAAAATAGCCACACTTCAAGGTTTTCTCAAGGGATGGCACAGTCCAAAAAAAAGACTTTTAGCAAACGGCAATTTCCCCCTGGAACAAAAACCGCGTGCCCACGGCTTTTATGTAATGTTGGGGGACAGGCAAGGCTCGACGATCATTTTGGCCAAACCTTAGTTGCTAGATCTGGATTGCTTCTTCTAGCGACTACTGGTCTCTTGAGGCTCACATCCCGTCTTACTTACATGGCTAGTAGAATCAGACATCAAAGACGGGTTTGAGGCCCGCCGCCGCCATGTCCAATCTCGTGGCATGTCGCTCCCCATTCGTCCACGGCTGAGCACAATTACCTGTACGTGGGCAGGGCTTGTCAAGTTTCTGTCAAAAGACCCCCGCGCCATCTCCCACGAATCCCTCCTTCCGCCTTCCATCTAGGATGGGACGGACTAGGATTTGAGAATGCCTTAATGCCCTGTCATGTCGTTTTCTGTCGGATATGGTTCAGTCAGAATCCAGGATCCAGGGGTGACCCCCCGTTCCCCCGTGTTAACCCGTCGATGAGGGGTGATGGATCGCTTAGGCAATTGATAAGCCGTATGGTCGTATGGAATGGACAATGGCCACATGGTACAGCGACGGGCCAAGCAGAGTCGAGGACGCGCACGGCGGGCAGCATCGAGGTTGCACAAGGACCTAAATCTGTCATTTCGGCTCTGGATGGATCATGATATGTTGTTGGGTCCCTTTGGGGGGCAATGCGCGAAAAGGGCTAACAAACAACTGACTGATTGATGGGCGGGAGGCGGAAGACGGAGGACGACGGATGTGAGCGCGGAGTAATTAGTAGCAAGCAGCAGCAAGCAAGCATCGGCATGAACAGGATGATGGGATGGCATGGGCATGGGCATGGGGTCGCATTTGCAAATCATGTGTGTGCTGACCAACCCTTCCCTCTGGGAACCAACCAACTGATTCGTTGTTACACCTGCCCAGAGAAGCAGAGAAGGGCGAGGGAAGCATATCCACGGAAAATATACGTGGAGTACAGCCGAAGCAGTAGATTGCGAATCGGGGGCCGGAAGATCGTCAAGAAGCCAAAAAAGACTGACCCAGAACCCCCCGTCCTTCTGCAGAAGAATCTCATTTTCTACGATCTCACCTACATCCAATCTGTCCGGGATTAGTCAGAGCGTACGCTGGTTCTTCATGCACATGAGCGAATGCAGTAACGCGACAGATTTACCCCAGATAGTAAGCACAGCACGACGGACGGCTATACATGACTATCATCATCATCATCTTCTTCTGTAGGTATGATCCGTTTGACCTCCCGTAACTGATGAATTCGCTTCATAGATGACCTCAGGGTTCTTCTAGCGGTATCTTGCCTGCCGAGAAGCGTTTATATTGCTTCTTCGCTCCAGATCGGCCGACCCACAGGAACCGGCATGCACGTGAACCAATCTATTCGTCAATAGTCTTGGGCTAGTGAACCATTGACGAAGAATCGAGAGTAAGGGAGGCTCGCAAATTACGGTGAAGGTATAAAGAGCGGTTGACTTGTGCACAACGATGCTTAGGGTGAAGAAGCGGATAAATTGGATATACGGTGTTGGGGATATGGTATGGTATGGTATGGTATGGTATGGTATGTATAGTATGCAGCATTCACCTTTAATCCCGAATGCCCGCCGCTCGCTTGATGGTCTGCCCCTCATCCACATCCAGCGTAGCACCAATAGGAGCGCGCAATTGCTAGTTGCGATAGTCACTCACTGATCAAGTGGACTGTCAAGCGTCGATTAATAATAACATGGAAATGCCAATGTGACATGGGGAAAAAGACTTGAGAGAAGACGATACAGTTAGATGTGATGTGAACGGTGAACTCCTCAACTCAACGGCGGCGGTGCCTGACCAAGGTTAGCAATAGCAAGTAAGGTGCTAGACTACTGCAGCGCTGCAGGCTAGGCCCCTCTTTTGGGCGCGCTGGATGACCTCCAATCTCCAATCTCAACGACAGTGGGATGGCGGGGTTGTTGTCGGTCGGGCAGAAGTGGGAGCGACATCTACATCTACGTGTAAGTAAAATGAGGGGTGATAACGATATCACACAATTCATTCAATCGTCATGATTGCCGTTGACTGCATCCAACGTATGTTGTTGCATCGTATTGCCCCTCTCGTTTGGTCCTTGGCTGTCACTTAGATTCTGTCTTCACATATGGTCGATTGGCAAGTAGGCTCTCAGCGGGCAGGACAGATTATGTGCTCATATGGAGCAAGCAAGCAGGGCAGCAGGGCAGCAGAGCGCAAGGTGAGGTGAGCGAGGATGTGTGTGAAGGCTAGATAGTGAGGGTGAGGGTGTGTGTAGAGGTAGGCAGGTAGGCAGGTAGGCCGCTGTAGGAGGGACATGTGAAAGTGGATTACTACACACACCACACCACCACCATTAATCATTCCCTTCACTATCACCGTTGGAGCAAGTGTCTCTCGGCGGCAGACTGCCTATCCGTCATACTGTCTTGAACCGTGAAGCCACGGCGGTCAAGTGACGGGCGCCTCTCCCGGAGCGTGATCACGAAACGTGGGTGGGTGTGTTCGAGCGAGACATACGGACAAACAAGTTTGGTGGTGGGTATATTGAGAGACACGGACAACGAGATAGCGCCACAGCCGTCACTTGATCGCGAACCAGGCCTTCTATCACTCTATCTGTATCTCTAGTCTGAATACCTATATAGTAACTGATCGGGTCTGGTGGTTGCAGCGTCGCAACGGCCTTGAGATGTGGTGGGGGGAAACAGAACAGAGAGGCGCCCACCAGTTCGAGGAGGCTCCAAGTCATGCGGGACATGGTATGGCTGCATAACCCCCCATCTCGGACTAGGCAGGTATGCAGTTCTCTCTTCTGAACCAAGAATCAAGCGGCAATGGACGTGAAGAGACAACCACCATCCGTACCATCTGTTAACGACACTACCACTACCACTAGGTGCCTTGGATAGATTGAATAGATAGACAGACAACCTGAGGCGGGGTGGCGTCGGGTCAGGTTTCAGCGACGACGTTCGCAGTCGTTGACGAGCCGCTTTCGCTTCGGTCGGCAGGGCTCGCAAGTATGTACTTTCTCCTGGGGGATACCTACGAACGTGCAGTGTAGAAACCAGCTACAGGTTCCCACGCGCGAGCTGTTTATTCCCATAGCGATCATAGTGTCTCGAGACTCTCACCCTCTACTCTCCATAGCGCCGCGACGGGGCAATATGGCATCATCGGGTCAGCAGGGGGGGTTGAAGTCAACCAAGGGTGGCTTGCGAAGCTCAATCCTACCTGCCTACCTGGACAAGTTGGAGAAGACGTAAGCGCGCCTCCCATCTTGGGAATCAATCCATCATCCATGGCGTTGATATGTAGGCAGTGACTAGGGAAATCCAATGGCAAGCCGCAGTGACGATAGCTAGGCGAGGATGGCGGAGATGGCTGAGATGACGACGCCACAGCCAGTCTGCCAGTGCAGCCTGGGGTTAGCTGGGATTAGGACTTACACCCACTCTCGGGCTGAGGGCGCCGGAGTTGTTCCCACGACTGTGATTGTGTCCCACGACTGCGGCAGGACGAAGTCAACTTTAACAGCGCATATCACTTTGATATTGTAATACAAGTGGCTGCTTTACGCTACGCTCTACAGTAGTGGATTGGCTTTACCAGAAGTATAGTGGCGTCCCCTTTTTCCCCGGTGGGAGAGAGGAGGAGGAGGAGGAGGCTTGAGCTATGGCGGTGGGGGTCCGATCAACGCCTCCCCAGAGAAGTCGCTGAGCAACACCAGTCTAATGTAGTTTCGTGGTTGGGCAATTGGCGGTAAAGAGCACGGGAGAAATGCAATTGCTGATCAGAAGAGGAGCAACGAGGAGAAGTCGGGTCAATTGCCTGCCGCCTCGGGCGGGCTTTGAGCTTCGAAGCCGGGCGAACTGACTGCCTTATTTAGCTTGCAGAGACGATGGTTTGGAGTCATTCACAACCCCCCAAGTGAGGTAGCACCACCATGTATGTACAGGCAATGGATGATGGATGATGCCGCCCGGCAATTGGGCTCGCTCCCGCAGAGAGTCCGAATCCGACAGGCAGCAATAGCAGAGCGAACAAGATTGAAGAATTGACACATCTCCTACATGATCACCTTTTGATTCAACTCGTAACACAAGGAGTTGAGAAGCAGCCCGATATATGCATTGTGCCTAAATCTATCTATGCTATACCTCGACGCCTATACTGCACTGTTCGACGGCACATGGATAAATATAGCATTATCATTATCGATAAACTAGGTGTAAGTGGGAGGTGGGTTATGAACTCTGAAACTTGCAGGCATCCTTGGCGGCACTTGCACTACTGCTTGCACCTCCAACCAACACTCAATGCCATTGATGGATGGTTGATTGCGATAGCTACCCGCCCCAAGCCGCCCCGAAATCAATTGAAACCGCCAGAGACCATTGTCGAGATGCGACGAACATTACGAGACAAGCGCGCCATCCTGCTGCCCTTTCAGTAGATATTACATATCGCATCTGCCAATTCCATCACCCTCCCTACTCCTACTACTAGCCTCCAATGTAGCGTAGCAGTGGAAGCGAAAACAAGCACAGGAGGAGGCTAAGAATACATCTGGACCATGCCCATTGCGGTCCATCATCGACGACGATAATACCACCCCCCCTCTGATGTCCACTGATGTCCACTGCCGTTGGCGTTGGCTTGTGATTGATACAGATGACGCCCGGATCCCCCAAGTATTTGTGGAATGCCCGCCATGTACTGTACAAATCGGGGCCTGCAGGCGACTTTCCGGCCTTCCACAGAGCTAGCCAGAGATCAAATCAATTGGCACGGAAACAACCTAAACCGCTTCAGGGCAAATCTTGCTCTGGCGAGTCTGGGCAGAACTGGGGGGCGCAGATCGAGGCAGGTAGCGGTCGAATCAACGGGCAGCCTGGCGAGCCAACTGGGATACGCCCTGCGATGGCCATGCGTTTCTTTGACCGTTCCCGTCTTGCCTGTCGTCTGTTTCCCAGGAATTCATTCCCCCATCAATTGGATTGATTCCCGTTAAACGTTTACCCCCCTGGACCTGAGCCTGGGGCTTCGACGACAGACAGACAGGCACGCATTACTCGCTAGGTAACTAAGAAATGGCACTGTCGTTAGGTTTGTTGTCGTTCGCTTCCTTCTTCTTCCATCTTCGCCAGTTTTCTTTCTCTCTCTCCCTCTCTTCCTTGCCTTTTTCTCGGCCGGTCTGTCTCCCCGGGCCGAGTCTACTGAAGCACTCTACACGTTGAACACGCACACATCGTATGACTCACGGCCTTCTGGGCGTCTTCTTTTTCCCCGACTAGCCCCGGCAGGACCCTGAAAATGAACCCCTTCGGCCCAACAGCGGCAGCAATCTGGGCAAAACGACCTGATGTGCGGATCTCGTTCAGGAGATGCGAAACGCAGCAAGAAAGCCACCCGCTCCAGACTCGCCCGAGGTGAATTGAGTTGGCAAAACCCCCAGCATAAGGCCCTTCCAACGTCCCTCGTCCCGGCCAATTTCCACCGCTGATTGGCCAATGGCTATCCCAATGGCACCCTGAATTCTGCCGAGTCTTGTTGGAAAATTCGCCTCCTGTTCGCCATCGTGAGATGGACATCTCCTCATAATCATCCATTCATGAACCGATTTGCTCGGCCTTTCCCATTGCTGAGGAACCCACCCAGGGCCGGCAGTGCTGGTGCATTGGGCATTGGGGACAACTCACCCCTCTATTATCGTGACTGACTCTCGCTCACCACTCTCAACATCTGGACCTGGACTCTATTATGCCTTGTGTACCGCTGGCGGACGAGTACTTGCGTTAGTTAGGTTGGGCTTCCTAGCCGGTATGACGACGAGCTAATCTATGTAAGCTATTTGTTGAATGTTCGCTTACGATCAGGGAAGGGAAGTGTCGTACTTCGCCAATTGACTTCTCCCAACCCTGCCCACGTCGCGCCGTAGGGTCCTTCTAACCAGGCACCGACCCAATGGCAATGGCGCGATATTGTATCTTCGGGATTGGATCATGGCAAAGAAATACAAAACTACGGTAGGTAAAAAGTGTAGATCAACTGTGTAGCCCAACGCGGCGTCACATTGTGGAAAGTAAACAGGGCTCTCAAGCCAGCCCAGGCATAGATAGGTATGTATGTATATTGATAGTATGCAATAATGCAAGATGCATCAAGAAATGACAGACAGACGGACAGACGGAAACACCTTGACAGCGCACAGCCCAATACCTTTGCCCATATATCGTTTCGCCCATGCGTTGTCAAATTCTGTATTGCGCGGTATATCTGTGTCCCTCAGTAATTGGGCGGGCGCAAGTCCTATATGAGGTCCAAGTTGACGGATTTGATCCTATGAGATGACAGGCGGATGACGCAGCTCCAGAAAGCAATTGACACGACAGCAGACGCTGCAATAATTGCATCTATCTCCAGGAGCCCAGTGTTTTCTTCTGTTGTTGTTATCGCCCCAACCCCAACCCATCTACGTTGATCCAGTCATAGAACAAAGCCAAGCTTCTATTGCACTTTCTGCCCCTTTTTCTCGCAGATTTTTCGTGTTGGTTGGTGTTGACCACGTTTTTCCCCCTTCTGGTTATCGGGCTGGTTGGCGTCGTTGTTAACGGCGATACGGCGGTAACGTCCGAGCGAGTCCTATGTAGATAGCCTCAAACTCAATCGGCAAGTTAAGCCGACCACCGACAACTTTCAAGTTGCTTCCTCAGGGCCTCAGGGCCTCAGGGCCTCAGGTTCCAATTTCTTTTACAGCACTGCCAAGTATCTACGTGAATGGATCGAAAGAAAGTAGGTGCCTAACAATACGCCTAACTGACTGCCTACCTCCTACAATTGACCAAATGTCTGCCTGCTGACTTGTCACATTGCCTCCTATGCGTCGTAATTGTCTTGGGCCACGGCTGGCAGACTGGGACTTGTTTCGGTTCTGTGAATATGCAAGTCATAAGTCCCTGAGCGTGTTCACCCGCTACGGGGCAAACTGCACCTACCGACAGTTCTCGAGCGCGCATCGTCATTGTCACCTTTTTCACAAGACAGATAGGCTGAAGAGTTGGCAAGTTGGCAGTGAGTATGTGTGTGACTCTGACACCCATTGATCCAATTCGATGCCATGATTGGTGCCATGCCATTGCTTCAGGCTGGCCTACAGACAGACAGCCAGCCAGCCAGACAGAACAGAACAGACAGACTCACACAGACTGCCAAAGTGTGACAAATCTCAGCGCGGTGCCTCTTGGGCGTCAATCTCTATCGAGGCCAGACGGCTGACGGTCTGGACGTTGTTAAGAAATGCACACAATTAGGAGCTGCAGGTATTGAGGTATGTTTTCCCATGCTAACATTGTCGCTAACCAAATCTATCCACTTGCACATCCTTGCCCACAGATGATCCACGCGAGGAAGTCTACGGCAAGGCGGGGGTGGTGGTGGTGGTGTGTAAGTGTGTGTGTGTGTGTGCACTTGCACTTGCACTTGCACTTTCTCTCTCTCTGTGAGTCTCCCTGTGTGTGTGTGTGAGCGAAGTGAGTGAGAGCGCGCATCACACGCCCACGGTTTCTGAGACAGACCCCCCTCACGTTTGACCAAAGTCCTGATTTGATGCCCTCTTGTCAATTGACCCAATGGTCACGAAGACACACCAAACCCTCTGTTATGTACCAGGATAACTACCCGTTATCTCGTGAAGGGCATTGGATTATGGATTGCGGACCATGATTGATCGCCCATCCCATCTGGCGCGCACCAACACCCAGTTCAATTCCAGCTCGGCATTGGCTCGTCGTCGTAGTTCGTCACAAGCCCTGCCTGCCTGACTGCGCGCTGCGCTGCATTGCGCTTCACTGCAACCAGCGAACATAAACAACAACAACAGCATGAGGAGAACATGGGAATGTGGTTTGCCTGACGCCCCCCTCTTCTTCCCCCTCCCCCTCCTTTGTTCTTTGCACTTGTGTCGCTCCGGCTCCGTCTCACTCTGTCGCTGTCGCGCATTCCAGTCGGTCGACGATAAACAGCAGCAAGCATGCGCGTGGATGAAACGAGCTACCACTACTAGCAAAGAGAGACCAAGAAAGAGAGAGAGAGAGAGGAGGGGGGCGTGCCTAGTGGGTTGCGCCCTCTTCCATCGGCGACGGCTGATGGGCGCTTCGGATTGGCCTCCGTGGTTGGCTGAGAGCGAAGCGTAGCGGGCGCCACGAGGTCACCTGCAAGTATCGCCGCACCGGGAGTACATGACGATACTTTTCCTTTCCCAAAGGATGATTACAGTTTGCCTGTGGCAGCACAGCATGACTTTAATCAAGCCCAGCATCCCAATTCAGCCAGAGACTGCCAAGGCCAGAGAAAGAAGAGAGAAGAGAGAGATCCATGGATCCCTGCGCCCACACTCGGCCGCGTCTGCCCTGCCTTATGATCTTGAGTGTGACTGACCGATGGACTGAATGACTGACTAACACGAACTACCTGCCCTTTGTCTTCTTGCCCTACCTACCTAGCCAGACCAACCTGCTTTTCCCAGCCCAGACAAGCCAGACATACTGGGTGGGTAATTTCCAGTAAGCTGGAGGGTGATGTCTGCTTCATTACGACTATCTGAGAACTGGGTACTTGATAGTTTGCGCATTAGAGAGACTGTGGGAGGGTGAGGGTGACTGCCTCGACGACACACACCACCACAATATGCACACACATACCACACACACACTCACACACCTCTACACTTACAATACGTCGTCCATGATCCGACAAGTACGTGGGTGATAGTGTGTACATGCCCAAATATGGGGTAAATGTCCCTATGGCCTTGATACATGTAGTTCTTGACCACCTCCAGGTCTTGCTTGATTGCTGCTTTACTTCGGGCTGCCTCGTCTCTCCTCACGCCTCTTCATTGGCCCTCCCCTTCTTTTGTCCTTCTTCTTCTCTCTTATTACACTACTAGATCGCGACGTCGAGTGTCTATCTCTCTGCCTGCTTTCGGTCAGTCAGTCAGTCAGCCAGCCAGCCAGCCAGCCAGACAATCTATCTTCGTTACTGCCTACCGTACGAATATTAGAACAGGATATCTTTCTCTACATTCACTCCTCTTCGCCTTTCCCCTCTCTTGCGACTTTCTACTTCATCTCACCCGCCCCTCTTCTTATACATATACCTCCCCATCTCGTCTATCTACTCAGCCCAGCTACCTACCTACTGGATTACCCAATCAGGAAGACAGCGTCTGCTGACCTGGAACGAGTGATACATACATACTTACATACACACGTCTTCAACCTGCCTACCTATCTACAGTCAATTGACCGCGACTTGACTTGAAACTACTACTTTAGACGTGGCTTTTCTCTCTTCGGGAACAGCAGCTATATACAGCATTCAAATTCGTTCTTCTGTTGCTATTTACTTTTATTCTGCGCCGGGTTTCCCGATTGAGGGATCGATCGGCACCACTTTCTCGACTTAGACGTGCAACGTGCACGTCCGCCCCAAGTTCTCACCCCGCACTAAGCGCTATTAGCGTTATCGACCGCCTATCTCCCCCTTAGCGTTCAGCGCTCCAGCGCTCCAGCGCCTGAAGGACCAGCCAGCGCCTGATCTAATACGGCGGTATTGCTCACGTCTCACTGGACCATTAGGAACTACTAGCATTGGCATCAGCATTTGGCATCGGCATCAGCATCAGCATCAATCAATAGCAGCAGGCAGGGCCAACGCCAGCGAACAACAATCAGCATTGACGCATTGGGCATAACAAATAAAAGCAATTCCATTAAGCGGAAGCCTCTCCCAACCCCATCGTCATCGTCATCCTACCTAATACCCAAGGAGAACATTGAACCCAGGAAAAACCCAAGGCTTGATCTAAAGTACCTGCATATATCAGCATAGTGTGGTTGTACCTTGCCGACTGCCTAACGTCACGTCAATACTTGTTCATCACTCTTCCACTCTTCCACTCTTCCCTGCTTTTTAGTGTCTGCCTGTTGTTCTCTGCCTCTCGTTCTCGTTCGTCGCCCGAAGCAGCAGACACCAGACACAGTCCAGTCAGTTGGTTCGGTCAACGAATGACACAGCCTGGGGCGGTTTCAATTAGAGGCAAACACAGTCCAACAGCAACAGCAACAGCAACAGCAACAGCGAAGAACAATCGAATTGGCGTCTGGCAACCAACCAATTCTTCGCAACAAGTCCAACATAACATAACTTGACTTGTACTTGTTCTTGATCTTGTTCTTGTTTGCTGTTTTCATCTTTTCTTCTCTTCTTTTCTCAGCATTCCATTCCTGGGGTTTCTTTTCGCCCGCCCAACTCTCGTCAAACATTGGTCATTCATTGCCCTTTGCGGTCGGCAGTTTCCCAATCCACACCCCCCGACATCCATACCACCCATACCACCCATACTTACGGACATAACAACAACACATACCGACACCGACACCAACAACAACTTATAAGTCGCCGCTGTCATCTATTGGAATTGGAATTGGGATTGGACTTCAGGAAAGCAAATCCATATCCATACCCAGACCTTTGTATTCTTACTCTGTTCATGTCAATTGGCCCAGCCCAACACCGCCACTCTGGGGATATTGGTCAAGGAATCAACTAGAAGAGGACGACGAACAAGCAGCCCCAAAAAGGCCGAGGATTCCGCCTTCTTTTTCAATTGAGGATCAATCAACAGGCCAGGCCAGCTGTGTGACTCAATTGACCGATTTGTCAATTGACTCAATTCGCGGCTTCTGCCTGGCATCTGGCATTTCGCCACCCTTCTCTCACTCACTCTCTCGCTTTTGTCATCCAAGAGAGAGAGAGCCCAGAGGTCGCCAATCGCCGACACACAACTAGACTACTGCCTACACCTCTCACTTCTCTCCACTACCTACATATAATACTCCCACCCCCCCTTCCCACCCCCGACCGCAAACCACTTATACTTCCCAAGGTTACAGCACCTCAGCACTGACTGTACTTTACCTGTCTCACCCTTTTCTCCACCAACAAGTACCCCGATCCACAAGGTACTTAGTATCAAAGGGGTCCAGCAATCCACCCTTTCTCTCACCATCCATCTCTACCACTACCGCTATTAGGGAGAGGTAAGGGTATTAGATGGCTGACAAACCGTCGACCTCGACTACATCAAGACGCCCTTCCACCACGTTCGATGCTCATTGCCTGAACTCGATGGCTTCCTCTTCTTACTCTTCACAATTGCCCTCTACTGCTTCTACTTCCCACAAGTACAGCACCACCAACACCAACAACACTAGCAACAACAACAAGACATATCCCCCCATGTTCGCCATGGCTACCACTGCCGCTGCGCCTACGTCTACGTCGTCGCAGAACAAGGAGCCCAAGAAGCCCTTCGACATCAGCAACCTCATGTCGCCTCCTGAGCTGCCTCCCTACGAGTCCTTTGCTCAATCCACCATGGCCAAGTCCACCAACCATGTCACTTCCGACATGCGCAAGGTCCCGGGACCCAATGCGCCTATATCGCCGCCCATCTCGCCCGAGACGCGCATGCACGACAACGCCTTCAGCCCCTCGGTCTCGCCCAAGACGACCACGCCCTGCAAAGATCCCATCTTATACCCGGCCCATGAGCTGACCAATTCGCCTCCCCAGCGACCGCTCTTTGCTCCCGACGAGTCGGTGGCCGCCCAACGCATCGTCGACGAACATGTCCATGCCCGCTCGCAAGCTCTCTTCAGACAGGCCTCGCCGCCTCAGCGCGAGGACTACGAGCTGGCCTTGTTCTTCAAGTCGCAGGTCATGAAGAAGTTCATGGAGAACCCCCGGGGCTGGCTGCAGCGAGAGCGTGCCCAGCTGCTCGAGGACAGACGGGCCGGAGCCAGACACAACCAGTTCAGGCTGCACCCGATCCTGGCCGCCAAACCTCAGCCCATCCGGCAGCACGTTCAGCGCATCGTCAAGCCGGCTGCCCCCAAGCCTGCCCGGGCTCCTCAGCATCAGGTTCACCACCACCAGCCGTCTGCTGCAGCTCCTCGCCCCATTCGGTCTAACCCGCCCCCTATCCGTGCGGTCCCGACTACCAAGGTGATCAAGAGCCCTACCCCTGAGCCAGCATCCCGGCGAATTGTGGCCCCCAACCGCGAGGACAAGGATTTCCTGTCGCTCCCCGACATCTGTCCCCCGCTGAGCACCCTGCCTCCCAAGTCCAACAGCATGAAAGTGGACTGGAAGGGCGCGCCCATTGATCTGAGCGCCGACCCACACCGCGACCTCTTGCACCCAGACGAGCTGGCTCTGGCCGCCAATCTGCGACTGGACTGCGCGACCTACCTGACCAGCAAGCGTCGCATGTTCATGAAGCGTCTCGAATGCCTGCGTATCGGTAAGGAGTTCCGCAAGACAGACGCCCAGCAGGCCTGCAAGATCGACGTCAACAAGGCCTCCAAGTTGTGGACCGCTTTTGACAAGGTCGGCTGGCTTGAGAAGCATCACGTCGCCTCGTACGTCTAGAGGGTTTGGCTCAATTTCAACGACGCACGTCCACCTTTCCCGGCTGCGACCCGCGGAAACCCGGAAACTGTTTCTCAACCCTCATCGGGCCATCGGGAATGGACCGATTCTGCATCACACCACGATTTCTTACGTATTCACGACAGCGCTTTGATTTTCTTCTCTCTTACGACCCGGATCATATGATGCATTGCGATTGGTTGGCTTATTGCACTTCCTTTCCACCTCGGCGACGCCCCATCCAACCCGCTTGGTGATCTTCACTTACACGATGATCTCGGCTTGGTTGGTTTGGTGTCTCGCCGCCGACATACAGCATTTGGTTCTTTCTTCTGGTTTATTTTCCTTGCCCCGGATACACATACAGCAGCATCAGGGTTCGATTACAATAGTGATACCCGGAGTGCGATTTCTCCTCCACTCCAACTCCCCATTTTCAGGTTTTTCCCATACGACGGCGGCCGACAGGATTTTGCGGTCGCCTCTTTTGCAACAGACCCAGGGATATTTTTTTTCTTTTGTCACACGGCTTTTACACAGAGTCGGAAGGATATGCATTTGTTCGGCGTTGCTGGCCACTATGTCCCCCCTCTACGGAGCAGGCGACGAGCTTGAGCCTCTTTGATTTTGTGTGTTTTCCCCAGAGGTCAGATACCCTCGGGCCCCCATCTGCGGAGGGGGCTCATCCGCGAGATTGAATCGGATGTACCTGCGGAGAGAGATTTCTCATCAAGGGAGTCATCTGCCTGGTACGAGATAGACATTCAAAGGATCATGTCGCGGTCGTCTTGATGGACACACTGTGTCATCTATTGGACAGGCCAATCTACAAGTAGCTTTCATATAAGAAATTGAAGATGTCATGATCCCAATCCCATTGCGCTTTACAAGTGACATGTACTGTACCCATTCATTATACGTCTACGCCGCAGTGGATTGTCGCCGTTGCCGCTGCCATCTAGTGTTTCCTGTCTCAGATGGGGTTACTACCCGAGCGAGCGAGCCCGTTCTTTTAGTTAGTGTGTCCCGCGATTTCACATGCCAAAAACCCAAGGCGGCGGTTCTGCCATCTCAATTCTCGTTCAGTTTGGCACACACACACACAGCACAGCGCTGCTGCCATGGCGCCAAACGCTAAAGCAAGGGCGCGAGTCCTTGGGATTGGTTTTAGCCGCCGATCATCCCAAACCAGCGCCCACGTAGCGTTGTGTTTTCAGATCAGCGGGCTTGGTTGGTGTTGTACGTGTTTACAATACTATACTATTTCTTTGTCGCGGCATGTAATAGATGAAGACAATGAAGAGAAACGGGAAACAGAAAACCGATGGCTACGGGGGTGTCTGTATTACATGCATGCAGGAGATTTGCTGCTGACTGCAGCAGTTGGGAATTTCTTCTAGAGAGTTTCTGCATACGGTCAAAATGACATCACGAAAGGAAACGAAAGAGAATGTCGATGGAACGAACGAACGGACGGCAGGCAGCGCAGAGAGTGACGAAGGAAAATTAAGGTTATCGATAGGATAGCGTCGGGTGCAAGCGAGAGTCGCATCCCTGTGCCGTTCTTTTTTTCTCTCTCTTTAGGCTATGTACATGTCCATCTTGAGTACTTGGGTCGCATTGTCGCATGGTTGGTTCAATGTTGTTTTGTTTCTCTCTTTTGGGGCGAGATTGACGACGATAGCGACAACCAGCATAGCATGTTGATTCAGATGCGGGCCGTTGCCGTTTAGGCATTTTTGTTCCCTCTTCACCGACATTCTTTTCTTTTTCTTTCTTATTTTGGTCTCTTTCTTCCTTTCTTTTCTTTCTATATTGGCCGTATTGAGTTTCCCGACCGACGGAAAGGCCGAGACACTGTGTAAGTAAACGTGGCTTTCCTGCACGCAATCCGGAACCCGATCCTGCAAGGCAAAGAGAAAAGAGAAAAGGGGAAAGGGAAGAGGGAAGAGAAGAAAAAGAAAAAGAAGAAGAAGGACATGCCGTCTCAGCCCCGTCATCTCTTCTTCTACTCCTTCTTCTATTTTCGGTTTTGGTCACCATGGGATTTTGGCTGTTTGCGGTTCTGTCGGGTTTGGTCGTTTTGGCCTTATTTCTAGGTAGGTTTCTTCTGCTGGACGGAAGGGGGTCCGAGCAATATCCAATTGGCGAATGCGAGAAAATAAATAGGTGGCTTGCATTTGATTTAGTGCTTACAGCCATAGCGAGCGAGCATAGCAAGAATAGCGCATCCCTTATTACCTATAATCTTTCCTCCTCCTCCTCCCCCCCAGCCCATTGACTTGGGCCATGGAGGAAGGTCAGAGATTGATTGCCTTTCACCCGCTTGCGAAACGAGGCTGGGGCAAGCAAGCTATGGATGGGCGCTGCTGCTCCTGCTGACTGACGATGGGATCTAGCGCTGGCGGCGGATAAAGCGCGAACTGAAAGAATCCTCAATTGGCTTTCGAGTGAAACCCCCTAACACTGACGTCAAGAAACCCAACTATCTCGAATCCAATTCCGGACCAACCTAATTGCCCTTACCGTTCTTCCCTCGTACATTCTATGCGACGTTGCGGGCCCCCTGCTTGTGGAAAGTACAACTCGGCATCCGTCTGTCCCTCCATATTTTCGCGCCGTCATGGATGACGAGGGGCCGAATGCATGCTCGATCCGAAATCTCCCATATCCAATGACGGGGCACTGGTCGGAACTGAACCTAAACTCTTATTGTGATTTATGCTTACGGCCAGAATGCAGACAAGCAGAGGTTAATACAGTTTCTGACTTTCTGACAACACATCCGCACAAGCATGCGCATAAGGCGGAGATCCTCCGAAGGACACACGACTTGTATTCATTTCTGGCTTTTGACTTTTGGGTTTGTGATGGCCTGCTGCAAGTAACGTAGCGTAAGATCTTGACAGCTCCCCTTTTCTTCCCCTGGGGACGCAGGGGAGACGTCTCATCGAAGTCAGGAGAAAAAGGCGCAATGTGTCCGCCTGTTCGACTGTCTGTTCGATTTCCATCTCGACCTCATCAAGCACGCGAGCAGCAAGTCAATATAAGGTTGCTTGCTTGCTGCATGAATCGGATCGGGATTCAGGTACCGACGTTCGGAACTCTTGGTTGCTGTTCGCCGACCATGGCCTGTCACTATTGACCCTGAAGGCTTTGTATAGGGGTTTAGCGGAATACTTGGCGCTCACATCTTTCACCCAGAATGGAGGTTCAACGATTGGGCACGCATGAATACGTGGGAATTTGGTCATGAAATCGTTGATTCGTTGCCTTTAGGCTTAATTTATATGCCTCTTGGCTTTGAATGTGCCTCAAGAGTAAAATTATAATTCTAGAAGACATTTACTCCCCATCCCTTTACAAACCCGCCGCCAGTGTATACCCGCCGTCGACCGCGAGCGTCTGCCCGTTGAGGTACTGGTTCGCCGCGAAGAACAGGACCGCCTGCGCCATGTCCTCGTCCTTGCCCGGGCGGGCCGCGGGGACCTTGTCGGCGTACTTGTCCTTGGGGATGTGGCTCTTCTGGTCGCCGCCGGACGCGCCCCCCTCGGCCGTCATCTCCGAGGGGAACACCCCGGGGGCGATGGAGTTGATGCGGATCTTGAGCCCCTGCGCCGCCACCTCGGACGCCAGCATGCGGTTCAGGTGCACGGCGGCGCCCTTGGACGCGTTGTAGGCGAAGTGGTGCTGCGCCGACTTGATCAGGCCGCTGATGCTGCTGATGTTGATGACGGTGCCCGACCACCCCTTGTGTTTCTCGCTGCTCTTCTGCAGTAGGGGCAGGAAGGCCGCCGTCATGAAGTAGATGGACGCCACGTTGGTGTTGTACGACTCGGTCCAGTCCTCGAACTGGGCGTTCTCGGTGTCAAACAAGTTCCTCTTCATCTCCTCGGCCGACTTGCTCTCGGGCGAAACGGTTGGGGTGCTGATGCCCGCGTTGTTGACGAGGATGCACAGGCACGACTCGCGCTTCTCGATCTCCTGGACGAGGTTCGCGATGTCCGACTTGGAACCCACGTCGCACGTCAGGGGCACGATGCTGTCGGGGCCCTGCGAGTACTGCGACACCACCTTGTCCAGCTTCTCGCGCGTACGCCCTGTGATGTACACCTTGGCGCCGTTGGCCACGAGGGCCTGGGTCGCCATGAGGCCGATTCCCGAGCCGCCGCCCGTCACGAGGGCGACGCGGCCCGTCAGGTCGAAGAGCTTGTCGCGGGCGAAGTGGGCGTTGGCGCTGTTGGAAGAAGCCATTCTCACGGATGGTTGTGTGAGAAGGGGGTTGGTATTGCGTTTGATGCGACGGATTTGTGAAGGGATGAGCTGTTTGAGTGACGTAGCAGGTGATTGGGGGTTAGATATGCGATGGACTGTGGAAATACCACGGCTAAAAGAGAGGATATCACGAGTATTTCTACTGTTACGCAGGAGCGCAGTAGCACTGCGAGACACGGATGAGATCATGACGTTAAGTGACGGAGGGGGCATCAGCAACAGTGGTTTATGTTATGTTTGTTTCGTATACTCGTGTAAATATTAGCTACAGAATCAAAGAAAAAGCAACCAAAGGCGCAATAAAATGCGAGCCTGTCAGCTCATTGCAAAGAAAGGGAATCTCGATGTGGATAAATTATCTCGATGGATTAGATCATTGGCATCTCGGGTGAGGATGAAGGTGAGCCATCGACCGAAGTCATGACGAAATAACTGGGGGTACCTGGAGGAAACATCGCTGCAATTGGGTTCACCTATTGGCGGGCGGGCTTGGTCGTTGACGTTACCCCTCGATTAGAGCCCCCCTGTACCCCGTGAAAGCCCCCCTGAACCCACTGAAGGCGCTGGAGCAAAGGTTCCGGAGAGCCGCAGCGGCCGTTTTAGTCAACCAACTGCTTACAGTAACATTAGGTTTGTTTTGTTTTTGATGATTCTTTGGTTGTCCGGAGTTTTTCTTCCCTTAAAAACTGAAGATTGGAATTACGAAGGTTTCTAGGAAATCAAATGGCATCAAGCTGCCCGGTTTTCTATTCAACTTTACCTATCCGTATCCAGGATTTGGATATCATAGAAGTCGTCAACCTAGCAAGTCCGCTTACTTAATGCATATCAAAATGTCCAAGACGAAGAGGAATTACCTTGATTACCTACATGTAGCCCTCTAGGAGGTCGTTTACGGGCCACTAGAATTATAGCCCGGCGAGTCCGCGTCGAGGGGCTCGGGCTCCCCGAACGGCGTGGCACTCCGGGCGCGACGCGCGCGGCCCTGGGGCGTGGGCGAGTTGGCGGCCTCGTCCTCGGCCAGGGGCTGGGGCGGGATGATGTTCGGGTAGCCCACGGCCGCCG
This sequence comes from Apiospora arundinis, assembly GCA_039105305.1. Classification (NCBI taxonomy): domain Eukaryota; kingdom Fungi; phylum Ascomycota; class Sordariomycetes; order Amphisphaeriales; family Apiosporaceae; genus Apiospora; species Apiospora arundinis. Next base: position 3,234,689 of record JAPCWZ010000002.1, on the reverse strand, counting down.
CCTGCCGCACGCTCACCAGGTGGTGGTCGTCCGGGTCCATGATGCGGGGCGCCAGCTGGCCGAGGGCGTTCATGGCCTTGCGCCACTCGGTCCACAGGTACCGGGCCTGCGGGTTGATCGGCGGGTTGTTGTTGGGCGTCAGCTGCCACCAGCGCGCCCACAGGTCGGCGATGTTGCACATCTCGTAGAAGGCGTAGTCGTTCCAGAACAGCTTGCAGTAGAGCACCCACCGCTTCGTGCACCGTTTCAGCAGCTGGCGAGCGTCCTCCAGCGGCAGCTGGTGGAACAAGTTTTCCCGGTACATGCGCATGGTCTCGCCCATGTCGTAGATCTGCAGCTCGGCGACCCGCGCCTCGTACATGCCGGCGTCGGGGCGCAGGTCCTCCTCGTCGCACACGTCGCACTGGCACTCGAATCCGAACTCCTGCAGGAGCATCTGCCTGCGCGTGTTGCGCAGGTTGTTCATCTCGATGTACGAGATGGTCAGCTCGGCGCCCTGCAGGATCCGGTGGCGCGCCCGCAGCGTGATGTAGCCGTCCGTGGTGATGTTGAGGATCACGTTGGGCCAGCACCGGTGGTTGAAGCGCGACGTGTGCAGATAGAGCGCCCGGTGCTCGTCGCCGTTCTTGTCGAGGAAGCCGATCTGGCACGACCACAGGATGACGACAACCCGCGTGTACATCCGGCACTCGGGCAACGTTAGCCGGGCCCCGTTCGCCCTCGTGTAGTTTCGCATGAACTCGAAAACGGGGCCGTCGTCCTCGTCGTCCATCCTCTTGCAATGAAGGGTCAGGAGCTCGTCCTGTACCTCCCGGCGCAGGCTGTCGTACTGTTGTATGAGGCCCGGGATCAGGGCGTTGTCAAACCCTTGTGGGCGTTCATAGTGCCGCATGACGGGAAACTCCTGGACGATGATGGTGCCAGTGTTGATCTCTACATTGGTAAAAATACCATTGCCCTTATTGTCCCATGTCGGTTTGATGGCAAAATTGTGTAGAGGTTGTGGCACGTTGCCTACCTCGTTGTTGTTAGCTGCCTCATAGTTGACTTCCTCAATTTCAGCCATCTTGTGTCAATTCTTCTATACTCTAGTCCGTACAAATGTTTGGGATCCTGTCCTGCGAGGGGTGTATGATGCGATGCGGCTATAGAAAATGCAAGTTGTGTACACGCAAATATGTGAGAAATCCCAAGTCCAACGACTTTCCATGCCTTTTGACTACTAGCTATAGCCCATGATGAGAGAAAAGAACAAAGCCCTGTGTTGCAAAACAATAAGTCAAATCCACAACGAGCTCCCGATCGACACCAAGCTGCTCCAATACTTCTTTGTATTCGACAGTATAACACCAACGAGACTGCCGCAAACAAGCATCAAAGAAGAAGAATGATTCGGCTCACCGGGAGCCCTGCATTTTCTGATTATGGACAGCTAGCGACGGACTGCCTATCTCTTAAAATTACAAAGAGATCATATGCTTACCGGAAACAGAAGAGCCATAAATTACGAGAACAATGAAAACTCGTCAACAAAGAAATCGACTACCTACCACTCGAAACTGCTATCTAACCAGCGCTGCGCAAGTCATTCAGCTGCATGGATCTCTTCACTATAGTGCTATCTTTTTTTTATTTTTTCTTCTAAAATCTCATCAAGAAAGTACTTGACTCACACACCGTCTATAAAACCAGAGTTTCAATATCCCTTCAATATGCATACCCAAGCGTTGCTTGACAAAAAAGGTCCCTTTCAAAATCCTGAACGGTTACTTGAGGAGGGCAAAGAATGGATCGATAAGATCGAACAGGCCAAATACGGAATAAACGCTGTCCCGTCCACTTACACAATACATGACCTGGTGAAACTTTACTCGGAGTATGTCCATCACCTTAAGGAGGTCATTGGACTTAGTTTGCACCCGGCCCGGAATTCCGAAGACACTGATGCCACCCACCCATCTGATGATAACGAGTATAGCCGTCTCCTTCGACAGGAGCTCGAGCTAGATGATGCTGCGGATGCCAATGCCGCCAATATATATGAAATACCTAAGTCCGAACCGCATCCCGACGTTGAGCAGGAAGCAAAGCCGGACTTCCCATTTGCCATAGCCGATTTGACAAGGTCTCTAGCCTTGTTTGAACCCGCGTTTCGTGAGGTCTCTAAGGATGGCGTGTTCGTCACGGAGCGGAGAGTCTGGTATCCCAAGCTAAAAGAGGCAAACGAGCTTTTGACCGAACCGGTTTTCAGCAACAAAGAAAGCAATGAAAAGCTCTCCGAGCACATGATGGACATGTCTCTGTTTCTCCAAGAGAACAAGCCAGACCCGGCCGAGTCCTGGAAGGGCGGCGCTTTGAAGGGCAACGAGACTTTTGATGCCACTTTTGAGAGTTTCAAGCTCCTGGGCGCCCAGATGCGGTTCCCCAAAAACGACTCGAAGCGAAAGGAGTTGCTCCGAGGCTCGTCGCAGCTGCTCCGAAAGGCCTGCTCCGATCTGCTGCTCGACTGGAAGGCCGTCGACATTGAGTGGAAGGCTCTGGTAGATCCCACGCAGCGACCTACCTATATCCGCGTGCCCAACAGCGACCCGCACTTCACGGTTGGCCAAGGCACCAATGGATCCCAAGGCTACCTCCCCGGCATCCTCGACGTGAAGCACGCCTTGGGGTGCGACCCGAAGACGGACTCCACCGGCAAGGCGAACACCTCGAAGCGCCGGAGCAGCGGATCGGACGACGGTCCCGCGGCCAAGAGGCAGCATACCAAAGCCCCCGCGCAACAGGCGACCGACGAGCAGCTGAAGGCCTTCAAGGACTCCTTCAACCTTGCCTACGCCGACGCCGACATCGGTCTGTTCCACTCCTTCGGCGGACTCGCCAAAGCCGAGCCCGCCAAGTGCCGGCAGGTCATGACGCCGCTGGTGGCCAACCGCGACGTGACCATGAAGAACTACCAGAAGGACTTCAAGCGCATCGTCCAGGCGGCGCGGCGCCTGCACGACCGCGTGTACAGCAACAACAACGCGGCGTCCGCGCGGCAGCTGCTCGCCGAGATCGAGCAGGTCACCAAGCGCGTCCGCGACGAGATCGCGGCGCTCCGGGGCGTCATGAACGCCACGAGCCTCAAGAAGCAGCGCCTCGCCGCCTTCAAGCTCGTCTACCACCGCGCCCTGGCCGTGCGGCTGGTGGCCGGCACCGTGGCGTCGCGCGGCGGGCCGACCAAGGTCTCGGGCAACGGCCTCGTCGTCAACGACATGGATGACCAGCACAAGAAGCGCTTCGAGGACTGGATCGAGCACGAGCGCGCCTGGAACGACGCCGACAAGTACGCCTACGACCGTCTCGTGGACCCCGAGCCGTACCTGATCACGTGGGCGAAGCGCGCGGAGAACATTGAACACTGGGGAAAGCAGGTCGAGGCCCTTGAAGCGCGTATGGCCAAGGGTCTGGAAGCGCAGAACGGAGGAGCCGCCGCCGCTCAGGGTAGTGCGTCGACCGGACAGGCGGTGGCAGCCGACACCCCCACCGAGCCCCAGCCGGAGCCAGTGCGCAAGTTCGAGTTGACGGAGGAGGACCTGCAGATGCTCGAGACGCGCTACACGGGCACCATCCTCACCAACCGCTGCTTCCGCGAGCGTCGGCTGGACTTTAGCTACCAAGAGGACAAGGACAGCCGGGGCCCCAATGGCGTCGACACGTTCGCGGCCGGCGGGCCTCCAGGCTACAAGTGCTTGCCTACCAGGACGAACTGGGAGAAGCTCCAGTACATGATTGTGTTGACGCATTGGCGTTACCACCAGGCGTTTGAGTGCCATCTTTAAGGGGTGTGTTGGATGTAGTTACGGTTCTTAGAACATGTTCTTTTTGGTATAATTTGTTTTATGTAGTCTCCCATTAAATTTATCATTTCATTGCTACTCTTTCTTCACTGGATTGGTTTTACTTATATCTGGACTCTGCCACTCCGAGTTTGAGCGAGTCTATTACAGCAAAGGGGGCCTTGGACCTTTCAACGTCACGATATCATAGGGCAGCAGATCTGCTGCAGTTTTTGATGTAGGTCCAAGTAAAACCAAATCCGCGACTTAAAGCCCCCGCAATTCGCCGGGTCAGCCAGAGCTCATGGAAAAGACTGTGTTTGTGATGACAGTAGTAAGTTGAGATGATACTCACGTGCCCTGCCTCGTGCCTTGCCTGTACATGCACATGGCCACATCTCTTTAACCAGGTCGTTTCTCTTGATCAGAGTGGAACATACAGCTAAAACCACTTGCCAAGCCTTCCATCATGATTGTGCGAATATGAGAGCTATTCGGTAAATACCCGTCAGGGGTTACGTATCATTGCAATATCCGAGGCCATATCTGACGATTCCCGCCAAGGATTTCCGAGCGAGAATACCACAATCGACCCGAGTGACTGGTTGAGCCTGTATCATTTAATTATAGCCTGGCAAGGTTCTCGTGCGCAACTCCGGCCCAGCTATTCCTTCGAGAAACTCCGAGGAAACCACCAATACTCAACCACAACAACTACTCTTAATATCAACCCTTGACTATCAATGCAACGTCGGCAATCGCATTATAGGTATATCGATATTCAATATTACTGATCTATTAGTCCGCAGATTGCTTTGCCCAAAACTCCGAATCGAAAGACCACCAAAGCTGAATGGCTGAGCTCAGTTCCGTCTCCATACCCAATAACCTGGTTTAGAAGATGAACAGGACTGTTATTAAAGCGGATGAGATCTTCCATTTTCAAGTGCTGGGCCAATACCATCACGTCATCATTGCATCTTCTTTTGTCAGCCCAAAATGCGCTGTTACACCAAACTCTCGTTGGCCGTGATATCGGCCCTTGCTTTCGTCGCCCAGGGCGCCGACAACAACCCTATAGCCGAAAGTCTCGGTCTGCATCTGTCTCTTAGAACTGAGATCTTATTCCTGCCAGACCCCAACTACGTGCTTGACTTCACCCAGAGACATAGTAGCTTTGCTATGCCTACCTATGGCATGGCAATCAAACCAGCTACGATACAAGATGTGGCAAAGATTGTTAGTTACCTTGTCAAACTCTCCCGGGTAAAGCTTTTGCTGATACTCAGAAGGTTAAATACGCCAACGAGCACAACTTTACCTACATGGCCACGGGAGGGGGCCATGGTACCAGCACAGGACTTGCTCGTATCCAAGGCGCTATTGACATTGATCTCGGGAAGTTCAACAAGACTCAACTGGACGCTAAAAGTAATTTGGTAACGGTGGGAGCTGCCAACGTCCTTGCTGATTTTGCCGACACCTTGTACAAGGCTGGGAAAGAGATTCGTAAGCAGATCCCCAAGACGCGCCTATTCTTTACAACGTATCATGCTGAGTCTCACCGTTCAAGCAACCGGAAACTCCCCCTGCGTAAGCGCCATCGGGGCTACCATCGGCGCAGGCGTCGGCCCCATGCAGGGGCTGCACGGCCTCATGATCGACTCACTACGGTCCGTCCTCATGGTGACCCCGGACGGCGACATCGTTACGGCGAGCAAGACGGAGAATGCAGACCTCTTCTGGGCGATCCGCGGCGCGGGGGCCAACTTCGGCATCATCACTGAGGCGACGTACGAGGTCTACGACGCCACCAACAACGGCCAGCACATTAATGCGGACTTCGTGTACGAGTCCGGCTCCGCGGCCGGGCTGTGGATGCTGATGAGGTCGTGGGATTTGGACGACGTCTACCCGAAAGAGATGAGCACATCCATCACCATCGGCGTCAACTCCACGACTAGACTGGTGAGACCAACCAACCCTATCCTCTTTGCATATCGCTTGATCTTCACACTAACCCCTTTCTCCTCCGTGCCTTTCAGCCCTACATTTCGGCATCCGTATACTACTTCGGCCCCTACGAAGTCGCCAAGCCCTACCTCCAGAAGTTCGTGGGCCTGAAGCCGGTCCGGTGGCACAACGAGACCGTCGGGTGGAACAGTATGACGCAGGCCGCGGGCTTCGGGCAGACATTTGCCAAGGCTTGCGTGAAGGGCAAGTACACGAGCCACTACATGGCGGGCCTCAACCACACCGACGTCGACACGTGGGCGTCTGTGCTTTCCAGCTTCGCACTCTGGGCCGGGCCGCGGCCCTGGTTCCAGGGCTCCATCATCCTCCAGCGCTACAACGCCAAGGTTACGAAGCAGGTCCCTGAGGCGGACCGGGGTTCCTACCCCTGGCGGGACATCGGCACTTTGGTGTAAGTTTGACAACACCATAAACGTCTTGTTTTGATGGTGGATCGCTAATATATGTTCGTGAAATTACAATAGACTGATGGCCAATACCTACGACGGCCCCACCCACGATGCCGAGGTCAATAATTTCTACAAGCTTCTCAGGGACAATATATATAAGGGGAGCGGGTTCGCGTCCCCTCACATCTACATCAACTACGGCAATGGCGACGAAGGGCCGGAGGCGTGGTATGGCCCGAGTCTGCCGCGGCTGAGGCAGCTCAAGCAGAAATGGGATCCTCAAAGCAGGTTTGGACCAGGCTTCCCGGTGCCCCCAGAGCCTCGGGGGCGGTTTTGTTTCTAGTTGTTGCTCGAATAGCATCGATAGTATGTATTATAAGTGTTTGCATATACTTGAGGTTTATAGAACCCAACCTTGGATGGCAAACTTGTGATGCCAATAGAAAAATGGCCTATGTTAGTTTGGGGATATCATATATTAAGATAATTGCTCTCCCAAGCTGAGTGATGGAAGGGGACTGACGACGAAAAGTTCATTCCCAGAGCTCTAGCAATAGAATGCATGTATCATAATACCCATCACGCTTGTTGCCCGTGATGCCAGCGACAAAAATGTCAGATAAGTGCACTATCCGAAGACGACAGGGCCGGATGATTGTTGGGCGTGTGTAAAGGGGTTAACGGATGAGGCCTTCTGTGGCACCCGTAACGTCGTTAGCTTGGCTACCTAAACTGCATGTTTGTCTCCGCAAGGGGCCTTGTTGGCTGGAGGAACCCATAACCCACATGCACAGAGCCAGAAGGGCCAGTACAGAGTCGCTGCTGGGAATAAGCAAAGAACACGCGGTGGGATTAAGGTTGTATCCCCGGTATGCTGTGTTGCGGAGAGCAACTTCCAACACGCACTCTCTGTTGGTGCAGGTAAACGGCGATCGGTCCGACCGCGATCCCTGCTCTGCAGATTTCGTCGGTCTCGAGACCCGAGACCGGGACCGATGGACCCCAGCAGCTTTTCAGCTCTAGGGAAACCCCGATGTCCGCGTGCTACATCATCTGCGGCCCGAAAGGGGCTGCACTGTAACTTCGATGATGGCGGCTAGAACTAGACTTGAAGCATGGCATGTCCAACATTTACCGCGCGTTAGGACCTCTTGTGCAGCTACGGATGATGATGATAGGCGATGATAAGCGAATGTGACCTTCCATATAAAGACCAACTCCCGTTGTACGGGGCTGAAGTGTCAGCTCTACGCATGTGACAAGCAAACGAAAAGAAAAAGACGGATATTCTTATGATAGGACAAATCTCGTTAATTTTAACTGTATTTGGAAATGACTGTCTCAAAAAACAAACTTCACGTACCATGCTCCATGCTCCATGGTCCGAAAACGCCGTCGCCACCCAACCAGTTTGTATACGCCAAGTATTTTACTCATTGTCAGATTGTCCCTAGCGGCGCGGCTGGGATTTGGAAATACTGCGCCGGGTTGTCTATGCCTGTAATGCTTTGCAGCACGCTGCAGACGGTTTGCAAATGTAGGCTGCACTCTCCATCCGGTGCCGTGTTCAGCATGTAGAATCTAGCAGCCGTCAACAGGGGGATGGAGGTGAAGAAGTGCCCCTGGAACCTATCGAGATGGGCCACTACCATGGTGAGCTTAGCCATTCGCTCGGCGGCCTGAAGGGATTTCTGTTGTTCTTCTGTGCGTAGTGAATGCGATGTCTCGGCTTTCATGGGCATGGACTCAAGAACTTCGCCTAGAACCAGGACGTTCATGTGCATAATCAGCGCCGCGAATATCAAGGACGGATCAGTCAGGAGAGAAAAGTCTTGGCCGTATTCAGACCCCAGAGTCTCGATCCGTGCCGCCAGGAGCGAGTCTAATGACTGATGTCGGCGGCAGAACTCCTGGGTGAGCTCCCCATAGCCATGCTCCGCCATAGATTGCTGCCTGTGGGCCACATTGCGACCACAAATACTGGACGCAAGAATGCACTCGACGAAGGATGAAGTAGGGAATTCGCAAGTCTGTAAGTTGCTTTTGTATACAGAACCATGCTTCCCAATGATCTCAGAGAGAAAGGGCATCATCACTGAGCACTTCCCAGTCGCGAAATGGCTTTCGGGCGCTGGTAACCGAGTACGTATCTGTATTGGAGTTCATGTTAGCTTCTAGTTTCTTTTCGGTCAGATATAAAAGGGCGAGCCTCACCTCCTGCTCGCTGAAAGTGAGTGGCAGTCCGCCGTGGATTGCCGTCAAGCAATCAATAGTAAAAGCGACCCAAAACGTGCGGCGTGCTGACTCCAGCGCGACCCAGTCCTCCGTCCAGCTTGCCAGCGACGACGTTCCATCCAGATCGTGGAGGCGCAAGATCTGGATTACCCGAAAGGCCCGCCCCACGCTCATGAGACTGCGTGAGTAGTCGTTGCTCGTCCACTCATAGATGGCAATGAGGATCCATGCCTGTGCGTACTCCAGCGAGGAGGCTCCGAGCTCGCTTGTGTCCAGCTCAAGATCATACAAAAGCCGGCGGGCTTCCGTATACAGACCGTCCCGGACCATTTGGAATTGACTGGAGAGGGATGCGGCTAAGGTCCACATGGCGTATTGAAGGCAGGCCAGTTTCTTGGACTTGTTGAGTTGCTTGGTCCAGGTCCGATAACGCCCCTTTTGTATCATGGGAACGAAGGCATGGACACGGTCAAAGTAGAGCTGATCGCTTTTTTTTGTCAGCTGTTTGAAATTTTAAGATGAGTAAAGGGTGAATCCCAAAACTTACAGATCAGTGCAAACCAGAGGCGTCAAATGAAGGTCTATGGGCATGGCGATCTCATCCATGTTGGGTGCGTGCGTTTGCAGGTTGAAACAGTTGGTATCCATGGTATCATCCAAGTACATCAGTGATGGGTCAATCATGGGACTCGCCCAAGATGTGCTAGTTGGAGGAGGTGTTGCTGTCGACATTGGCGGCGTGGCCGGCATATTGATGATCATTGGCACCATATTTTGGCCGTCGGTCGGCCAATCCTGACTCGGTTCTGGTTTCCCGCTAGGGCAAGTTTCATGTTCTCTATCGCTGCCGTCTTCGTAGTCACTTTGTGAATGGATTGATGACGCATTCCCATCCTGTTGATCTAAGCGAGACTCAAGCGCCGCTATATGAAGAAAGGGCGTGAGAATTTTGCATCTCAATGCAGTAGATTTTGATCATAACACATACCGATCCGTTCACGCAAGAATCTCAGTTGCCCCTTTTTGGGACCCCGAGGTGGACACGAGGTCGGCATTATGCAAGCAGTGCCGGTCTCGAGACAAGTTGCGCAGGAGGGAGCTCTTCTGTCGCAGCGCAATTTCCGTCTGCGACACTCCTCGCACTACGATCCAATCAGTCAGCTTGATCTTCTGGAGGAGATCTTACGGTTTCACTTACTGCTGACCCCGGTAGTTGCCGTGATTTTGTAACACCCTTAGACTGAGAAGAAGACTGACGCCTATGTGATGGCGTCGGTGATGCGACATTGATGGACTCCATGGTTTAAATGAAATTTCTCGGTCTATACTGGCTTACTGGAAGCAGCTGAGAGGGTGTTTCAAATGGTTCAATACTGATGGCTACATTTATGTGGCCCCAAAGTCCCGGGTGTCCTGGGCCGCTCCTTATATGAGAGTAGGCGACCCAGCCACGAGACAATGGAGGCTTAGAGAGCCGCTGCAAGCGAACCCAACAGCTTCATGGGTCCTGTACACCGATATCCATGAAACCGAATCGGCCCACCGGCGGCAGACGGTAGAGCCGTATAAGGGAAATGGGCAGGGCCTGGTGCAAGCGAGGCATAATTAGCCCCAGATAGAAACTCCCCGACTGGCAGAACTTGTCGTGGCTATTCGGGATACTTCCGTCATCGTCGAGTTGGTTTCAGCGAGTTGGTTTATTTTACCATAGATTAAATCTCTGCATAGCATGATGTGACGCAGCAAACAAACTGCAGCGACACACCGCCGATATGATGGGAAGGATGGCTGTGCTAATTTGCTATTTGTCCTGGGAAATAAGAGGGCAGCCAACAACGACTCCTTGCGTCGGCTGCGCGCCCTCATATGCGGGGGACCCCAGGGACTCTTGGTTTGTGCCTGTTTAAGCAGTTCCTCCGCGTTTGTCTGACCAATCAACGACGCAATATATATGTATTGGTTGGCGCGGGTAATCGCTCGCGGCAAATGGGGATCGATTGGTCAGAAACTGCTGGGTAGTCGCCGTCTGGGCTGGGGTGGTCCCCGGCAACCCGGCAGTGACCCATCCATGACCATACCCATGACTGTCTGTGCCCATGCATCCCAGAATAATATCAAATGGCACGTAATGTTGTATTTAGAGTATTGAGGCTAAGTCACGGTCCATCCAGATTGAGTCTGTTGTCGTGATCTCACGATGCCTTCATCTTCCTCTTCCCCTTCCTCTGTTTCGTGATTTCGCCCGGCACATTGGCTCTTCTATATAACAGCTCGTTATATGTTCGCGAGGCTATATATTCTTTTGGGAACTGCCAAATTGGTTATTTCACTGTTGATCTTGGAGGGAATATGGATAGCAGGCCTTAGTCTGGTAAAGACCATGTTCGCCCTCATCGAATGGTCTGCTAAAAATAGAGACATCGCGATTATGATAGCAAAAGCATAATATACCAAGGGGCCTGTCTAAGCGTTCGACGGCATCAGTGGTAGCGAAGACGCATGGATCACCCACACAGGGGCTATCAGACTGGGGTATACCATAGACAAACGTTCAAGGGCATGAGCATATTTCAGGAACCGCAGGACCACAAATTATGCAACGGTGCACTTTCTCAGATTCTTGAACTAAGGATAGAGTGATAGGGTGGCTGCTATTTCTAGGGTTCGCGAATTTTCTTGCATGGCGAAGGATGCATGCTCTGGATCATGTGGCGAAGTCATCAATATGGTGCATTGAGTATCAATCGATGCTGTCAGGACCTCGTAGGAATCAAACAAAGAGACGTGTTGCGCATGTTGGTCTCCAAGTTTAGATATCTCACGGCAGCCAACAAGGCTCGGGTCGGAGTTTTGTCCATAACCTATCCGCGTCGGGCACTCAGGAGTTCGGCTCGACTTGGCGGCCTCACTCTCCAAGCCGTGTGCTGAGTCTCAGAGAGAATTTACCATGATAACTGAGCCAGATTACCGTCATGATGCTTTGCCGCGGAGATGAAACGCAAGCAAATTATGATATCCAGTCTCCCGGGTCTGAGATTCCACACATCACTTTTGGCCCAACATTGGTTGCCAGGGGCAATATAGCAAGTTTCAGCTGTTCCATTCTACCGGGACCCAAGTATTTTTTGGTTTGATGGCTAATAAAGGACTTCAAGTATAGCTAGAAGCCCGCGACGTATCTTGCTTCTACATCGATCCAACTCAGGGGCGAGATGCACAGTTCGGAGTATCAAGAATCTCGCAGAGAGCTTCACGGACAGGTCAACATCCAACGAAGATAATAAGGAAACCCAACGGCATCATAGCTACCCGCAATTGAACTTCATCGGCCCGACAGGCAGTGCAAGTAAGCCTTTTCATATCGTTGGCGATGGGTGCCGCCGAGTTTGTTGGTTTTGGTTTCTTAGAATCTATTATCGCGGCCCTTTGCCATTCGTTGGGTGAGGTTTCGGGATTGCCACCAGCGATGGAAGGCTCTCATGATCCCTTTCCGAGGTATGCCTAGGGGATCAACTGGAGTTATTCGTAAATGTCTTGTGACTGGCATGAATATTCCAGCATGGTACGTGTTTTACCAGGACAGTGCCAGACGAGTACCTGGGCCGATGGACTTGCCTGCAATTGCTATCATCTGGCTGTTCTTTGATTGGTCATAGAATATGGGATACTGCTTTTGATATGTATCGGAGATATTTAGTTTTGGGTTGGAACCAATTGAGAGCTGCAACTCGTGTCCCAAGTTAACCCATCTCAAGCCATTGAAACGTTCAATAACCTCTTGAGCGAGACTTCGTGAAACCAAATCATCTGTACCTTCCTCTAGTTATGTCAATATGAATAGTGTCATGACTGTGGTCGGGGAGAAGATCTTACGGCCACTTTTTGAGCTCAACACCAGGCCGATGATACACTCCCATGTGGCCCGTAAGCATTGCTCGATGATATTCTCGTGTTTCCAAAACACTGGCATCCAGAATCGATATTATGGCAAAGTAAGAAATTAGGCGCGAGGCCTTGGATGTTATGAAGCTAGGGGAGCATATAGCGGCCGCCACACCCCTTTAGTAGTGGCCGCGCACATAAGATAACGGGCCCAAAGATGGGATCAAAGTTTAGGGGCTCGGCCTGTTTGGGCAACTCGAAACCTCGGCGCTTGCTTCTAAAAGCCAGGACACCAAAAGCCATGATCTAGAACCCCCAAGCCGCATTCCATGCACAGGGCCCGGAAGATGTCAGATTATCTGCAATCTACCATCGGGTTAGCGTATGCTAGCTTAACGTGTGCAATTCAGGGCTTTTCGTTGCCCTAGGCACGTGGACAAGCACGGGTGGCACTCGACGGGCCTTACGACAATGCTGTACAACATGGGGGCCATCATGAGTAGCCATGGCGTACATCGAGTGGCTGGAAACTTAACATTGTGTAGCTTCAAGGCCACCGACGACCGGGAGCTTGCAGCTGGTGCAGCACCACCTCAACTGATGCAGCCCCGGATACGATGCGTTGCCCCGACACCAGCAGCAATTCGCTAGATCATCTTTCTTGCTTTTTGACGCTTCCCTTCTATCTCACTGCGCTCGTGACGGCCTCTCGGACGGGACGGGCCTTCACTGCCCCATGGCCAGATCGCAGCAACATTAAAGGGGGTGCATGTCGGTACTGCGTATGTCTTTTGATCAAGTTCATGATCGCAGTGATGGCGTCCAAGTAGCCGCAAAGTCGCCACACAATTCGGACACGGACGCACCGGGAGGCGTAAGAAGACGGCCCCAGCCTTGGGGTCGGATGGTTCATTTATCGGTGGTCATTCTCCGGACGGATCTGATCCCACGCTGAGACCCCCCTTGCCAGTTGAAACAGGGCAATTAGAGACTCGAGCTCCTTGCATGCAGACGGCAACATGAATAGCAAGCAGGATAAATGGAGGCGGAAACCTCCGTAGTCCATCGGTTTCTCAGCCCATCCATCGCCCTCATCTCTCCGTCCGATTGTTGTCTTGGTTGATCAACATTCAAAATCCGGCTTTGCTTATCTGGTGCTGCATTCACTTGCTTGCATTCGCTGACTTGTATTCAATACAGAGTCACTTTTCCGATTTCCTACTTAAGGACCACTTCATGACAAAGACTGTGCTCTCTTTTCTCACATCAACATCTTTCGTGACGGTTCACCCTCAACCACACCACCTTTCGCATCAAGCTTCGGATTTCGGAAACCATGCATTTGAGTCAGTGGACGGGTATCGTTGGCGGCTGTGTGGCCCTGGTCATGCCGGCAGCCATGGCAGCGCCTCCCAAGGCCCCATGCAAGTCGTCGTACGGCGGAATCCCCATGCCGGCAGACTTTCAGGTGCTACAAGACACTTACCATAAGAACCTTTTGGGGTCCCTGGGGCCCAAAGGTTGCACAAAGGACAACATCGCCAAGAGACGGTCGTGGTAAGTTCAATTGACATCACGAACTGGCTTATCAGGACAGAAGCATCGAGAACACTGACCAGTGTCAAACCAGGGACGATCTGAGTGACGAAACCAGAAAAGACTACATCCGCGCCGTCCACTGCCTGGCAAGTAAGCCGGCTCTGACGGACAAGTCGCTGGCCCCCGGCGTCATTAATCGCCTCGACGACTTCACCTACATCCACATCAACCAGACCAACATCATCCATGAGTCGGTAAGTGAACAATTCAAGGATCCCATAACCTTGGATTCCCCCACTTATGTACGAGACTGACCGACTGGCTTTACATCTAGGGCTACCTCCTCCCCTGGCACCGCCTGTTCCTGTGGCGCCTGGAAGAGGCCCTGCGCAACGAATGCGGCTACAAGGACTACCTGCCCTACTGGGACAATGCGCGCTTCTCGGCCGACCAGACCAAGTCGCGCGTCTGGGACGGCAACTCGGAGACCTCGTTCGGCGGCAACGGCGCCCCCGTCGCCCACAACGGCAGCGCCACCGACCTGACGCGCCTGCTGCTCCCGGGCTTCGTCAAGGAACTGTGGCTGCCCATGCCCTTCGGCACGGGCGGCGGCTGCGTCGACACGGGCCCCTTCGCCAACCTCACCCTGTCGCTGGGCCCCGTCGCCAAGCCCCAAGCCGACCCGGCCAACAAGTACGGCTACCTGCCGAACCCGCGCTGCCTGTCGCGCAGCTTCGACCCGAGCTACAGCGGCGGCGGCTCGCTGACGTGGGGCAACGCGACCGCCATCGTCGGGGCCGCTAACATCAGCGCGTTCCGCAACACGCTCGAGGGCCTCTGGCACCGGCAGTCGCACACCTTCATCGGCGGCGACGGCGCGGACCCCTTCTCGCCCACCAATGACCCTGTCTTCTATTTGTTGCACGCCCAGATCGATCGCTTCTGGGCCATCTGGCAAGGGCAGGAACTCGAGAACCGCACCTACGCCATCGACGGCAACCGCACCTTCTTCGGTATCCCGCTCGACTACGCGTCCAACGTGCCGCCGTCCTTGGCCACCATCGAGGACCCCATGAAGATGGACTTGGGCTTCAACCCGCTTACCAAGGAGGGCATGCCGACTACAGATCTCGGTCGCTGCTACATCTACATGTGATCGGGTTCAGCTCTCTATGCTGGGTGATGCAGGGCATGGCTGGTTCTTCTGAGTTGCAAACACTGGTTTGCGGTCTCATATAGAAAATCTCACACAGATAGTCTCATTCTTCTTCTTCTTCTTTTTAATACCCATTTCGTATATAGTAATAAACAATCTAGTCCTAGATTCTCAACTAAGAGAGAATTGCTCCACTGACGCAGGTGGTAAAACAATCGTGGTGTTCCCATGAGTTCTGTCCCAAATCCATTGATGAATCAATAAAGAGCCTCTAATCTCAATTGTGAGCTGCATCATGCATTCTAAGTATGTGGTATACCAATTAGCCTCTTTCCCTTCCTTGGGGCGACAGTACCTGATGGCCAATCCCAAGCATGGACGCATATTACGGAGCTGAGAGGTGTTCTAAGGACACCAAGGTGCCCGCCTACTACATCTAGGTGATCAAATACACTCAGACGACCTTCGTTCATCAGCCTCAGTCTTACGCTCAGTATCAACCCATCGTGGGGGTCTGCGGCGATGAGGACCCCCATTGGCCGTAGGTGCTCTTCGAATGTCCATGAAGCTATAAATGTGACGGTGTAACTACAGCAGGATCAACACATACAAATATCAACTTACTAGCGTCATTATAGTCCTGGTAGCTGTCATATACCCACACCTTCGTCAGTAATGGAGTGCATAAGCTGCAATGCAATGCACTTATGACAACTGAACCTTAAAGTGTAACCTAATCAAGAACCCAGGAAACGGGAACATGTCACTGTGATAAACTTTATTTATAGGAGTTATGGATATCATCCAGTTTTGGAAAATGAATGACAAGATATATTAATCAACTCGGGCTCTTCTTTCTTTCTAGCAATGACTTACTGCCCATTCGTTCCTCAGTATAATCTGTTCTTAACACATCTACGGTCTTCCCCTTTTAGACTATTGAACTCAACTAGTTTCATCTTATTTGGGCCATCAAAATGAGAGCTACATGTTTGATAGGTATTCTGTATCTGCAAGCTTACGCTGCAGCACAGGCCTTGCCACAGTTGAAGCTCCCTTGGGGTACATGGGAAGCATCAGTCTACCCCGATGATGACAAGGCAAGAATTCCAAACTCGCTATTGGGGAGACCAGGAAATTCCACTAATAACAAAACCTTAGATCTACCTCTTCAAAGACGTCCGCTTCGGTGCAAAGCCTCAGCGGTTCGGCGCCCCCTCCGCCCCTGACTGGGTGGATAATTCGTTGCAGAACACCACGGAGCCCACCACCTGTCTCCAGATCCGTTCCCCCTTGACAAACAGCACGATCACGGGCAAGGAGATGCTCGGCATTCACCGCGAGACCCGGACCGAGCCTATTTCCTTGTTTGGGAGCGAGGACTGCCTGTTCCACGACGTCTACGTGCCCCGGTCCCTCTTCAACGCACGCGGCGAGCTCAAACAGCCCGGCAACGCCAAGGAACAACTGCCCGTCGTCGTCTGGATCTACGGCGGCGGCTACCTCGTCGGAAGCAAGGACCCCCTGGGCCCCATCAACACGGGCCGCTCGCTCATCGCCGCCTCCCGGTACAAGACCATCTTCATCGCGGGCAACTACCGCCTCGGCGCCCTCGGCTGGCTGGCCGGGTCCTACCTGGAAGGCGTCGGCCAGCCCAACGCCGGCCTCTACGACCAGGCCCTGCTGCTCGAGTGGGTCCGGGACTACGCCCACCTCGTCGGCGGCAACAAGGGCCAGGTGACGGCCATGGGCGAGTCGGCCGGCGCCGGCTCGATCCTGCACCACCTCGTCCGCGAGGAGGGCACGCACGACCCCCTTTTTCAGAAATTTGCTGCTTTGAGTCCTGGCTTCCAGTGGGCGTGGGACAATGCCTCTGGCGGCGCGCTAGACACGGTGTACCGGCAGTTCTCCAACTGGTCCGGTTGTGGCTATGAGTATAACATTGAGTGCTTGCGCAACGCCAGCGACGAGGCCATCACGCGAGGAACGGCAGGCATTGGCAGTCTACTGGAAGAGTCTGGGCTCTTCCCCGTCGGGCCGGCGGTGGATGGCAAGTGGGTCAATTCCATCCCAGCCGCTTCCTTCTCAGAAGGTAAGTAAGAAGAACAAGATTTACTTATATTATATCGAGTCCCGTCCTCTCCTCTCTTAGTAACAAAGACTGACGATTGGTCATTGTCAGGCAAGCATTGGAAGGGGATCGAGAGCAGCATCATCTCCCACTGCGAAAACGAAGGCCAAGCCTTCACCCCGGACAACATCGACAATCGGACCATGTTCGACCGCTTCATCGACCGCGCCTTCCCCGGCCCCAGCCTCGAGCCCCAGCGCGGCGCCATACGCGCCAAGTACGACTGCGATGCGCAGTATCGCGGAGACTACGCCAGCTGCCTACGTCAGGTGATCCAGGACGTCGTCTTCGTCTGCAACACGCGCCACCTCTTCGAGGCGTACCCGTCGCGCTCGTACATGATGTCGTACGGCTTCCACAACGAGACGACGGCCGTGCACGGCACCGACCTGTTCCCGCTGTTCATGAACAGCCGGGCCGAGGGAGCCGCGGCGCTGGAGGGGGCTCTGGGACCCGAACTGGCAGGGTTCTACGCCAAACTGCTCGAGCTGGACGTCCGCAAGAAGTACCAGAGCTACTTTGCTTCGTTCGCGCGCTTCGGCAACCCGAACAGCTTGGTTCTCATGCCCAAGCCCTTCTGGTGGCTCGCGCAGGGGGGGCAGGATAAACTACGCCGCGTGATGCGCGCCGAGTTTCGCCTACTGCTGGATGATTTTTACACCTTCCAAGATAAGCAGAACACGTTGGACACGTGCTCTTTCTGGACGGATATGGCCAACAAAATCCATAAGAAATAGGGCTATTAGTGCATAGGGATAATCTTGAGCCTCGTAGTAGAGCGTGTAATCACGTTGCCGTTTTCCCCGAGGCCGTGCCATTGCTTAGTGAGCTTTGCAATGAAGACCATCAGACAGATTGCCAAGTTAGTTCTGAACCTCGAGAGCGCTATCAGGATATCACGGCAAATGTTGCCGAACTGGTCATCAGTGAAAAGACCCCGGAGAAGGAGAGGGACAAGCCGTTCGGAAGCAACGGCGCCATCCACTCACCATCCCGCGACTCTGACCATCATGCGACACACGACTTCGGGATATAGGAGGCGAAACCAGCTTGGCATCTCATATTAATAGAAACTTGCAAATAAAATCTCCGTTCTAAGGAGGGCATACACATGTGATTGGGTATCCGGATATTTCGACTTTAGCCGGGGCCACTAATCTAGTTGGGACGTTGCATTCCTTCGGGAGCAGACCGATTCTGACAGCAGGTCCCCAATTAGGAAAGCCAAGAGATCCCAAGATCCGTCCGGCCCAGAGAGAGAGAGAGAGATGCGGACGGGCAGCTACATATGGGATGCTCCCATGCCCCCTGAACGCAGATCTTCCTTTCTGGTTTCACGCCGTCGGAGAAATAGCAATTCGACAAAGTACAGCTCTCAGAAATTGTTTCTTCAGACGCAGACACGACAGTTTCCCCGACCATCGTCTTAAGATGAAGTCCGCAACCATTACGGCGGTTCTCGCCTCGGTGGCTTCGGCCCACTGTGCGTAGACGTCTCTGCTCTTAATGCCTTCTTCTCCCAGTCTCACTGTTGCTCATTCGCTAACCTTGCCTTTTCTTGTGAATCTCCAGACACCTTCCCCAAGATCGCCGGCACGAGCGACTGGGCCGTAGTCCGCAAGACCCAAAACTGGCAAAACAACGGCCCCGTCACCGACGTCTCCTCGACCGCGATCCGCTGCTACCAGCTCGGCGGCGGCGCGTCGGGCGTGCAGAACGTGCAGGCGGGCGGGAGCGTGACCTGGAACAGCTCCCCGGGCCTGTTCCACCCGGGGGCCATGTCCGCCTACATGGCCAAGGTCCCCGCGGGCGCCGACGTCAAGACCTGGGACGGCAGCGGCCAGGTCTGGTTCAAGGTGTACCAGGACATGCCGACGGCCGCCAACGGGGGGTACAAGTGGACGTCGGAGGGGCAGTCCTCGTTCAGCCTGCCTGTGCCCCGCTGCCTGGCCGAGGGCGACTACCTCTACCGCATCGAGCACGTGGCCCTGCACGGCGCCTCGCAGCCGGGCGGCGCCCAGTTCTACATCTCGTGTGCCCAGGTGCACGTCACAGGCGGCTCGGGCGGCAAGACGCCCTCGAACCTTGTCTCTTTCCCGGGGGCCTACAAGGCGTCCGACCCGGGCTTGGCCGTCAACATCTACAACACGGGCGGCAGGCCCTACCAGCCCGCTGGGCCTAGCGTGTTCCAATGCTAAGGGGTTAGGGATGTGACGTAATGGGTGGTGAGATGGGCTAAGTCAGGCTCGGCCCGATGAGATTTAGTATATATGTATATCGCGAGCTGGTATATGCCAGGGGATGGGAGTTTCGCAGGGTCATTGATCATACGAATAACATCTGATGAGGTGCATTGGAAGGCGGTCCTTTGGTTCCGTAGCTACACCCGACAAATTCACTTCATTACCAGTATCGCAGTTGATCACAAAGGGAATAAGTCCCATTCCGGTTATTATTAATCTCTAAAATGTCTTTTGCTCGCTGGGAGCGCCTGCGGGAACACTCCGGGTGATGGTACATTTGGCTGTATATTTGGAAAAAGCTTGGGTATATACATACAGCTACTAAAAGTGTAAATGTGTGTGTTGGGGTGGTGGTCATTCAAACGTAAAAAGGTAGGTATAGGTGAAGGAGATGATGCGCTGAGAAGATATCCAAAAAGTCCTCGCTTTAAATATCAATCTTGGCCCCAGCCTCGGGGGTCACTTCCTGTACTTCTTCTTGTACGGAAACGGGCGCCTCCACATCCTTGATGAGCTCCTTCTGGGGCTCCTCGATCACGGGGACGATCTCTTCGGCAACGACCTCGTCGACCACAGCGGGCTCGGGGGTTGACACAACAGGCTCAGACACGACGGTCTCGGTGACCTGCTCGACGGGTTCGGCAACAACAGTCTCTTCAACGGGCTCGACTTGCTCAGCGGCAACCTCGGGCTCTGACTGAGAAACGACGGGCTCTTCTTGAGCCGGAAGTTCCTCGGCGACCTTCTCGACCTCAATCACCTCTGCAACTTCGGGGACAACAACTTCGGGTTCCGAAACCTTGAGCTCCTCGGCCTCGACGACAACTTCCTCAGCCTGGGCAGGGACCTCGGGGGTAACCTCTTCGACTTGAGCAGGCTCGGGGGTAGTCTCCTCGACAGCCTTCTCAGCCTGCACAACGGGCGCAACAATCTCCTCAGCCTCGACAGCGGGGGCAGCTACCTCAGCCTCCTCGGTCTTGGTGGCAGTCTCGACATCTTGGGCCGGGACTTCCTCCTGTGCCTCAGCAGCAGGGGCTTCCGTAGCAACGACAGGCTCCTCCTCCTTCTTGGCCTCCTGCTGCTCAGCGTCGGGCTGGGCATCACGAGTCGCCGCAGATGCAGCAATGGCCGCCTGTATGCCCTTCTTGCCCTCAACCGAGACAAACGACGCCGTGATGCGGCGCTTCCTAGGCACGGCCTCGGCCTCCTTGGCCTTCTCGTCCTCCTTCTCGGCAAGGCCGGCCACGAGGCCTTCCATCTTCTCGCGGAAAGACTCATCGTAGTAGCTAAGAACGCCCGAGTTGCGGTGACTCGAGCGGGTGGTGTCAATTGACGTGCGCGGGGTGGCGGCGGTGTTGTCCCAGGCCGACGACGTGGTGGTCGACTTAAGACCGACTGAAGACATGCGGCTCGTCGTGGAGTTGGACCGGCTGAGCGGGGGCAGGCGGCCAACGCCACCATTGCTGGTGCCCTTGGTCTCGAACATGGCCAGCTTGTCGGACACACTGCCGGCTTGCTTCTTAAGCACGCCGACGTCCTTGCGCAGGTCGCTCGACTTCTTCTCCTCGAGCTCACGGATCCAAGCCAGGCGGTTGCCGGCCAGGCCGCGGGGCGAAACCTTGCGTACAGACGCAGATGCCTGCGGAGTGCCGAGAGCAGCGTTGGGAACAGGTGGCGGGGCCATAGAACCAGCGGGCGCCATGGGCGCCGATGTGATGGACTTTTGCCATGCTTGGATCCGGTCCAGCGGGGTCGCGGATGCACTCCTGGGGGTCTGCAACCTCGAAGCGACGTCTATGCGGGTGTTGCCCGTCGGCGTGGGCACGATGGCGAACATGGAGTGGCGGTTGTCATTTTTGCCGGCCCACTTGGAGGCACCTGTGGCGTTGGACCAGGATGAGGGGGGTGGCACATTGCTCTGGCTGGATTGCAGCGATCGCCGCTTCTGGGCATTGCTAGATTGTGTGGTTGCATCGACGTCGGCGTCGGCGTCGGCGGTGGTGTCGGGAATAATGTCTTTGGGCTCAATTGGGCGTCCGCGCTCCAAAATGCTGTATGTGGCGGCGTGTGTGGCTGGTGGTTTTGTTGTGGTTGCTGTTGTTGTTGATGTTATTGTTGTTGTTGTGGCCGCGGGCGATGTGGGGACGGGTTTACGCGCAATGGGAGATTGAGCTTCGTTGGTAGTGCCAGAACTGCCAAGGAACATGTGTGTATGTCGGCGGCCGCGATCCTGCCCCGACAGGCCGGGCAGGTCGAAATCTGACTTGGAAGCAAACAGGTCGGCGATGGGCGTAGCGGAGGATGGTGGCGGCTTGGGGAGCGGCTTCTTCTTGAGCTGCTCTGGATCAGGCTTCTTGGGCTGTTCGACCTCTAGCCAGCCCTCAGCTAGACGGATGCTCTCGAGCTTTGAAATATCAACCTCCAGGGGCTTAAATTCGACCGTGGTCTCGGCCGGGGGAGACTTCTGGCTCCTGTTCCTGCCGAGCTTGAAGACGGAGATCTTGTCATCGCCGGCGTTGACGACAGGCTGGGAGGGTGACACCTTGCGGTTCTTTGTGGAGCCATGCCTCATAAAGCCCGACAGCTTCTGAGCAAAGGGTCGCCATGATGGTTCGGTTGCCGTTGCTGAGTCGTGCTTACCTGCCATTGGATGGGATGGAGGGGTTGTTTGAGGGAAGCAAGAAGCAAGCAAGCAATTGGCAGTCACGGGCAGACTGCTGGTGTCGTTGTTTGTCGTTGTTTGTTGTTGTTTGTTGGCGTTAGTGTCGTTACGTTTTTACTCAGAGCATTAAAAGGATGACGGTGAAGCCAAGTCGCATATTAGCGAACAATGGATGGACGGATAGAGAGTATTGAATTGAATTGGGGTGAATGAAAGGAAGCGGAAGGAAAATGGATTACAATGGTGATATTTGGTTTGGTTTGTTGACTGACGAAGAGTTGACTGACACACACACACCACACAATACACAGAGGGGAGAAAAAAAAGAGACAAAGTGGATGGATGGATGGAATGTGCAGCAATCAATCAATCAATCAATCAATTCAAATCAACCATTAACCCAGCAGGAAGGATAGGATGGATAGGATGGATTGGAGTAGGGATCCCCGTGAGATGAGATGAGATCACGTGCGATGCGTTGCGAAATGCAATCAGAGCAATGCAATCAATCGTTGGCCAGTAGTACTTGGTAGCTTGATGAGGGTAGAATGTAGAGTAGACAGAGGTGTCGTCTTCATTTTCACTTTCCAATTCCAACCATTGCGCCGGCATGAAACTGGCCCCTGGGTTTCATATTAAAAATACCACCACCAACCCAAACCACGGGTGCAGCGGTGTTAACCATCACAGGTAAGCACCGAGGCGGCCGGCCCCTCCTTCAACTGCCCCTTAGCAGTTTACATACAGTAGACATGTACCTACTGTACTAGGTTAGGTTAGTTGGTTAGTTGGTTAGCAGCTATTACCCCCCTAATACCCTAGAAATACATCTAATAACAGCCAGTGGGAAGCCATAGCCATGCCATAGCTCCTGCACTCCTGGCAGCCTGGGCATTACGTCTCCGCCCAGCCCACTCCCGTCCGAGTGGGCATCTCACAGAAACCCACAGCCATCAATTACTGAATCCATCTTTGTCCATCCAATCATCCAAACAACTGAGACCCTGACTCTCTGCAATTGCTGTTTTGGAATTGCGTAGGACTTGCCTGAACATTGGTGGCTCAGGCCGCATCGCTAAGACGTTGCAAAAGTTTCGCCAGTGGCTGTCCATCGTCGCAAGTAACGGTAGTAACGGCCAGGAATCCCGCGTGGGGCGTGCCAGTCAGTGCCAGTGCCCCGTTGTCGTCGTCTTGTTTCGATCAATTGATCTTTTTGTTTTGACTTTTCGGGGCATGACACTACATAAAACCACCCGTTGCAGCCAGTTACATAACTCCGACTACCGGTAACCTACTACTACAGTACACAGTGGAAATTGGTATTGGTACGAGGGGTCGAGTCATTTGCTCGTTCCTGTCGGCCCACGAAATGAGTTCCTGCACGCTCGTGTCTAGCTCTGCATGTCTGGCCCTTGTGATTTCCGGCACGCAAGCCAGGCACCAGGCACAGAAAGTAGGTACAGTGGGTAAAAAGAATAAGAGCCCCTTAGTCACACATTCACTTCAACACAACAGGAGCCCCCGCCTTGCTAGTCCCAGAGTCCATAACTGCCAAGCTGCCTACTTTCTAGGTCTTGCCCATGCTGTCCTAGAATATCGTAAGCTACTAGGCAGAATACTTACCCTAACCTACAGAACAAAGAACAGAAGAAACAACATCGAGCAAGCATCAGGCCAGAGAAGCAGGCCAGAAGCACCTTCTGGAAAACATGTATTGAAAAAGGAGCCACACCTAAACCCCCCGGTTGCTTTACCCGCCAATCCGCATCTCGATCCAATTCAGCCCTTGGATTCTTGGAAAGCCCACGAAAAGCCCCTCATCAAGTAGTCGGCATGCCCGACCATCCCCAATCTCACTTCCAACAGCATCTGCTGCAAGTATGTAATGTGCCTGATTCACCATCAACCTTACTGCGGAATGCATGTTGCAACTACTGCTGCTGCTACTGCTACTACAGGCAGCTATGTACCCTGTGACCTGGCCAACCACCCGACCCAGATCGAACCGCGCATGAAGCAGCAAAGTATGATGACGCCCGCCATGCCGCCAAAAACCAAGGTTGTTTCTGTCTTGTCAAGCCCAATGTCCAATGGTCAATATTTACATCATTGTCTTCCCGTAAAAGGAAATCATAACACCGTGCCCGTGTGTTTTTGTTTCCGCAAATCATTGGGCCAATCGCAATGGAGCAAGTAGGAGGTAGTATGCAGGTATGTTTAGTGAGCGAGAGAGGCCCGGGCGCGGGTGGAATATTGAAAGCAGACCCCCGACCCTGCCACTTGCTTGGGGTCAGTACTGGTCAGCGGACCTGACCGCTCCCACCACCCTACCACCCTTTCCCACTCGGAATGGTAGGCCTCACGTGGCCTGTCCGCCCGACTAGCAGCGTAGCTCGGCTAGAATAGCTAGGATAGGTCCATTTCGGTAATATCGAAACCAAACAATGGATCAAGATCAAAGGAAATGCCTGGAAGCAATTCGCCCAGATCATACTCGAAAGCAGGCAGATTCGAACCCATACTGCCCTCCTGTCCCATCATGGCGCCAGAACTTATGGGCTCCTCCTCGAACTGGAGGGGTTCGGCAGCCCTGGCGCCGGCCATGCTGCCGGTGTCTCCGACAGCGACAACATGGCTGTCGTCCAGCATCATACGAGGAAGACTCCGCCGAACGGAAGGGGAATGCCGTGGCTGCTGCTGATGTTGCTGCTGCACGACATCCTTCTCCTTCTCCTGAACCTCGAGTCGTAGCAACTCGTCAGCACCGTCCGTCCGCGAGATGTCGCATGGCTGCGTGCGAGAGCGGTCGGCCACGAAGACCCGGCCGACGTCGACCTCTAATCGCCCCATGAGCTTGAGCAAGATCGTCAGTGTGCGGCGGGGTGCATGACAAAGCTCCTGATGCCCCGATAGGATCTCCAGGCAGTTGCGCAATCGGCGGTGTGCCACCGAGTAGTCCGGGCGGCCCGCCGGCTGCGTGGCCGCGATGCGTGCATGCATCGTGGCACTGACGTACGTCGCGTACGACACAAAGTACGGCGGGGACTTGATGCAGTAGACCGTTTTGTAATACTGCAGGACGGCGTCGATCTGCGTGGCCGCCGCATCGCAGTGGGCCAACGCTTCACGGGTGAAGGCGTCTGTCTCCGGGTCCAGATGCCCCCCGGAAACAAACGGTCTGTGCAGGAGAATGGTTAAGGCGTGATACATGACGCTGCATGGGCCGACTGTCAGCTACCGCATCTTCTATAAGTATGGGGATTGGGTGAGGAAGCACGACTAACATCAGAGACAGTGTATGGGGTAGCGTTACGCAGCTGCCACTAGGTCTATCTTTAGCATCGAAGCTGACCGCTAGATGGGACGGTAGGGAGTCCTTCCACTGCGAAAGCTCGGTCTGTAGATGGTGGCAGATCTGGTGCAGATGTCTCGCCTCCGTGTCCACGCTCATCTCTGAGTACAGGTTGCAGAGGATGCGGTCCGCGATGATGCTGAGGCTGCACA
This sequence comes from Apiospora arundinis, assembly GCA_039105305.1. Classification (NCBI taxonomy): domain Eukaryota; kingdom Fungi; phylum Ascomycota; class Sordariomycetes; order Amphisphaeriales; family Apiosporaceae; genus Apiospora; species Apiospora arundinis. Next base: position 3,209,096 of record JAPCWZ010000002.1, on the reverse strand, counting down.
GGTTCTCGAACGCCGACACGCTATGGGCAGGATACTCCAAGGTGCGAGTCTGCTGTGCATATCCCAGCGTATTGAATGGCTCAAGTTCTTCGTACTCGTCCATGAACACGATGGGCACATCGTTGTCGGTATATCGTAGGCGTGTTGGTCTTCCTTGGTAGATGGACTGGATCTTGTCCAGAACTGCCCAGCTGTCAGCTACAACCTAAAGGTGAAGTTCTTTTTGCGAAAGCTTACCAAATGCCGACCAGAAGAGTCTTCGCTTTACTTCGAGGAGCTCGGGTGGCTCGGTAGACCCGGCATGTTGTCGGGATCTCTCGCAGTGGATGCCCAAATCAACAATCATGTTGATGGCGACGCCCAGGTAATGCCACGAGAGGCTTCTTTCATCGCACCAGCTGAAGAGCGCATCCGACATGAGCAGCAAGGCCTGGGCCGTGGTAATGCTGCTGTTGCAGATGAGCGGGTCGCGGGGGTCGTACAGCATCTCCTCGACCCGTCGTCGGAATCGCATACCCGCACGCTCGTCCAGGCCCGGGAGTCCCGGCGCATGCTTGGCCGCCACGAAAAACATGGCGTTCAGAAGTAGGGGCGAGAAATATGGCCCACCAGCGGCCATGTCGCGCATGAAGGTAGGTCTGTATACAGCGGATCCAGTCGCATGCTGGCGGTTCCAGAAGACGGACAGCAGTACGGAGCCATGTTGGGGATCGACGCCATCAAAGTCGAGTTTCTTGGATCGCAGATTGATGGGCTCCAGCTGGCCTGCGATGCGGTTAGGATTTCACGATGTGTATCTCAGGAGATATGCCGTACTTACGCTGTTTCGCCGCCTCCGCAAGCAGTTGAAGTTTTTGTGTCTCATCTACCGGGTGTGTATTGTTCTTTCTTTTCAGGCTTGACCATACATATGCGGTAGCACTGGGGGTAACTTGGTGGATGTGTGACGGTGACAAGTTATCTCCAACGCCGGGTACAACACCTAGGTCTGGCGCATGTAAATCAGCGTGACTGCCGGCGTGGTGGCCACCATGGGCATTTCTCAGTGCTGTTCCCAAGCTGCGTCTTAACTCGTCTATGGCAAGATGCAGTTTGGCATTCTCTTCCTTCAGGTGGTTGATCTGGGTATTGGAAGGCCTGTTCCGGGCGTGAGCCAAGAATGGAATGAGAATCAATCAATGACTGACCTGTCCTTCTTTATGCGCACAGCATATGTGCAGGTCCTCTGGTGGGCATGGCAGTTCTCGCACTTGGGCTTGGCGTTATCGCAGCCCAGCTATCGGAGTGTTGTTAGTCGGAGTGTAGGCGTGAGGTGCCCAGCCAGTCCAGGTGGGCTGCGGGGCAAACGAGGGGCGTGGGGTCGTTACCTTCCGTTGGCGACAGAAATCACAGGCTACATTGGTTCTCTTCTTCTGCGAGCGCATCCTGGAAGACGCGTCGTCCGACATGGCGACCTAGTCTACTAGGCAGGCACTCGTCGTAGGTAATCACATACTCGTCGGATCAAGATCGAGAAGAGGAAAGTCAACATCCGAGCAAATCCATACAGTAAGACGTAATCAAAGCTGACAAATGTGCCCCACTAACGGACCTTGAGAAGCCGTCACTAAAGCTAACCGCAAAACCCCTGTTGCTCCTCCATCGTCGCAATTTGGTCATGATGAGAATAGTCCAATGCTAGCTTAGATAAACTTCCTCATAGTCTCGGCCGACGTCTTCAACAGCTGTGTGTAGTACGCTTCCGAGAGCACTGCTGACCCGTGATCGACGATGAACTGAAGCTGCCCCGCGGGCACGTCGAGGGGCTCCGTCTCCAACTGCGCCGCCCCGAACCGACCGATGGGACTTCTGTCAATGGGCGGCATGCACTCCACCGCCAGCCCGCCGTCGTAGCCCGTCTCGGCCAGCGTGGCCATAATGCCAGGCCAGTCGAAGGACCCGTCCCCCGCGGCCCGCCGGTTGTTGTCCGCGACGTGGAAGTCGACGATGCGCGACCCGCACGCCCGCATCGCCGCCAGCATGTCCCGCTCCTCGAGCGCGAGATGGAACGGGTCGAACGCGACACCGCAGCCGAACCCGACCGCGTCCGCCAGCGCCAGCGCCTGGTCAGCGCGGTTCAAGAAGTGCGTCTCGAACCGGTTGAGGGGCTCGACGCCGATCCGGATCTTCTTCTCCTGCGCAAACGCCGCCACCTCCCGCAGCCCCGCCACCACCCACTTCCACTCGTCCTCGGCCGAGGCCCCCGCGTCCGCCGCCGTCTTGCCCACCCTCCCGGGGACGATGGTCGTGATCTCGCCGCCCAGCGCCGCCGACAGGGCCACCACGTCCTTCATGTACTGCACTGTGGCCTGGCGCTGCTCGGGGTCGGACGCCGTCAGGTCGCGGGTGCCGTACTGGATCGTGACGGTGCCCCAGCATTTGATGTTGTACTTTTGGAGTAGGGCGCGCGTCTCCTCGACGGGATACCAGTCCGGCTCGCCCGCGAGCTCGATGCTTGTGTAGCCCAGGCTGCTAAGTCGACGGAGGCTGTGCTCGAGTGGCTCAGGGCGCATCCAATTGTGGGCGCAAAGATGCATCTTGATGTTGTTAAACGGTATTGGGCTGATCACAACGAACCCAGATGAAGAATTAATAGAATTATCGTGTGAACTTGAAATCAGACGATGGGACAGTATGGAATGACTATGGATTATTCAGGTTGATTTAGGTGGCCTTCAATGCTGACTTTATACCCAATGGAATAGCTGGCTGGTGTGGCCAGGTTAGTCGACCAGTTTGTGCGACTCCAAAACTTATGTAATCGGCATGGCATTCCGTCGATGATGCTGGCATCCCTCTTTTGTCGTGTCTGAGTCTCGTCCTGCGTGCATCCCTTCCATAGCACTGCATTGTCTCACGGGTTTTGATGACTCAGCGGAAACACATGGTCCGCCGGCTCGTGAGTATCCGCTAAGATTAGTAACGTCGCCAGCAACGCTGCCGCAGAGTCCGTATATCCAACGGCTTATGATGATCCGCCAGGCATTTTGAGCTGGTCTATTCGATATTCCGATATGGATCGCAAAGGGCTATTGGGGCTTGGTGATACCGCGTATAAGTAGGATAAGCTCCCCGGATCAAAGTGAGTTTTGCTATAGATATTGCCACACAAACTCATCATAACATCTTCAGCTTTAACCATAATAAGAGCCTTCTTTCAAATAGCATATCATTTCGTCTATAAAAGATCTTCTAAAATGTCGAACATGAACCAATGGCCTGATGAGTCGGTCTTTGAGCCCTTTAACATCTCCGAGGAAACGTGAGCTTCTCCCTGACGTCTGAGAAGCCCTACCAAAACTCCCGCATCCTGACCCCCTTCACAGGTACAAGATAGTCGACGGCCACGCGATCCAAGCCGCCATCCTAGTCCCCAAGTCCTTGAAGCCCGGCGTCGCCCACCCCATCATCATCAACATCCACGGCGGCTTCCTCGTCACCGGCCACTCCCTGTTCCCCACCTTCTTCGCGCCCTGGCTCGCCGACCTGGCCGTCGCGAACTCGGCCATCATCGTGTCCGCGGACCACCGGCTCTTGCCTACAGCCCGTGGCATCATCGACGTCGTCGAAGACCTCGAGGACTTCTGGCAGTGGACGCGCTCCTCCTCGGAGTCAGGGCTTTCCCAAGCTCTTCGCCGCCTGGTGCCAGGCGACGGCCACTCTTTCGATTTCACGAAGCTGCTCCTCGCGGGCGGCTCGGCGGGCGGCTACGGCGCCTCTCAGCTCGCGCTCTCCCACCCGGACGATATCGCGGCCCTGGCCCTGACGTACCCCTTCGTAGATCCCCAAGACCCCATCTTCGTCGACGGCCCGAGCTCCGACGAGGCGACCGTACTACGGTTTCCTCCGGACCAGATACTAAGTCGCGAAGAGGCGGCGGCCTGGATCGAAGAGACGCGCAGGGCTGGCGTGACTACCAAGGCCGGAGCCGAGCGGACCCCCTTCTGCGTCGCCGCCACGCAACACGGCATCTTCTACTCCATGGTCATCGACAACGCCAAGCTCATGCGGCCCGAGTTCCTGCCCCTCGAGCGGCTCAGGGCCGGCGCCAAGTTACCGAAGAATGTGTAAGTTGGGCGAGCCAATTCAATGACATAGTTTGACTAACAAGTGGCCTAGTTGGATTTTGCACGGAGACCAAGACAGTGTTGTTCACATTCGAACTGCCCAGGCCTTTGCAGGCTTGATCAAGGAGAGGCTCTCGGATACCACTGTACGCTTTGATGTGGGCAAAGGCGAAGATCATGGGTTCGATCTCTGCCCGCCCTCGTGGGAAGCGCATGCCCCAGGAGCTCTGGACTTTGTACGGGATGCTTGGCTGAACAAGCGAGAGAAGGATGGTAATTAGGCTCCTCTAACTGACCAGAGTGGGAGGGGTCGAACATTATGGCATAGATTCTATGCTTTGTTGCTCCTTCCCAATAAGTAGAGTAGCTACAGAGCGTCACCATAGCTACTACACATGGGATATCATTGTGAACTACCTCAGCACCAACTACAAGATGGCCACAAATTTACTTAATAACACACGAACTAAATTTGTAATTCTCTATTGTTACATCACTATAACTTGTGTGGGTCATGGGATTCTGTGTCTCTGCCGCTCTTTTAACCGCGGGCGAAAGGGTGAATATCGTCACGAACATCGTGTGTTGTGTCCAGCTGGACGCTGTCCAGATCGCCGCTGTCAATCTTGCCGCTGTCTAGATTGTCTCCAGCAACGATACTGACCCTCTTTGGCCTCCCGACGCTGCTGGGGATACTGACCCTCTTTGGCCTCCCGACGCTGCTGGGGTGACAGGTGTTTACCTTGGTCAAGGTTCCGGCGCATGTCTCCTTGCTGTCTCGATCCCATGCGGCGTCACCTGTATATTTGCGAAGGCTAAAGCTGAATGAGGAAGGGTGACTTGCTGAGGGGCTGCGCCAGGAGCTCCTGCGCCCTATGCAAGCTGCTGTGCATCCGGCCCTTGGCGGGAGATCTTGATAGCGACAAGGGCTGTGGTAAGTCGGCCCAAGCGGGCCTTCGCGGCATCCTCGGTGGTCTCGCCGAAGATGTTGACATGTGAGAGGAAGTGCTGTAGCCATCGGCGCCAACGAATGCGCTGTTATGGATACCCTCCATGACAAATATGACTATTAGCCATTTTAGTGATTAGAAAAAGATGAATGAAGAAAGGATTAAGAAATAGACTGATTTGTAAGCCTAGAAGTATCGTCTCTACTCTTCTTAAGATGGTTGGTAGGTCGCCGACTTGATTAATCAAATCGTCCCAGGCGGTCTCTACCAGAGAATTGAGTTCTGCGTAGGAGAAAAGACAGAAAGCAGACGGCAGAACAGTAAGTATTAGGATGCATGAAGTGCGTCTGTCTGTCTAGTGGCGGGCATTAGGTCCAAGGCGGGCTCGGATTCTCAAGTACATTTGTTTTAGATGTCTGAGCCGCCGGCCATGCTCTTCCACACTATCCCTGATTTCCAGTACAGTGTCATGGTTATCCTCAGCAGTGCCTTGGATCTCTATAGCAGTATCTCTGGTTTCCCGTACGTCCTCCTGTATACTGGTAACTTGGTCGTCTAGGGCGGAGACCTTTCCGTCGACTGCAGCCAAGCCCACGAGTACCGTGTCTACTCTTCTCAATATGGTTGGTAGGTGGCCGACTTGATCAAGTAAATCGTCGCAGGCGGTCTCTACTAGGGAGCTAAGCTCTGCATATGTTGCAAGTCGGACGTTATCATACGCGGGGTCAGGGCGACCGCCACGGCTTGCGCCACCACCTTGAAGAGCCGTATTAAGGATATCGCGTATTGAGTCGATATCGCTCTCTTGAGAGCTCAGTTTCTCAATCTAAGTTTTAGTTAATTAGTAAATAATTAAATGTAGGAAGATAGTTGACTTTATCCTACCAGATACGCCTTTAAACCGTCAAGCTTACGCTGGTCGGAGTAACCAGCGTGTGAGCACTTAGATTCATCGATCTTTGCAAGGACGGCTTGAAAGCCATCTGAAATCTGCTTGCTAATCTCCTCTTTTAAGACGGCCTGGAAGGGGGGTTATTAAACTAAATTTCAAGGGCCGGTGTATTCAGGACTTACTATGGGTTCATCTATCGTCTGACGCTGTTGCTTAACAACTGCATCGATTATGGTTTGGACTGGTAATGGATTGAGAGTTAGTTAATAGAAACGGAGGTAAATAATTCTTGAATGCCGGTGACGTACTGTTGGCATCCCCGGGTTTGGGTCTATTTGCGTTTGCGTCGTTATCGTGGGACATCTAGTCCAAATGCAAATTAACTTGTCCTCGTTTCTGCAAGACGGAAATCTGTTTAGTGCGTTTTCTTCTAAGTAATGCGTAAGAAGATCATACAGCTAAGAAGGTCGGCTGAATGTGCGTTGCTGATGGGAGACTGGACGTTGAGATGTTTCGGGGAGACCTACCTTTGTGCTGACCCAAGTACGTGGAAGATGCAATCAAATATCTGACGAAGGAGAGAATGTTGTGTTAGACGAGGGGAAAATGGAGTGACCAGCCTGTATTCTAGACAGACACGACACCCAACTTGCCGCTGTGTTGCAGATGGTCGGAGGATGTTGTTCAAAGGAATGAAATGAAGGAATAGGTGATGGAAGGAGGAAGGTGTCATATATACTAGGAAATTACATGTCAAGGTCGAGAAAAAAAGATGTATGGTGTTGAAGGTCATGGAAAGGTGAAGCCGACACAAGGCTGACTTTTGAAAGAGACTGCTTACCTAGAACAAGATAAAGGTTACCGACTTGATCAGATGCTGGAAAAATGCTCGGTCTGGAGGGCTGGAAAAGAAAAAGACGCGAATGGTTGACTTTGCCGGTCAAGACATCATGGCGGATAAGCAAATTTTGCTACTTGAAAGGCCAGACAGCGGCGTTAAAGAGGTGCGCAGAAGGAAGGTAAAGGTTTTTTGAAATGATTAATGGAAGGCCAAGGACCTTATGTACTTACTGATTCATATCCAAGTAGGTGATTGTGATCTGGCGGGTGCCGTGTGGGTTGCTGCCGTATTCCCTAAGCAATGAAACACTGAAAATCTCAGCTTGTCACTTCTCACTTTAGATGAGCCAAAGCCTTGGTCACTTTGATCAAGCTTGTACGCAATGATATTTGCGCTTTGGCTTGAGCAATACGGTGTTTTCACTTACTCCTGACCGTGCTTAGGAATCAAAAGCATTTTCCCATGTCCCACCCGCCTTTCTGATCAGCTCCTAAGTCTGGACTTCATATTCCGGTTTGATCCTTACCTTGACTGTGCCTTGACGTATTTATTTGAAATAGTCCACTTCAAGGTGTGATATCTTGTGATGGACTCATTATGTTGGCGGTCATCCTCTGGTTTTCGTATGCTGCCGCTATTGCCTATGGCCTTTCCAGCCATTTAGCAAGCAGATGTGATTAAGAAGGTAGTGAGAAACATGTGATTCAGAAGCTATTTGCCCTATGTAAAACAATGAATCAACCAAAATGTTATGCGTAGGAGCAGCTTAGCTGATGGGTTAGGTGATCTCAGAATCCACCAAAGATGGCATACTAAGAGCGGACAACTGTGGATACAGAACTAGATGCTATATCAAGACCAAACCACGCCGCATTCGTCCTAGGCAACTTACGATAAGCGGGTTCTCATGGCGGGATAAATATTCCCTTTTGGGAAGACTTGTGCCCAAAACATACGATGAGAAAGGACTTGGAGTCTCTTACGATGTATTATTCCTAATTGAAATAGCATCTCATAAGATAGGGGTTCATCGAGGGAGCACCTATATAAGTCGCCCACGTTCGTGTTCTAAATCACATAGGACAACGGCCCAGAATCATTGCAAAGCCATGTGTGTGTAATTGTTTTCTTCGAAATCGAACTAATTCCCCAGAAACAACCTCTGCGTAAGCGCAACAACTTACTTACATGACGAAGAAGCATTCAACTAGTATAAAATGACCGACGATACGCTAAATAGACATCCAAAAACAACAATACACAAATGCAGAAACAGACGACAACCAAAACCCAACCAGAAGAGCCCCAAGACCTCCTTGTGTGTTGTGTGAAGCATCCTACTCGAACCGAGCCCGCTTCTCGCCCTGCTGCTGCGCGAGCGAGGGTCCTCCGTCCTCGTCATTCTTTTCCTTCTCCTTGCTCGGGGTGAGGAGGTGCGAGTCGTCAATGTCGCCGAAGACGACCTGGGCGTCGTCGACCATCTCGCGGTTCATGTGGGCGAGGAAGCGCTCCTGCTCGGCCAAAAAGGCCTTGAGCTTGACCGTGGCGATGTGGCGCTGGTGGCCGTTGGCCTCGCGCAGCAGGCGCAGCTGCCCGCGCACCCGCTCCTCGAGCATCTCGAGCCGGTACTCGCAGAACTGGTTGTACAGCTCCGGCAGGTTCGAGATGGGCCGCACCGTCGTTAGGACCGTGTCGTCCCGCACGATCGGGTTGCGCGGCCGGAACGACGTCACCATGCTGATGCGCTCCGCGGTGCCCAGGGCGCGCAGCGCCTGGTGCTCGATGTAGCGGCCTTGGAGGACCACGGCGCAGCCCTGTTGATTATGTTAGTGATTTATTTTTCTTGATGTCTTCATAAATGCGTGACTCTTGTTCTTTTGATGTTCAATCTTGATCCCCACATATTGAGGTATAAGATTGAAGCAGTTTAGGGGTCGATCCAAGGTGCTGGCATATAAAGAGACACCAAAACTTACCATTTGAGGCCCGCGGACCTTCATAATCTCTCCCGTGCCCGTCCGGAGAGCCGTCTCGCCCCCGATCATGGTGGTGCAGTCACTCAGCATGGTCACGCACACAAAGGGGTAGCTATCCGTGTGCCAGTCGACGATGGGCTTGTTGTCCTCCCAGGGGCAGCCGGCGATGCCCTCGTCGGCCTCGTACTGGGCCCGGTCCTCAAACGCCTCCAGCTCCTCCTTGCGCTCCTGTTCCGACTTGACCGAGATGTTGATGTGGGCAATCTCCAGGTCCATCTCCGGCACCAGCTCGATGCCGGCGATCTTGGAGATGATGGCGAGCGTCTCTGGGCTCTTCCAGGCATCGTATACAAAGGGTGCGTATCTGTCATCATGATAGGTTAGCTTTCTGTGGGCTTTGGCTAGAGCAAGTCATAAAGGGGACGTACTTGTTGGCAAAGCCTCGGAGCTGGCACTGCGCCAGGTTGCTCGAGTACTTGCAGTTCTGGAGGACCTCGGGGCAGAGGACCTCCTGTCTCATCCTCATCACGGCCTCTTGCGTGAAGAGGGGGAAGGGTTCTGACACGGCCACGGGGGAGATGCCCGTGTTCTCGGGCAGACCCAGATCCTTCATGCTGTAGACCTTGGGCGACTGCTTGAAGCCCAAGTGCTTACTAGCATCGAAATCATCCTTACCCAAGTTGGTCTGCTGCGGTTCTACGATGATGGGCTTGTAGCTGGGCTTGGGGTCGACGGCAAAGGGCATGATGTCTGCGGCCGCCATGGTATATATGGGGGGAGGTCTTGTTCTTGTGGTATAGAATTGTTTATATTAAGGTATATCTGATACGTGTGTGTGTGGAGGCAAGACACCTGTAAAGGCTTTGATGTGCAGGAAGGAAGAAGCAGCAGGGATGATGGTGACGATGGTGCGTCTAGTATATAAAGTAGGTATCAGGTAGAAGATGGCAGTCGATAGTGTTGGTGATGAGAAGGAACTGGGATGGGTCAACAAGGTGCTCTAAACCTTACCTTCGACGAGCCTTTTATCCTTTTCGTGAAGCTTACCACCACGGATGCGTCTAGGCCTTATCTATGATGGGCTCGCGAGTTAGGTGTTCGCATGTGGCCCACCCGGTATTAGTCCCTCTTGTCGTGGCGCCCCGCGTTTACGCTGGGTGACGGACTATGTGACGATAGACTACATCGTCGATTTGGGCAAACCCCCCCGGCAGCGATAGCAACAGCAGCAGCAGCAGCGATGAATACAGAGAGGGGAGGAAGTCGGCATTCTTGGTGGGAGGAAACCTCCATCGTAGAGTGTGTAGGACTAAGCGAGGGGTGGAGGATGAGGAGGCATAGAGGAGGAGAAGGTAGAGGAAAGAAAGCAGCGATGGGATGTGTCAGGTTCAGGCATGATGGCGACTGGTAAAAGCAGCACTGCAGGGCGGACCAACTTGATCAAGAGCAATCGGACCAGTTGGGGAGCCTTGGCCCCTTCGCTGTTCTGAAAGATGATGCGGCCGAAGCGAGCAAGAAGCATCGTTCGCGAACTCTATTGCTCGTTTGGCAAGGCACATGGTGGGAGGAGACAGTTTGCTGGGTGGTGGTAGGGAAGAGCGAGCTGACTCCATCTCCATGTCGAGAGTTATCAGGCGGCTCCCCAATGTAGGCTGAGGTGTGGAGGGGCGCAGGAGCGTTACCGGCCGGGGTCTGGAGCGGATTTTAAAGCGGCATCCCAAGTGCGCTCCGTGATGACACCTCAGCTCAAATGGCAAATGGCAAATGGCTGGGGGGCAGGGCCCAGGGCCGGGGCCAAAAACAGAATGGCAATGACAATGGCAAGCAAAGCATACTTCATGCACCAATGCCTTATTCCAAAAAAAGAGCATCAACGAGTATAATCTCTCGGGAAGTTGGCAAGCGGAGCTGTCTATCCGTCCCGGGTTAAGCTGATGATCAAATGTGGAGCCCCAGGTCCAGTTTCCAGAGATAGAGGACGACGACGAGATAAAGGGAACGACACATTCAGCGGTAATGGGACCAATGCCAATGCATCATCGGGGGGCCTTCCCTTGCATGTCTGGGTTTGACAGCGAGAGCCCAGCCAGCTACTAGTAGATCCGCCCGTCTGTTGCAGTGCTAGATCAATAGATTGAAACTATAGTTGGATACGTAGAATAAGAATGGAGACCCATATACTAGGGGAGCAGGTATACACGGTTTGCCACCAGCGATATTTTGAGGGCTGGACGCTGGACGCTGCTCCATGCTCAAGCTTGATGCTCCATGGGGGCGGGAGGGAGAGACCAGGGTTCAAGACTAATAACATGGTCTCTCCAGCAGGCAACTCCAACTCATGCTGCTTATGCGGCACGCAAATCTCCGCCCGTTCATGATGAATGCTTGCTGTGCGAGGTCCGAGATGAGATGCTATGAGCTTGTTATTACATGAGCAAAATCATTCGCAGGGTAGCACGGGATCATCCTAAAACCCATGGCGAAATGTGGCGCCAGCTCGGTGGCTATAGACGGCGGCAGTTGGCAGATGGGTCAGGGCCAGGGCCAGGAAGTGATCAGGAAGGGGGCGAGATCTCCAAGACCCGAGGAACATAGAGGACCCAAGAGACCCAAGAAACCCAAGAAGGTCTAGGCATACCGATAACGGAGATAAAGACCCGACGAACCCAAAGTAATCCGAGAAGCTTATCACATGTTGGGGTAAACACGAGATAAACCCCATCCTTCAATGGTTATCTCCGGCATTGGGAGCTTAGTCGTAGAGGGGAGAAGAAAGCTCAGCGCTGGCTGGCCTGCACTGGCTGCACTGGCTGCACGGGCTGCACGCCGCCCTGCAGCGTCGCCAGGTACCTACCTAAAAGGTCACCTAAATTCTGACATCGGATCCATACCAAACCAAGGAAATCGACGGCCAGATGCATGATGCTCGTAGATACTCGCAGATACTCGCACACTCGATGCACCTTGGATCATCCATATGCCCGTTTCTTCAGGTCTCCTCATGTCTCTTCATGCCTGCTCACGCACGCCCAGGCAGACCGACGTAATTGCACCCACCCCCCGTTTCACCTCATTCTCGAATGGGAGCGCCTGGTGGTACACTTCATTTATTGTCTTGTTGGAGATTGTGCCCGCGTTCCCCGTCCAAGCCGTGTACCCCGAAAACACACCCTGACACCCTGCCATCCTGATACCCCGGCGCGAGCATGGAGCCCAGATACGACTGGCAGCCCCTCTTTGGGCCTGGCGCCGTCTATTAGTGCTGCTCCGGGCAAGCGCTAGCAGACCGGCGTTCTGGGGTAAAGCTTATTCTTTCCCAGTCAGGAAATGCGAGCCTATCAGATACTATACCGATGATGCAGCCCTTGTCCAATCCACACGTCACCTGGGGAGCGACACGAAACCGAAATAACTCATAACTCATAACGCATGCAGGCGCTGCAGGTTCGTGTGTAGGCGCTGCAAGGTCATATGGTCTTGCTTCCTCCTACTGGGCCGCCGCGGCTCTACCGCCTCTCTACTGCCTCGGGTATCTAGACCCCTTGGCACCCGGGCGATGTGACGATCCCTAGATGCAGTGTCGTGACGAGGTCGCATTGCCAAAGCAATATTGGATGACCAGGCACCTTCTCCATGCACCACATGTCCTCTGGGACGGACCGATACCATCCTGAGGTGACAGATAGTGCAGCATGCAGCGACATGAGTCGAGACCATGGCGTTCTGGGATAAGAAATGGATCCGATCCGACTCGGCGCTCCTGGGCAGCCAGGCTAGCCATGGCTGGAGGAACTGTCTTATCAAATATGGGTTGTCGCATCGATATAGAAGCATCGTGACGAGTATGAACGTGACGAGTATGAACCTCACTGCGAGCCCCGTGCTCGAAAACGACAGATGGCAGGAACGTCAAGGGGCAGCTTGCCTCCCTGGGGGAAGCTGACGTGGCAGGCTCTCAATCCGGGTTGGGTATACAGCACAAACCCCGAAGCTTCGGTAGATGTTGACATGTCGACCAATGCACTGTAACGATATATGTCGAACGGTAAGACAGAGAGACACTGTCGGCGATGAGCACCCAGAGCAGCGATCACATTGCCACTCACGCAGGACGAAGGTTCAGAGGGAGGGAGGAGATCTAGCGACCCCCAATTTGGCCTGCCACGGGAGCTGCCATGGCCACCGTATCAGGCACCAACCGATAGCCTACCCGCTTCGGCTCCTGGTTCTGTTTCTGCTACTGTACGAACAACAAGCCACGGCCGACATCATTCACCTCATTGGTCATGTATCTAGACTTGACAGGCCAGGGCGACGGGCTCAGCGACGTCTCCTGGTCGCGCGAGCCCGGTCTACCCGTTGATATTGGTCTCAGTAAGCTTCTAAGCTTATCTGCTCTCCCTGAATCCTGAATCATGCTTGGCTGTATCTTGATAGCGGGCCGGGCTTCATTCACCGTCAGGCCCTGATGGGCATAGACTCACAACCCAGCAGTGTAGCAGACGATCCATGGTGGACTTGGGAGACCTAGGCCAAAAGACGGTTAGCCAAATGAGTTCACGATAAGAAGCTGGAGGACAGAGGACAGATGACATGGTATGGTAGTCAAACGTAGTGATGACGGCGGCATCTTCCGTGAAGGCTGCGACGGCGAGACATAACATGTTTGCGACCGCATTTCCCCTCCACCACGACATGCAAACCAAAATGCAGGCGTCGCACTTGGCAAATTCAAATACTCTCGAAGCCCCCCAGAGTTCATCTCGGAGACGACCTTCACTCATATTTACCCTACTGCACCCAGTATGAAGACATCGTTGTTGCAAGAGCACGGTCAGGTGTCGCCCAGAGGACTTGGCGGCTCCGCCGTGCAGACCCCAACCCCATCGTAGGGCAGGTCAACGCAGGAGAGCTGAATGTGCCTGGCTGAACGCACACAGTTCTCTTGAGTGTGGTGATCAGCAATCTTGGGGTGACCTCAGCTTCAGATAGTGAATGGCGATCAAACGGCCGTGTTTGTTGATAAAGAGGCAAGTAGCCTTGCTTGAGCGACCGGTGGCGCCGGTCAACAAGAGCTAGAAGAGCAGGCAAGATGATTGGAAAGGATGGACGGTTCAGGTCAAGGTGTATTTATCAAAAGGGAGGGATTGATAACAGTGGGGTAAAGATATGGCTATCAGATGACTACCCGGACTTGGAGCGATCGTTGCTCTTGGCGGCAAGCGAAGAGTGTGAGGAGAGGCAGAGAGGCAGAGAGGCGCGATGTCATTCATCCAGGGGTGTCTGGTGTTTGGTGCGTTAGGCATTAGGTAAAGTAGGTAGCGTGTATGGTGCCATTACGATGTAAGTAGTCGTAAGGCGCCACAGGTTATTCCCTAGGTATGCAGCAATGTGGCTAAGTATCTATCAGCCCGGCTGGTCAAATATAGCCATCAAAGATCCTCCGGGACAGCAATGTTTGTTACATGATTGTGCCCATGTTTATAACCTACATGACGACTATCTATCTGGTGCGGATTGAAGAGAGCTGCCGACCGTTTTGACGATGACGCTTGAGCATTGAGCAAGTCCACTACAAGCACGGGGTCTCCCGCTGTTAGCTGCCAGACTGGCCCAAGCGTGGCCAGTAAAAAGATGCCGAGGCAGTTGTCGGCGAGTCGGGACGGGGCTGAACTTCGGCCTGGGCTGGGGCCTGCAAGCAGCTAACTGAGAGAGAGAGAGAGTCCACTACTGCCAGACCAGACCAAACCAAACCAAACCAAACCACCAGCATCGCATCATCGTCACCGACAATAACGCATACATTGACCGACTGATCCATTGGCCATCAACCACAACCTGCCAAAGAGTCACGCAGGTGCGATGCGACGCGACATGACATGATATGATCAAGAACACCTCCTCCCATCTATTTGAGTTAACGCCATAGAATCTTGCGCGCGCGCAATTCTTGGCTTCCCAGGGCTTTTTCTTTTCTTCTTTTTGACATCTTAGAAAATGCTACATCTACAACTGCTGGCTATATATTCGTAATACACCATGGCGACGCCCGCCGACCCCCTGCGCACCGGCGCCTCGAAAGTGCCCCCCTCCAACACCAAATCGGCTTCCAAGAATCCCATCCGTGCCGTCCTCTCGCTACCTCCGCGTTTCCTCCACATGTACAGCGACTTCATCACTAAGAACAACCACCAAGTCTCCCAGATCGAGAGTGCCCTTCGCTCTCTCACCTACATCATCCCCGGCCGTTTTCGCGATTCCGAGATCGCCTCCGAAACCCTTCATTCGGGCGTCCAGCTGCTCTCTCTCTACCATGATACCGTACTCCTGCGCGCCCTTTCACAGATCCCGGGGCTCGCCCCTCGCATCCCCAGCCCTCATGCCCGCTATACCCGCTTCTGGACCGCCCGGAGCAGCTTCTACCGCCGCATCGCCTTGCTCCTGCAGGTTGTCCAATACACCGAGCTACTATGGGAGATGGCCGCCAAGCGCCGCGGCGAAAAGGTGCGCTGGCGCGTCATCGTGATCCTGGAGGCTCTCAAGGCCTTCTGTCGCCTGCTACTGCTACGCATTACCCGCTCGCGACCGCTCGTCACCCCCGCTCTGCCCGAACGCGAACCCATCCCCGATACCCCCGCGACCGGCAGCGATGACAGCGCCCTCAAGGAGCTCATGGGCGAAGAAGACTCCCCCGAAGAAGAAGCACGTATGCTGCGCGAGATGAACGGCATCACCGACAAGAAGGCAGACCACGAGACCGAGTGGACTATGCCGCGGACGGGCAGCAGCTTGCCCAGTCTCCCGAGCCCTAGTGATATCAGCTCCTACCTGCTAAGCCGTGTCCTGACCGCCGACGATATCAAGCCGGCCACCAAGCTGCTCAGCACCCTACAAGGTTCCGCCCGGGCTGCTGAGATCCTGCACATCCTGGCGCCCCTCATTTACGCCGTTACTTTAGCGCGCAGCAAGAACAAGCGATCTTGGACACCGTGGTTGATCGGTCTGTCCCTAGAATACGCGGCACGCCAACTCCGCGACCGTCGCGCCAGCTTCCGCACCACGGCCCTCGAGCGCGAGGAGTGGACCAAGCGCGGCTGGGCCATGGGCTGGTGGGCCATGCGAGGACCGGCCTACGACCACCTGATCAAGGGTGTTGTTGGCGGCGTCAAGAAGCGCGTCCCTAGCATCGTCGGTGGCATCCTCGAGGACTACGAGTACCTGTGGGAGAACTACTACTACAGCACGAGCGGTTAAGCCAAACATTAGAACCACAGAGGTCGAGTTGGTGGGTCGAGATTAAGTCGACATGGAAGAGGTGAGAGAGAAAGGGGGATTGGTTGATTGATTGACTGTGCGATCGATTCCCCAGTTGCTGTATAACAGATCATGTCATGTATTTTCCGTAATTCATACCTAGCGATACTTTATTAATGTGAACAAGATGCATTCTACTGAAGCACTTGCACTTTGCAAGCAATTGCATAGGGTTTCGAGGCGCAAGAGTGATTAAGCGTTTCAATACATTGAACGACGACGACGGAAGTTATGCAACCATCTGCTGCCAGCCTGAGGTTTCCGACTACGATATCCCCTTTCTAGATGCCCACTGATGCGCGAAATCTTGCGCGGCTACGGGTATTCTATCCGGTCCAGACATCCGGGCCGGGGCACTTGTAGGTCGTCGCTTTTCCTTGGTAGATGTCGACCTAAGAACCATAGGATTAGCGCAGTTCACCCAACAAATAATATTTGACTCCGGCCACACTTACCATGATGCCAGGGTCGCTCTGCTTCGCGTAAGCCGGGATGGACGCCAAGTACGAGCCGCTAGGGGTCGCGGAGCCGGAGCCGGTAACGTCGAGCTGCGCGCACTCCGGGTAGAACTGCGGCGTGTTGGCCTGGTGGAGGGCGAGCAGCTCGTGGCGAATGAGGTATCTCCCCGGCTTGAGCGAGGCGGGGATCTTGCTGGACCACTTGAGCGACTTGTAGATGACGCCCGTGCCCCAGTCGTTGCTGTTGAGGCTGGCGCCGTACAGGCCCATCTGGTCGATCTTGAACCAGTTCTTGCCTTTCCCGTCGCAGCCCTGGAACCCGCTCCCGCAGGGGTACATCCACACCATGACGGGCCCCTGCTGGTGCGTCCACTGCTTCCAGACGGCGGTGATGTTTTCGCCGGCCGCGATGGTCGCGGACAAGGGGGCCGACGTCCCGCCGTTGCACGTCATCTTGCCGTCCGTCACGCTCATGATCGGGTTGTAGTCCGGCCACTGCCGCTGGATGATCTGCGCGTTGGGCTGCGGCGAGAAGCCCTCGTAGCCCGGGTACGTCTTGCCGCCGATGATGTAGCTGGTGACGGCGCCGTGGGCGGCGGCCAGCGGGGCCGCGAGCAGGAGGGGGAGTAGCAGCTGCATCTTGAGGCGTAATGTGAAAGGAAGCTGTTGTCTTGTTATTCGGTCACAGGTGGTGTGCGGATCTGGAGGTCGATGATGGAAGCAAACCTTGGCGTGTCGGTAGTCAGAGGCACCGATTCTTATGTATACCTCGATGAAAACTGGGAGCTGAGCATTTAAGCGCTTTACTTAGTGTATAGTTTCTACATTGAGCAGACGGCACGGCATATTGAACTTGAATATGGGCCGTGTTCAAATTCTCCGATTCAAGCTGACCACTCAACGGAGCTTAATCGTATATGCGAACCTCCATGCCACAGTGATACGTCCGATCGGTCAACACGTTTCTATCTCGGGACAAGAGATAGATTGGCTAGCCCACCTTGACCACACATTATCTCATCGAAATCAATGACTGGTTTCATGCAACTTGCCTGAATCAGGATCACGGCAGCCCAAGAAAAGACTTATTAGATGAGCGATGGTCTGGAATGGATAACACTCTCAAATCCTTAGATGAGACTCTGATCAAGTGGTACAGGCCTATTGGATGAGAAGGCACGCTATTCTTTTGGTGTTTCTCCATGGACGAGGCCAGGTCATGTTACATTGGGACGAGCGGTACCCCAAGGTCCGTTATGCTTGTCACGCATTGCAGTCAATTTCAGCGTACCATTTTGTAGCCCAGTTACTCTCAGGCTATTTGGATAAATCACCCCTCCCTACCTGCCCGATTAGGGAATCATGGAAGATGACATCGCGCTTCCCCAATACTCATGAACGGCTCCCCATGTCGATATCCCCTTTTTGGCCCCTATTTGCTTGGCAAATGCTTCTTTCTGGTGCTCAAGATGAAGGTGGAAGATATGATGCGGGATGAAAATGCGCAGTTCGGGGTTCGTCTTTGCGACCATTTTTCTTGGTTGCGACTACATTGCTCGTGCCCTTGACAGAAGACATCACAGCCCGTCTGGTGCCCTTTTATGCGTCTCACCTCTGGGAAGAATAGTCATGCCATATCATCTCCCCGTTCGTTCTTTGCCCTCGAGCAAACATGGGACTGTCTCTCGGAGTATGTAGGAAATGCATGGTCACAGCCGTGAGTCTACAGGTTTATCCAGGATGAGCCGATAGTTCCATACCCACATCATTGTATCATTGAACTTGATTGCTTGATTCGATATCTGGACGGCCAGAAAACCCCCCCTCTTCTTTTTCTTTCCCTTTCTACTAGCCAGCCATCGCGCAGGGCCCCAGCCCGGCAAAGTCTCCAGCTCCGCCACCGAAGCTGATCCCAACCAAGGGCCGGCCGTTGGGGCATTCCGGAGTGGTCCCCTCGCCGGGATAGTCGTACACGATGCTGCACATGCTCTTGATATAGCCCCAACCGTTGCAGCGGCGGGGCGGCTGTAGATTGAAGCAATGGTGACAGCAGCCACTCACGTCCCGGCTCCCCACAATCTGGAACTGCGGCGGGTTGACCTTGGGGTTGTAGACCCCGACCCAGCTGGCGTTGCCGGCGAAGCTGCTGCGGACGCACGTCTCGGAATTGGTTGAGGTGGGGGCCTGGATTCAAGTATCAGTCAAGGGCTACGTCTGATGCCGAATGGAGTGTGTTCTGGAGCTTACCGGAACAGAATCTGTCATTGTCGTTAGTATCGAAGTAACCGTGTCAGTGACAGTACCGGGGGCACCAGAAGTCGAGGGATCGATAAGACTGTTCTGCGATGATGACACCATCGTGGAAGGGCCCTCTGATGTAGCTCCAGTACGCGACTGGGAGGAAATGCCAGCAGTCCCGATCGTTACTATGGCGCTCTGGTAGGTCCCATGATGTACTGCACCAGGGAGAATGGCCACCAGGCTGACTGAGAAAACGAGGATGACGGAAAACACGATATAGAAGCGCTTGTAGTGGCGAACGTGAGCAAAGGCCCGCTCGTACCAGACGTTCTTGACGGCGCGGATCGTGGACGTCGGTTTTCCCCTATTAGATGCTACCCATTTCCCTATTTCAATCATATCGCCATGCTTTTTCTTGACATCTTGTTTTTGCCAAACGCCATTTACTTTAGATTTGGGTATGGTGCAGTCGAAATAAACTTCAGGGGCTTGAAGGCGTCGTGTTGAGTGTTTCACTCGATCCGATCAGATAGGAGCGATTTGCGGATACGAATAGTCTGTGCTGTGCGAGGGGGATCATCATAGCCTTGCCAGAACACATTTCAAGTGACCCTGTCAACTTCCAATCCCATAGATTAAGCTTGGGGCGAAGTAAGATGATCATCAGTGATTTATTCTTGAACTTGACCCGCGAAATTTTGTATATAAGCATTCGACTTTCGTTCCATGCGGGTCCACATTGTTTTTTGTATTTCTTTTTGAGACAAGTTATGTGATGGGTGAAGGCCAGCTTAGTCTTTAACTTTACCAAGTTAAGTCAACTACCTGAGAGCCCATATCGTTAAAAGTATCCAATATGACAATGCATTCACAGGCTCAGAGTTTTCATACTTGTCAGACTTGCGGCTCCTTACAGCCAGATTAGTAGCCGCTGCGACTCTGCCTCGCCCATACCAGCTCCATAGCAGCCTGTATACTCCTGCCGTGTTGCTCGATTGCTGGCTACATCCTGCATCACGGCCTCTAGCATGATATCGCTGCCATTTATTATGGAGATGGGCAAAGGAACCTGAGAGATCCCATGTTGTACCACGGAAATCAGACAAGTTATAGGTAAGCCTGGGGCTGGAATGTCCACAGCAGGTCACTTCTGGTAGGATGAGCGTCAAGCATGCGGGTGCATAGCAATTGAAGACAAACATGCCCCTTTCTTTCCCTTACACGCGGGCAGTCAGTGACCATTGGTAAGGCCGCATTGCTATGCCAAAAGCACGGCGCCGCTCCTGTGCCCAGAGATTATGCTATTGGCATAGATTGTCTCCTTTTCGGGGGTTTGGCCTGTTTTGCATAGAATTGGTCTTGGCAAGAAGATCCATCATGATCTTGGAAGAATATAGATATCTTCAGAAACGCCCTTGAAGTCCGCTAGGAGTCTAGCTGCTGTCCATGTGGCTTCTGTCGTCTATATTTAGCATCCTCTGACCCCTACATCCCCCTTACTTCTTTGCTGCCCCTTGGCAGACGGACCATTCCTTGCGAATGGACTCTTGGCATTTCTGTCAAACTTTGGGTCGGCGGGCATATATCAATGTGCTTGCTATGCCTGTCACATTTAACCCTCCTATCAAAGACCCCAGGCAATATGCGGCTAAATACCCGCGTCTCCGCCGCGTGACGTTTATGTAACCCTGCGAGGCGGCGTCGCCCATTGCCTGCCGTATCCCTCGGAAGTAAATATATTATCAGAGAGAGAAAACGATAGAATGGGCTTCTCTATGAGGCAAAAACGACCTGGATTCCTGAAGTGGCAATACCAGCCACCAAAATCCGAGATCGTCGCAGATTGGAGAAACGGGTGCCTCAAATAGAGCCCAGGGACCGATTGAGGGTGCAGCTTGGTTGATGGAAATTCATCTATCCCACGTTCCAGTGTGTTTGTCCTTGAGCCAATTAGCTGGGATCGTTTTGAAACCAAACGGCAGTCAGCATCACGCCTTGCATCTGCAGAATGTGAGTAGATAAAGCATGATGTAACCGAATTGGCCTCGAGGAGGCCAAATTTTGGCTTGGAAAAGACTCAGCAGATATGCACGACACTTACTGAACTTATTGTTGACAGTTGCCTGATCCTCAAGCCTCATTGAAAAGAGATTGCTTTTAGCTGTGCTCTTCTTGAATCGAATTGATAGCTATCTCTTGATTTCAACTTTATCAACAGCTCAAGATGCATTTCAACTTGGGTGCTGTATGCGCCGCGACGTTGTTGGCGTTAGGTAAAATAACCCTCAACCATCTTTCTCTACTTCAGTGCTTCTAACATAGCCGCTCTACTCGCAGTATCGCCCGCCCTTTCCGCCGATTCGGTCGCGTACAAAGACCCCGAGACCGGTTTCACATTTGCCCAATTCAACGCACAATATGTGATTGGCAAGTACATCACCTACCGCATCGCGACGCCGAGCAACGTAGCCGCGGGCACCCCGTACGACGCCGTCGTGCAAGTCGCCGCGCCCGTGGATGTGGGCTGGACCGGGCTCGCCTGGGGCGGCTATATGACCTACAGCCCCTTGACGGTGGCGTGGCAGAACGGCAACTCGGCCACCGTCTCGTCGCGCTACGCCACGTGAGTTTTTCTTGTTTGTTCCTTTTACCTGTCTCTGAATGATGGACTGACACACGCGCTGGGCAAAACCAACAGCGCCCACATGGCCCCCTCCATCTGGAACGGAGCATCGTACACGCTCCTCAAGAAGGGCACCCACGTCAACAGCACGTACTGGCAGTACACGGCCAAGTGCACGGGCTGCACCTCGTTCAAGGGGTCCGGGAACCGCAACGTCACGCTCAACCCGACGGGCGAGAACCGCGTGGCCTTTGCCTACTCGCGCTCCAAGCCCAGCAACCCGGGGTCCAGCAACTCCAACATCAACGTGCACGACGTCACGGCCTCCTGGACCGTCGACTTCGGCTCGGCCTCCAACGCCAACTTTGCCGAGCTGGTGCAGAGGAACGCGTAATGGCATCCTTAGTTATTAGCGAAGAGTATTGTTTTCGAGCTACGGACAAAACATAGGGAAACGGAACTCGAGCTGTTGTTTCTCGGATCTTAGGATGGCTTTTCTTTCTTCAATTAGTGGTGTTATACATACATAGCATAGTTCCCCTAAGAAACACCCTTACACATTATCGTATGCTGCTATTCCCTTCATTATCGTGGCGTCATCTAGAGAACATGTAATTATGGTACTATCATCTCCTTGGGAGTACCATGGTGTTTGAAGAGACCAGAGTAGATATAAGATCAAGTCTAAAATTTATATCAAGTTATGGACTAGGCATTACGCCTTAATGAACGACGAGATAATCACCCAGATTTCTCCGACTTGCATCCGCCGCTTCTCCTTCTTACTGGCCCTCCACGACACTGATCTATCATCTTAGACTCAGATTTCATTTTACTTAAGCTCGGCTTATGCTTGAGTGGCCATCTCGCCCATGGGAATGGACTTCAGATCTATATTTGCAGGAAAATTAGTATACGATCGTGACACAGCAATAAAAGAACAAATTCTTACATCCGTCAACCGGCTCCGGAGCTTGCTGCGGCAAAGTGCAAGCGTTGTACACCGCAGGCTGTTGCTTGTGGATCCCAGCCTTGGGGCAGTCGCGGTCAAGGTTGCAGTTGTTGTCCATGGCCTTCTGGAGGGTGTCTCCCTTCCAGCCAAAGAGGTAGTCTCCGTGTGCGGCGGAGCCCCTATTACAATCGCATTAGTTACCTGCTTCTCCTTGGAAACAACGCCCTGTTCTCGTGGTGAACTTACCCAAGCTGAGTGCTGTAGACGAAAGGGTTCTTGCCGTCGGTCGGCCACATGCTCTGGTCCATGAAGGTAGACGTGTTCCACATCAGCTCGTACATGATCTGCGGCAGCTTGACGGGGTGGGTGGCGGGACAACGGCCACCACCAGACGCTCCGGTGCCACTGTAGGCGACATGGCTTTGGTGGTCAGGGCTGTCGAGGTTCTTTCCGTCCCAGCATCTGATGGGCGCATCAGTCAGTCTTTGCCTAAAAGCTCTGCGTTTTTACTGAGGGAAACTTACGTGGGGAAGATGATGGTTTGGCGGACCATCTTGCATTGGTTCCCGTATGGGATGTCCACCGTGTCGGCGCCCGTGCAGGGAGCACCGCCCGTGAACTGGTTGTCGTTGGTAGACTGCCAGCAGCGGTGGCAGATGTTGCCCTTGTTGACCTTGCTGTTGTCGGTGTTGGTAGCCGAGCCCGCCAACATGCGGAAGCCCTGAGTTTGGCAATGTTAGCTAGGTACATAAGGTATCCAAGACTCTCGAACATGAGAAGAGACAACAAACCTTCTTGAACGCCGTGACCTTTCCGCTGGGGATGTAGTACACGTCGAGGCCGCCCTTGTTGACAAGCTGGCCCTGGGGACCGCCATTGCCGACCTGGGGCACGCGGATGACGGAGCCGTTGCGGTGCCGGAAGAACATGACGGCGGTCCAGTAGTTGGAGAAGTCCTCGGCGAAGCTGCACGAGGTGCAAGTCGACAGAGCGGCCTGGTCGTAGGTCTCGGGCGGCATCGACACGTTGAAGGAGTTGCCGCCCACGATCTGGTGCAGGTGCGGCGTGTACTTGATGCCCGGGTTCACCAGGGGGTCTGTCCGCTCTACCACGAGTTGCGAGCACGCGAACCGCAGCATGTTGAACTGGGCCGCGGCATGCTGCGTCAGGGCCGCAACGGCGGCGAGCGACACGACGAGCTGCATGGTTGACGTGAGTTTGGTATGGGTGGCTTTCTGGGTAGTGAGAACAGAGTTTAGCTTCAGATATCCCTATGTCGAATTTAACCTTGAGTTTGTTGACCCCGTAAAGTCAATTGAGACTCGAGACCATGACGGCGGACCGGAACCTTAAGTCTATTATCACTCCCCTCGAGCAAATCCTCTGCTAATTGCCGGCCATGGTGGGAGTCACCACGCAGCCTACCTAATATCGGGCAATCTTGCCATGCAATCCCCCGATACGGCTCTGGACCAATAGTGGCCGTACTAAGGAACTGCCGATCACCAGAAATGATTGGCGATCCAGCCAAGCCCGGTGCCCTCTCGACCCCAGCATGCTTTACCCGGCGATTTAACCTCCGTACTAGAAAGCGACAAACCATACTTTTCTGTCGCCTAATTTTGGTACCGCAATGCGACGCTGGTAGGCCTCGGTCACAAGGGCATATATTGACTTTGCCGCCCATCACTCCTAGAGAAGCAGGATCGGCGCCACACATGTCGCTCCATGCACGTGGCCCTGGTTGTTGACGCCGCACAGAGGGACCCTGAAACGGAACGCGGAATAGTACCAACCTAGCTCGACACGTGGAGAGTCTATATCTTGACATACATATGTCAACGGCTTTGGCTCATATGCAGCAGGTGAAAATCAGTAAGGCACGCTTTTAGCATATTGGCTTCAGAAGGCCCGATGTGAAATTTCCTCCCATTGGATATATATATGAAGACCATGCGGGTGAGTGAAAGCCTCGTCAGCAGGCGGCCTTGGCTAGACACGACAATATGATCAAGACTCTTCGAGATGTCCATGTTTCTCCTAATAGGCTCTTCATAATTGCACTCCTTCGCCAAGCCGCTTTCCCAGTACGAAGGATTATTCGATAAGAGACTAGTAACCCGGCTTGTGATGTACGTAAAGTAGGTCAGAGGTTAAAGCGAGAAGGCAGTGTTCTGGAGGTCGGTTTGGATACATTCCCTGGCGTATTGGGACCAGGGTCACGAAAATGAATCAATCCAAGAGAGTTCAAAGCTCGCCCTCAAGGCGTTTTGGGATTCAACTATAACATACGGAGATTCCGGAAGGGATGCTGCGTCTCCACTAGCCTCCGTGCACTATATATTAGGAAGAGAAAGCGTGTGGATTTACGTTCAGTCGGCGCTGTGCAGCTTTCTGATGGCATCGTTAACTTACCGCACTCACTCCCATCAGCATGAAAACCCTCGCGGAAGTCCGCAGTTGTGGTCGGTATCAGAACGTGGAGCAACCAGCGAAGGTAGGGGCTGATGGAGCAAGACACATATGCTGCAGATTCAGAACATTGTTGTATGTCGTCCTCTCTTCGCAAGATGCGTATGTTTCTAGAGTTAAAAGTAACCCGTGCTCAGTCACGTTAATCACATCACCTAGGCAGGAAGCGATGTGACACCTCTTAGCATGGATAGTAGCATTAGCGAAGAATAGAGAGGCCGTCCTATCAGATCTATCAGTCACGCACACGATAGCTATAGTATATACCGTAAATAGCGACAAGCAAGCCTTGGGCCCCATACCGGCCCTCACCCCGCGCCGTGTTAGGCGGGACAAAGAAACTGGTACACGTATTCCTGGAGTTATGTCCTGGCGGGTTCAAAATTTCTACGCAGGTAATTAATACAGGTAGCTATTACTTACAATTGGCTACCTGGTGATGCAAAAAGGGAAAAGATTTGTTACTGCACTAGCCGCGAATCGAACGCGGGGCCCATCGATGGCAACGATGGATTTTACCACTAAACCACTAGTGCTTGCACATCGCGGATCTTTAGCTGATGACTAATAACACCTTAGTTACATATATATATAGAATACAAATCTAAGCTTAATCTTGATTATTAGAGTCGAGGGGAAGTATTGGCTTAGGTACTATTAAGCTACGGCTCTTTACCTCGCACGGTTATCTTGACTGGAACTCGTTTCTTGCTTAGTAATTTCTTCAGTTCGCAGTAGACCCCTCCTTCCCTAGCATCGTACAATTTTCCCACTTCCAACTGTTCAAGGAACGGCGTGGATGCGAGTCCTTCGCACAGCCAGTCCCGCAGGTTTAAGACAATCTCATTATAGTCCCAGTCATCTTCGTCCAGGAACATGTCGCCAAAATCTCTCAAGTCGTCGCCGATGACCAACATCCGTACATTCTTCGGGATCCGCTCCGAAACGCGAAAGCGGTTGTTGGGGATGAGTCTCCCGGCCAGAAATGGAAGTGGTACCTGGAGTCGTTCGACCTTGTTGAACTCAACCAGCCCCTCGAGGGAACCCCTGACTTCGATTATGTCCTCGTAATCGAGTTGGGCGGGTTGAATGGCGTCTGCCCTTATCGTTAGGTCTTTGAGAGTATCCCGGACGGGAGTCAGAGCATCGACGAGGAGGTCGAGGTCGGCTACTGGGGGGTAGAGAGGGGGGTAGAGAGGGGGATCTTCATATCGCGTAGACATATTACGCTCGGAGTAGAGGAACTGCCAGTCCAGCTTGATCAGTCGTTTGGTGCAAGATAGGATCTCCTTCAAGGCCGACTCCCGAACGTGGCGTAACGTTAAGGAGGTGAGGGTGGTAGTGTCAGGAGCTGTTGCGGCTGGCCAGGAGAACTTGGCCGGATTATCTAGTCGGAGATTGAGGGTTTGGATCGTAGGTAGGTAGAAGAAAGATAGCAATACGTCTGTGTTGGGTTTGAAACCATAGTTGTAGGTCCTGTAGAAGTCTGCACAGACCTCGTCAAGATAGTCGAAATGAGGAAGCCAATCGACTTGATCCTGCCCACAAAGAACAGAATGGAACATGGCTTCTTGAAGTGTCATTTCTTTGGTGAAGTTAGGCGTGGTGGCAAAAGAACGTAAGTTCGGGAGTCGTGTAAGTAGGAAGGCGATTATTGCATCCATGGTGCCTTCTCGGAGCCCCCGGACCCAGTCTTGAGCATAGGGAAGCGGAAGCTCAGTCACTAAGCTGATCGCCCGGTCCAGAGCCGCGCCCGTCCCGCCCCAAGAGAGCTTTGGTAGGCTGTCTCGGAACCTCCAGCCGTCGTAAAAGCTGGAATCCCCTACCAGCCGGAGATTTTGGACAAGGGCGGCGAGCTGTGGATTGCTTAGGATGCTGCGCAGGAACATTATGACGGGAGGGGTCACTGCTTCGCCGACCATAGGACTTCCGGCTGTCCATTCGAACTGAACAGTGGAGTAAAGCAGACGGTCTGCCACTCCGTTCAGTCGCCTACACACTCGAGATAAGCGAAGATGATCGGCAGGAGAGCAAAAAAGAAGAATAGACGAGATGATCTCGCTGGGGCAGTCAAGAAGGTATGGGCCTTTCTGAGCCGAAACAGAATCCATAGCGCGATATATTGCGTGGATGAAGTGTTTCTCGAAGAGGTGGTTTGTAGGGAAACAGAGGGAAACAAGGCGATGCTACGGCGGTCTCCATCAAATATAAATAAGAATGGGCTGGTACTGACAGGGATGTACAACCGCGCGATATCGGATCAAGATGACTAACCTGAGGGGCCTGGCACCTACTTTTCCTTTACAGACGGGATGATAGTATAGAGAAGTCAGGCAGCAGTGTAACGTGAAATAATCAGATGTCTTAATGATCAAGTCTTTACCAGCTTCTCCGTGCTACAAGCTAGCAACTATCAAGTCAATCAATTGCATCGGTAATAAATAATTACAACTGCATCAGATCCAATCTAGTGGAGGTGTTTATGTACGCACTGTCCCCGTCTCCGTAGTCTCGAAACAGCCGCCGCACCCTCACTGGACAGGTCCCGCCGCTCAAACCCGCCCACCGCTCTCTTGCCAAGTCGATCGTCAGCCCGCTTGAGGTTCGGGAACTTGGGCGTGACGCCGAACTCCGACTGCGCATCGTCGGTCGCGAAAACCACCTCGCCGCCGAGCATGGTGAGCAAGACCCGCTGTCGCCCGATCTCCTCCTCCGGCACCTCGAAATAGTTCTTCTCCAGCACGACGAGGTCGGCCAGCTTGCCCGCCTCCAGCGAGCCGACGGACGCGTCCGCGCGCAGGAACCGCGCGCCGTTGAGGGTGATGGCCCGCAGCGCCGACTCCCGCGAGATGGGGTCCCCGGGGAAGACGTCGTCGTAGGGGGGTCCGAAGGAAGCGGGGGAGTTGGGGTTGGTCGGGTCGCCGGACCGGGTCACAGCGACCTTGAGGGCTAGGAACTCATCGAGGGGGTCAATCTGGATTATACAATTAGCATAGTTACGGCTATCATTAACATTACCAGTCTCACCGGCCAGTCACTCCCATAGACAATGGGTTGCCCGCCTTCTTCGATCCTCCTGTGGGCTTGTAAGTTACCCCGGCGGTAGTCGCCGAGTGTCAAAAACGTGGAGGGGATGTAGAAAGAGCTCAACTGCGCCCACTGGAAGCTCATGATTGGATCCACACCCAGCTCGGCAAATCTGGCCCAGTCATCTTGGTGTGAGAGCTCTTCATGAGCCAGTCCGAGCTTGAAGTCCCCTTTGCGATCGGGATGCTTCTCGCGGAAAGTTTGCGCTGCGTTGAGGCCGTAGCGTACTGCCAGATCACCGTCGACATGGAGTTGCGCATCGACTCCGGCGAGGAATAGCCCTTCCAGGGTGGCGTCTAGGATCTCTTGGCTCCAATACGGCTTGTTCATGGTGCTGGGATCAGGAGCCCACTCGCCGGCCGTCTCTGATCCGCTCACGGGGTTCCAGTATGGGTCGACCAAGGCAGCAGTACGGGCTGGATACGTGATGACGCCATCCAGAAACGCTTTGATGGCCTGCCATTTCAGCGTTGGCTTTGGTCCGATGGTGGAGTTGTCGTGCATGGCTTTGAGCGCAGCCACAGTATTCGCAACAAGTTCGTCCACGCCTTGAACTGTCTCAGGGGGTTCGATGGTGTAGTCAAAGTACGCTCGCGCTGACAGCTCGTCACTTGATCGGAGTTGGCTGAACAATTTGAAGTGGTCCGGGCCGGCCGACGCGTCTTGGAATGTGGTGATGCCGGCTTGGCGCAACAAGCGGAGAGCTGCCCGGCACCCTTCGAGTCTCACAGCCTCAGTCGGTGGCGGCGGCTGGACCAAGTCGCGTCCGGAATCCTGTAATACGCCAGAAGGCTCTTGACTTCCCGGCAGACGCTCGATCTTGCCGCCTGGGGGATCAGGAGTAGCCGCTGTTATGTTGGATAGATCCAAGGCTTTGGAGTTGACCAGAACCGTGTGATAGTCGCTCGACCGAATGACGATGGGGCGATCCGTCTTGAGTTTGTCCAACTCCCGTTTGCCAACCTCGCCGCTCTTGGTGACTAGGCTAGGGTAGTCGAGATTGACGACCTCGACCCAGTCTCCGTCCGCTTTCTCGCCATCCCCGTCGATGCAACCTTGGATGTGTGAAAGGAGCTGATTGACATCGACAGGCTGGTAGTTCATGTCGCAGTGGAGGAGATCCAGGCCGCCAGTGAGGACGTGCATGTGAGAGTCGATGAGGCCAGGCATAACCATCCGCCCATGGAGGTCAATGATTTTGGTATTCGCACCAATGAACGACTTGGTCTCCGCGTCCGAGCCAATGGCAGAGATGGTGCCGTCTTTGACGGCCAACGCTGCTGCCACGCTGGAGGTGGCGTCAAGGGTGTAGATGCTTCCATTTCGAAACACGATGTCAGCTGGTGATGCTTTTATGGCGTCGCTCATCGTCACGAGTCCCAAGCCGAGATGAAAAACCCAGCTGAAGGGGTTTCTACGTTTTGGTCTCGAAAATGATGTCATGATGCGCGGTAGCTTTATTTAGATCAGCTATAATTGTGATATCAAGGGAGAGAATCAAACCCCTTTTGATTTCGTAGACAGTTTAACAAGGGACGAGGTTCGCATATTATTACAAAAACTTGAGGTAGAAAGCAAAAGTCCCTAGACACTCCAGATAAGCGAGCCTGCCGCTTAACTATTCCTTTGCCACGCCAATACTACGGGCGGGATGCCCATCTTGGGCAATTTGCCGAAGTTCCAAGCTTTCCCCGCATTTCAACTGACCCGTAGAGATAAGTTATTACAGTGGACACAGCCTCACGTCTTGTTCAGATAAGACTCCTCTTTGTCTTCGCATCCCATGTTATCAATAATCGTTTACTCGGCATCATGCCAGTATCAAAACCTACTTATCGGCCGCTCGAGGGCATCAGTCGCCAAATCGAGCCAGCATGGAGAGTCAAAATGGTGTTCTTGTATTAATGGCCCAAGAGATGCTACCATACAGTTGTCTGATGTCTACTCGACTCAAAATGACAACACAATCGAATAATCTATGTACAAGAAAGTTAAAGTCCGCTTACAAGGCGCCGATCAAAGAGTTGTAGGCCGCCTTGGGCTTGTAGCTGCCATCGAAGAGGAGCGGGTTGTCGCTGGATCGCCAGCTGTCCTTGTCAGAGACGCCCCAGACGGTGATGCCGACGCACTTGGAGATCTGGAGGCAGGCGTTCATGACGGTGAGGTAGTCGTTGGCGGCGGCGCCCGAGATGTCGAGCTCGGTGATGGCGATCTCCTTGGCCTGCGAGGCGGCGAGGGCCTTGAGGGCGGCGGGGACGCCCGAGGCCGAGTTCCAGCCGCCGGGGGCGGCGAGGTGGGCCTGCGAGCCGATGCCGTCGATCGGGATGCCCTGGCTGATCCACTTGTTGACGTGGTCCACCATGCCCTTGGTCACCTTGGCGTAGTTGGCGATGTCGAGGTTGTAGTCGTTGATGTAGAGCTTGGCGTTGGGGTCGGCGGCGCGGGCGGCCTTGAAGGCGATGCCGACGAAGTCCTCGCCCAGCACGCGGCTGAAGACGCTGTCGCGCAGGTTGCCGTCCTCGGCGAAGATCTCGTTGACGACGTCCCACTGCAGGATCTTGCCCTTGTAGCGGGTCACGGTGGTGGTAACGTGGTTCTGGATCACCTGCGTCAGGGTGTTGCGGTCGTTGATACTCTGGACCCAGTTGGGCAGCTGGCTGTGCCACAGGAGGGTGTGGCCACGGATGAGCTTGCCGTTGGCCGTGGCGAAGTTGACAACCTGGTCCGCGTTGCCGAAGCTGAAGGAGCCGCGCGAAGCTAGAGGGAGCAAGTTAGTTTTCCTGTTGACGTATGAAGAGAAATGTTAGCACTCACGCTCAATAGCATCCCACTTCATGCTGTTCTCGCAAGTGACTTGGCCAAAGTCGCTCTTGACAATGTTGGTCAAGGCGGCGTTGTTGAGATGGTAGTGGTCGATCTCGGTTCCGAAGTACTCCTTGCCCTTGGCCTTGAACTTGCCGTTCAGGCCAGATCCGGCTGATCCACCGTTACCGTTGCCCCCAGTGGGCGCAGGGTTGGGGTTACCAGCGGCCGTGGTGGTGGGCGCAGGGTTAGCTGGTTGGCCGCCTCCGGTGCCGGGCACGCACTGGGAGTACCAGTCACTAGGATCGTGGTTAGTGTCATGTTGAAGAGATAGAGAGGGGAAGATGTGCGCTTACTTGGACTTTGTGCACACGGCGCCCGAGACACATGTTGTCGCGCCAGTCCATCCTTGACCGCCACCTATTGCTGATGTCAGTATCGCGGTTTGGTATTAGGAAAGATCAAGGATCATCACATACACTGGCCATACATAGGGGCCTGGGCAAGGGCAGCCGCAGGGGCGAGCGCGAAGACGAGAGAGTAACGCATGATTAGTGATTATAAGGACTGGACGAGAAGGTTGATCTGGGACTGAAGGGACTGAAGCTGGAGCTGGAGCTGAAGCGTGTCGAGCAAGAAGAACTGTCGATCGTCCGGCGATGTCCCTTCTGTTATATAGTTGCTGTTGAGATTGCATCGACATCCTGGCGACGCATCATCAGCACCCCAGAAACAGCTGCACATGGTTCTACCAATAAGATGGCATGACTCGACTGCGCTCGTCCGGATAGCCAGGTCGACGATGCAGGGGGTGATTAATGGATGGAAGATTATGGCGACCGCAACGACGCTCCGAGACTAGATTGTTTTGGCATCTTGGCGTCCGAACCTTCGTCCGAACATCCGGCCCACAATAGGTTAGACGATCTGGGCGCGCTGGAACTTGCGATGGTTTTTGGGATTAGCGCCCGTCCG
The DNA here is from genome assembly GCA_039105305.1 of Apiospora arundinis. Lineage (NCBI taxonomy): Eukaryota > Fungi > Ascomycota > Sordariomycetes > Amphisphaeriales > Apiosporaceae > Apiospora > Apiospora arundinis. Next base: position 3,177,407 of record JAPCWZ010000002.1, on the reverse strand, counting down.
GCAGGGGGCGGTAGGGGTGGCATGGGCCTGCCATCTGATTGTACGGAGCTTGATTAACCACTAAACTCTTCCAGAAGGACGAGCTAGAGCGTCGTATCATTGTCGCACCGTCGAGTCCGGGAATTTAAGGAGACCGCCTGGCCCGCCCCTAATAATGCGCTGACTGCTGAGCCTCCTGGATGTAGCTGATAATGCTGCTGCTGCTGCTGCTGCTGCTGATGATGTTTGCCCCTGGCAGCCTGGTGTGCCTGATGGTGATGCGGATTAACTCGACGCACGGGAGTCGGCCCACGGTGTTGCATTTTGCCTAGCCTCGGCCCCAGACAAGGGAAAAAAGCCACGAGTAACAGGCCTAGAAAGGTAGCGTCTCCTCCGCAATCTTTGCCGTATCCGGTTTAGACCTGTTGCTGTCACGATTTACCTCGCATCGCATGGCCACATAAAGTCAACAATCCTCCGGGTCGCCTCTTGGGGTAATCTCTCGAGTGGCTGCATGCAGTGGGCTGCTTCTCTACTGATGTTGATAGATCGTATCGGCCCCTATTGCCTATGGTATGTCATAGGCCAATTGTCAGCGGCCCACAGCAAAAGGAGGGGCATCGGGACGCTTACTCAGCGGGGAAACGTCAATGGCATGGAGATGAGGTAGGCAACGAAAGGATACTCAACCCAGTCAAACACGTCTACGTATCGTGGAATACCATGGTTTCAATCTGACCTTGTCTATCTGGTGGCTGAACATATTTCTTTCAGCACTTCCTGGATTCTCTGGGTTTCTGATAGAGAAATCATAGCCTCTGACGTTCTCTCTCTCTTGAGCTTGAGTTGATGTTTAATAAGGCGTCACTTTATCAAAATAGCCAGAGTCCTATTATCGTGCATTCCGCAAATGCGACCAGATTTTCGGAAGTAAATCATAGTTTTCAAGGCGAGATTTCCGCATTACTTAGAAAGGTGTAGGGACCAGTGACAATGACAGGTAAAGACTGTAAGATAGCTGGGCCAGGGGCTGGATATCACGTAAATTCGTATCTACGCCGAGATTGATTCGACATCTTGTAAGAAATAGTACATGTAATCTCCTACTCTCCCAGAGTTGGTTTCCCCGTCGAAAAGCTGGACCACGGTGTTGTCGGCCGCGCCTACAAACATGAGTTTGGCTATGGCGACAATCTTCTCCGGGATTACTTGGCTGGCCGTCAGGAATTTGACATCCTCCGTAGTTCTTGTCATGCCATGGTACTTCTCGACGTCGGTGAAGGCCACGAGACCTCAGGCTGGTTGTTGGGCAGCGCTTGGCCTGCCTTCTTGGCTGCTTGCTTCGCGGCTCTTCCCTCAGCCTTCTTGCGATCGGCCTCTTCCCTGTGCCGTCTGGTAATGACGACGGCTTCCTCGTGAGTCATTACCTTCACCTCGGACTTCGCGGATGCGGTGACCGGGGTGTCATCCAGCAGACCTCGAAGGTAACGCGGGGCTCTGGCCTTGTACGCATAAACGGTGTTGGTGTAGGTGGTGGGCTTCAGAGCGGCACCAGGAGCCGAGGTATTTGCCTTTGTCAGTTTCGGCAGCACAGGTGTGAGCGGCAAGGTCTTGGGGCAGTTAATGGCATGATGGCCACACTTCTGGTAAGTCGCGTAGGTGAGGATTGCGTTGTACGTTCCCGACGTGTGCGATGCTCTAAGACAGGCCGTACAGCTGCGAACCTTGCCCTTGCCCATCCGAACATTTGAGTTACGCTATTAGGCGTGCTGATGGTGGGCTACGAGTATGCAAATCGCGGGTGTGCCACGGCGAGCCAGCTTCTCGTTCACAGATTTGTAATTGGCTACAGCGATGGTGAAATATCGGGCGCGAGAGTAGGCGACGTTCATTTTCCGGTGCTCGCCAGTAAATCCCATGTCTGTACTCCGCAGCATGTCGACAATATCGATGGCTGGGTTTCCATGGTGTACCGTCTTCTCGTTAGATGACGCATAGTTGGCCATCGTGATCGTGAAATAACGGGTGCCAATGTCCCGGTGATGGACTTCGATTTCGACTCATCCTCGCTCTTGTCTTGTCAACTTCTCTGGTGGGTTTGGGCGCTGCCCAGGCGGATAAACGACGACCGGCTATGTTCTAACTACCAGTTAGCCATGGAATCAATTCCAGAACATCGGTGAAATCAACACTGCCCAATCATAGGATAAATGATTGAGAGGACACTGGCCAGCAATGGGGTGAACGCCGACTAACCTTCATTGCGTTGCGGAGAGCATAATGCCCTTTGGCGCGCGAATGGATACATGTGGTTTTCTTGGATCTTGCGAAGATTGGGGATGATCGGCATAGGTTAGCTTATCTTGTGGTATTTGGTGATAAAATGGTGATCTCCCGTCAGACATTGCTGCAGGTAAGGGACATTGGCATTTGGGAGGGTTGAGGGCCGCGGCGGGAAACGTGGGGAAGCTCAACCCCACTCAAGCAGACAATCTATAGCGCTTGCAGGGTATGCGCGCCAGGTAAATGCCCTTCAAGTGCCCGAAGCAATCCCCTAGGAAAGGGCCCATTCGAGTGGGGCCTTCCTCACATGTACTTAGTAAGTCACAGAAGAACCTCCTCAGGCTGTGTGACTTTGCTGCTTCGCAACAGACTGTCCACGAGCATGAGTAGATCAATTTTTACGCCAGCTTGCCCACGATGTAGCGCAACGTCCCTACTTTCCAGCACCCTGCAAGCCCAGTCTCCGCCTTCATCAGCCATTTTCACGGAAAACATGCTGTGCCTAATCTCAAGGTCGTAAGTCGTCCTCACCTTTGTTCTCTCTAGTGGCCACATGCTGACTTTGTCTCTTCAGTTACAGATGCCTCGTCTGAAACGTCCTGCCGGCAATGGAACATCCTTTGCGAACCGCCACGATCGAATGAATTCTCATGACGCACGCCCAGACCATCCAGTGCCCAACAAGATGTAGGAGACCTTGCCAAGAGTTGAGGACGGGCGCAGAACCAACACGGTTAGCCGGTGTTTATCCTGCAAGTGGCATGTGCCGTCCTGGTGTGCCGCCCATGGTAGCCCACTTCAGGACACCAGGATCTGGTTCCTCGCAGCCACTGTCCGAGGCGACGCCTTCTTCTATGTCCAGAGCACCTCTATGGAGCACGTCAATTTGTCTAGTATCCGCAACGTGTACATCGATGCTCTATTGTGCCGCGCCTTGGAGATCAACAAGGTTCAGAACCTGGACGACTTGACGGCCAAGTACTGCGATGGCCTATGAGCCAAGTGCGTCGAGCAGTTCGCTTCTGGGGTCGTCCGACACAACAACCACGTTAATGTACAGTACATCATGAACGCTGGTACCGTGATCTCCGATATTGTTCTTACGCTCGAGACCATTCCGGGTCTAGTCGCTCTCGTTTCCATGGACGATGAGTCGCACGACGCCAAGTAGCCTCGCGAGTTTGACGGCGGCTGGACAATTACTGGAGACCGCATGAAGAACATCAGAATGTTCTAGCACAACACATTGGGTCAAGTCAGCTACAACATGGAGACAGTCAGTGGTTTTGGCTCGGCATCACCTACCGTGCGAGCGTTCTTAAAGACGTACACGGAATATATCGTGAATGACAAGGGCAAGTTCACGAATTCCCAGTTCTTGTACAAGTACAATGAGCATATCGTCGCCCAGAATGCTCAGCAAGCTGCGGCCCAATCCGATTCCGAGGACGGCGAGGACCACAAGTCGGATGATAGTCATGACAATACGGTCTTTGGTTAGGAAAGAAAGAATGGAAAGGGATTGGACGGTGGAGTCGTCAGCAGTGAATGGTGGGAATTTTACAGGCTTTCGATACAGAACATGACAGGTGACGCAGCCTTTAACAATGCGATTTCTGGTTAGATAAGGCTGGTAAGGAAGAGGATTTGGTAATACAAGTAGAACCATTAGGTAGTCATGGAATAGCAGGTAATTAACCCCGGAGTACTTTGCGAATAACCACCGTCTGACCATCAGTCAGCCGCACTGTGTCCCATGAAATGAAGACACATAGACGATATAATGGGCAGATTCTAGCAGACACGATCAGTCCTCCAGAAGACAAATGCAACAAGGGCAACAGTAACTCGATTCTTAGACATGGTTCTCAAGGGCAGGTTCCGAGTAGAACCCAATATAGGGGATGCTATGGCGTGAAGAGGACGTAATTACTTTAGTACAGGCAACACCCAGACTAAAGACCACATAAGATTGTCATTGCCAAACCCGGCGATGGACATCCAGCATGAGCATCTAAGATAAAGTTGGGTTACATGCCCCGAAACGGAGGAGAACTCAATCTCCAATAATCTCGTTACAAAGAGGGGCGGAATACGCCGTCCTCGTTATGTGAGGTATTCTGTAACTTATATTTATCACTTTATAGACAGGCCGCGTAGGATATTGAAATAGCAAGTCGTCTGGGACATCCAATCTGGCCCTCTCCATATTATCAGCTCTCTCGCTAGAGTTGCTGGCAATGGTTTTGTGAAGGGGAGACACAACGAGATCTGCTAGCCACTACTTACGTCCCCTCTGTGAATGTTTGGCATTGGGTTGTATTCTTCGATGACCAGATCTCAAGCAGGCTGTACCGTCTTCCCAGCCAGTCTTCTCATGGATGTAAGCTAACGTTGCTTATATTTACCCAGAGCGCGAGTCCTGGCCGAAGCCAGAGATGCTACCATTTATCGAACACGAACGAGTGGTTGTACAAGTGAGTTGGGAGAAGTATGAATTGAGCTCGTTGGCAACGTAAAAAGAGCGATCTATCAATCTATGGACGAATGGTGGATACATTTTATCTGGGATATAATGGGAAGTGGTGGCTAGGAAGTATCCCGCTTGTAATGTAGGAGGTCAGGGTATCGCTGAAGCAGAGTCAGGATGAAAGGGGAAACTGCTCGCTTCCCTGAGGCCGGGACCGTTGGCAATGATTGAGGGCTTCAACAACAAGTACCTACGTAAGATATTTGATTGAATGTAGGTAGGTACCTAGTTATTTGATTAATACATGTAAGCATAGCAGCTTGAGAGCTTCAGGAAATAGAAGGGTGCTAGCTCCTCCCTTCTTCCCACCCACCACCAACAATAACACTATAAGCAACTTGTCACATACCTCAATTTTACCTCCCCCATCCACATCTCAGTCGTTTTATCCATGTCTTTGTGGTTTTCGCCGGTCATACCTCAGACTTTTGTCTCTTTCATTTTTAGTCACGATTAAATTCCTTTTCTTGCATTCCCAACTTGAAGAGGTGTTCGTGCGATAGCTGACAACCTTCTTTCCCGTCCATTCGTGGCAGGCCGCAGTCCGATAAACACATCCGCATTTGAGAAAACTCCAATAAGACGTCCTCCGGCCCTCGGATTCAGCCCAAGAACGCCCACCCGGTCGCAAAGGCTACACCACTTCCAACCATTAATCACCACCACGACAGCCCCATCTTCACTCTCAATATACATCTCTCCCACACAACTAAGAAACTATCTTCAACTCAAGACTGGTTCGTATTTATCTTGTCCATCAAAAGTCTGTCCCATACTTATTCTTTTCTTCGCAGTCACCATGTCCAAGCCAGTCCAGATCACCATCATCCCCGCCTGGGCTGCCGTGATGCGTCGCGTTTGGAGTCGGAAGAATAAGTCTCAGGTCATTGGCGATCCTCGGAATAGTGTTTTCTACGGCGTCACGGCCAAGGCCAATTTTGCCATTGTCGACACCGGTAATTCTAGGAACTCGGCCTTTGTCGTTGCCTCTCGTCCTGAGGACTGGGATAGCGTGGATTCTGTTGACACGGCCCTCGACACAATGCAGTTTGGTCGCGAGGGTTTCTATGGCGTGTGCCTCAGCTACGCCGTCAAGTTGAGCACTCTCGATATTGATAACGCACGCACTATCGCTTTTGCTATTTGCCTCTCAAAGAGCCCTTCCTTGAAATCCAGAGCCGACAATGTCAACAGGAAGTACTTGAAGCAACTCCCAGAGGTTCACGAGCTTCGTTCTGCTGGTCTCGAGCTGATTGAGCGACACATCGGTGTTAATCTTGTGGCTCTTGCAAACGCTGAGCATCGCATTATTGATTTACATATTCCCTTGCCCCCTCCCAAACCCAAAACATCGATTCCTCCTCAGTTCAGCACGATAATTGAGTCGGATTACTTGTCACAAAGCGGTCCCATTCTCTATGCCAGATTACACCAGCAGGCCTTGCAGACCCTGAAGAAACGTCCATACCTTTCGCACTCTTTTGATTCTGTCATTTGCTTGCAGAAGGAGGTGTCCAAGGGCGAAGATGGGCGGTCAGTCTTCGGTAGACCCGCCCACCTGCCTTATTCCATCCCCTATCTTATATCTATAGGGTTCGCCTGTTATGCATCTGGTTACCGCACCAAACTAAGTTTATATCTCAGTGAAACTGGCGAAGGCGAGCTTCGCATCCAACACATCTATTCGTCAAGATGTGATTACACGTGGGCAACCACGATACTAGACGTGAGAGACGTGGGAACTTCCGGAAACCTTTGGTGTCATGGAATGGAAGACTCGACGACAAATGCGAAGTCTGAGCCTATTACTTATGGCTACGCTGAGATTGGGTTGCACCTCAGTGGTATTGATATGAAGGACATTCCGGCCTATGGAGTGGACATCCATGTGACAAAGGTTCGTCATGCTGTCGACCTGCGCGAGCTAAAACGTATGGCTATGAATAAAGTCCAGGGATTTCGAAAGTTGACTGAAGAAATCGATCTGCTCTTCATGAGACCAGACATCCCGGTAAAGATAACCATGTTCGTCCGTGCCCACGGCGATTGGTGGTCCAGAACATTCGGCGAGTTCATGAGTGCGGTCCGGCGATTGAAGAAATCTTGAGGTGTCTCTTTTCTCTTTTTTTTTGGTCTGAATCAACCAGGCTAGCCCAGCTACACCGACTCACACATTATCTTGAGGTGTAGCTGGATGTTAAGTATCCAGGAGATGATTGAGATTTAACACACAAGTAAAGCGACTTTTTCTTCTCCAGTAGCTAATAATTGATACGTGGCGATTCGCATTAGTCCCTTTCTTGTCCAAGTCATCTTACGTGCGTGACAGTTCCGCATCTTATACGGAAGTGCTGTACTGCTGGAAGTATGTCGTTATGAACCGTAGTCCGTCTTACTTTCGGAGTATGTCAAGACATTATGATCATCTTCGGTCTCAACTGCCACCGGCTGCATTTGCGCCTGCAAATTATCGCTTGTCCTGGTTCTACAAGGCCTCACACTCGAGCTAAGAGTCGTAACACGAGAAGTGATGATCTGTTTCGACCTGATTCTGATAATAGTTGACTCGGCCCAGAAACGGCATGTTCTCGAGCCATAGAGTGGATGTAGAACCCGTCAAGACTCGCCACGTCTTAGCACCACGAGTGTCTTTTGTGGAATGGGCCTGGCCCGGTAGCTGCTAAGCGCATCCACTCTGTCCCGAGTCGCTGGCATCAGATGACGCAGAGCGGCAGCAGCCAGAGCCCAGTAACAACGGGTACTGCATCTTGGACTCTATGCATAGAGATAGAGATATAGATAGAGATGTTGTTGGAGAAATCGCCAAGCCGGCTGTGATGCGCACCATGGCTCTTTAGCTATCACTCCAGATTTTTGACTACTACTAAATATTGCAACTCTAGCAACCCCTGTCGAGGGAAGCAACCATTGTCCGTATAAGGCTGCCGGTCGAGGCCGAACTAGAAGCAGAGGGAAGTGGTGCTGGTGTCCCCCGGATCTACCTCCTATCTTTAGGTAGTTTGTTCTGGCGAGAGAAAACTCTGTCAATTCTAGAATGAGTAGGGCTCCATTCTGCAGGCCTTAGTTTCGTCAGCCGCGTGGGTACGGTAGACGCTTTTAGACACTAGCGGTACTGGCAATACGAATTGGGCAGCTTTTGGACGATGGTGAGCCCTAGGGAGCACGAGTGTGGACAAGTGTGCGACGATGTGGCGGCCGTGTTGACACCCAGTGGCCTCCCAGTCTGACTGGTCACGACAATCCAGCAAATTCTCCGTTGGTTGCCAATCTCCCAATCCCCGTCGCCGACTCCACACGCCCAATTGTCGGATCCATTTTGGCCATTTTGGCCATTTTGCGCAGGCCGCGGGCCAACTCCCGACTCGAGCCGACCGTTAGGGGCAATGCCCAAATGGATCAACACGCATGGGCATCGCAAGATCTGATTGGTGCCTGCTACCCAGATTTCATGCATTGGCAGGTCGTCCCGGGCCGGCTCCACCCGCGCTGCCACCATGTTGTTTCACGCCCGTCTTCCAATCGCCAACATTTTGTTTACACACTTACTCGAACACTGAATGATTCTCGCCTGTCGCTATATTTGGCTTCTTCTAAGCCAAACCAGTGACTCATTGGCTGCATCTACGTGGCAGAATAGCGTGAGATCTTGTTAATTTACCTTCTATCGGTTCCAGCAGCCCGTCTCCGTCCCGACTCACGATGCACACTGACACCGGATTGGCTCACATGCCAAAAATATCCGGGTCGGTCGCGTCCGCGCCCTGTTCACCCATGCGTTCGTGCCAGCCTGGTCGACCCAGCGTCCTGAGTCTGCGTCCTTCTTGTTTTTTTCATGCGCCTTGCCTGTCGTTACATTAGATGCGAGTCGATGACGGGAAATCGTGGGACAGGGGTTCGTGTCGTCCGAAAAAAAAGAAGTCCAACTTCAACGTCAATACATATACCCGCGTCATGCTTGCGCCTCTCTTCTTGTTCTCTTTCCTTTCCTTTCTCGGGACTCAGTAGGGGATGTTTTTTCGCTTCGTCTGTTTTATCGTCTTTTTATAGTCCAACTATCGTCACTCCTTAAAGTTTATATACATATATACGTTGATACAAGTGACAGTAGCCTTGAATCTATCGTCGAAAGCCCCCTAGAAAAAGAAGGAGAAAAAAAAAAGAAACCCCCACCACACACACACACACCTCTTCTCACCATGTCATTACAATGGGAGAACTCGGCGTCCACGTCAAGGGACCCGAGCACGCTGCCGCACCTCAACATACCCGGACGGAATCGGTCTGGGTCGGATTCGGCAGATGACAAGACTATCGCAGAGTCACTCCACACCGTGGACACACATCCGCAAACCTCCAATCCTTTCGGCTTCAGCCGCCGCCGAAACACCAAGCTCAAGGTCGACGACTACTTCCAAGGCCCCCGCGACATCGTCAAGCACTCCAAATGGCCCGTCTTCCTGCAGATGCACGGCAGTATCATGCCCAAGATGCTCATCCCCATGATCATCGTCGGCGCATGGTCTTCCCTGCTCTGCTGTTTCACCCTGCTCAAATGGGTCCCCGGCTTTGACCTGGGTATCGACTCGGTCCTGCTCACCGTCACCGGTTTCGTCGTCGCCTCGGCTCTCTCGCTGCGCAGTTCCACCGCCTACGAACGCTACGCCGAAGGAAGAAGGTACTGGGGCCAGCTCACGCTCAACTGTCAGACCCTGGGTCGCGTCATCTGGCTGCATGTCCGCAACCGGCCCGGCGAGGAGAAGGAGTCCCTTTTGGAAAAGCTCACGGCCATGAACCTTCTGGTCGCCTACTGTGTCGCCCTCAAGCACAAGCTTCGGTTCGAGCCCTACACCCACTACGAGGATCTCCAGGACCTCGTCGAACATCTCGACACCCTGGGCAAGACGGCCACCGAGTCGGGCGTGTTTGAGCCGAAAGAGCCCAACTTCTTCAAGGCGGCTGGTGAGCGTCTCGGCCTCAACTTTGCCACGTCCAACCCGCGAAAGGTCATCAAGAGAGCGCGCGAGGAGGGCGTGCCGCTGGGCAACCTCCCCCTCGAGATCCTGTGCTACATCGCCTCGTACATCGACGACAAAGTGGAGGAGGCCACCCTGCCCTCGCCCGGTCTGCAGACGGTGGCATGGGCCGCCATCACCGCCATCAACGACTGCATGGTCAACACGGAGCGTGTCCTCAACACGCCCCTGCCCATCGCCTACTCCATCGCCATCTCGCAAATCACCTGGGTCTACGTCCTGCTCCTGCCCTTCCAGCTGCTGCCCCGCCTCGGCTGGGTCACCATCCCGGCCAACATGCTCGCCGCGTACATCATCCTGGGCCTGCTGTTCATCGGCCGCGAGGTCGAGAACCCCTTTGGCAACGACGTCAACGACCTGCCCCTGGAGCTCTTCTGCGAGAACATCGTCGAGGACCTGCAGGCCATCACCAGCAAGCCCCGCCGCAAGGCCAAGGAGTGGATGCACAGCCACAAGAACAAGGTGCTCTTCCCCCACTCGCACAGCAACTTCCACAGCTGGGCGAGCCGCCCCGAGGAGTCCATCACGCGCGCCCTGCGCCAGCGGCCCCTGCGCAGCGCCCACATCGAGCAGAGCCTGAGCCGACCGGGCTCGCCGCACGGCAAGAACCCCAGCCGTCCCGGTACCACCAATGCCAACTACCCGAGCATTGCCAGCCCGATCAAGACGCGGCCGACCGTGCGTGACCGGGAGATGGTCTAACCAGACCAGCCACTCGAGCTCCATGGAGATGGATCATCACGGTCCTCTTCACCCTTCTCCTTCTCCTTCAGCAAATTGGACAATAATCAACATCTCTCTCCCTCTCTCTCTCGCGATATCTCTCCACTCTCCATCCATCCACTCATCCATCCATCCTTACACTGGCCGGGCCAAAATTGATTTATCGATACCCATGATTTTACATTGGCGGCGCAAAGCGGGAACTCTGGGAACAGCATGAATCTCTCCATTTTATAGACGGTGGTTTTTTTTCGTTTGACATTTTTATGCAAACATGTCGAAAAAGATTCGAGTTTTCGCGGCGGCGGCGGCGGGTTTTCCTTTTTTTACTTACCTACTCACTCTCACTCACTCTCATTGAAGTCATGCCTGTCATGTGGCATACTACCATCATCTCCCAATCTTGTTGTCGTCGTTGTTGTTTTTTGTGCGTTTCGGGGCGATCTTCTGATTTACGGACAGGTTATTGGGACATTATGCGCGGTGTTAGTGGCCGCTCATCATGTCGTTGTTCGTGACGGAGATATGATTCCCGGGTTATAATTTTGTATCCTAACATCAGATCTGATTCTTCTTACACACCAAATATTGGCATCTCATCAATGATACTATTGGGGACAACCCCATATCAGCCAACTTTTGGACTCTGACCGCAAACCTCTGCCTGTGAGAATCTTAGAACCTTGCTGCTAGAACTCGATGACACCAACTCTGCTGGATGTGTGCAAGGATTCCACATGACGATTTGCCAAGGCCGTCGGTCGACTGGATCTAGAAGTGGCTTTTGCGCACTACCTTGAGTGGTCATTTGAAGACTTAACGAAGTGGGTTATTATCCCCAGGTTTTTGCGGTAGATCTCTGGAGCAGAACCACCTACCCGATCTGTGACCAACCCGCCATGACTTCCATAAGTGTCTGCCCAGCCGCGCTATCTCCGCCTCGCCGGCGATAGATTGCCGAACTTCCCTGGTCGTTCTGCGGACCGCTTGGCGATGCCAGTGGCAACGCTTGTGCGTTCGTCACATGCGGAGACGGGCCGATTGCCAGTCTGGTACCCAATCATTTCCCGGATCCGGGTATCACGGCAGGCAGTGCGTGGCCGTAAGGCAGTGAGTGGGGAGGAGATATGGAGGTGAGTGAGACTAATGAATCAATTTATGTTCGTTCGTATTACTGGTACTGCATGCATCTACATGTTTTACTCAGAAGTCTTCCAACTTGTGTCTTTATGCGAGAGGTCTGTCCCTGGGTAGTCTGACACCCCCCTTTCGACTCCATGTTAAACATATAAAGCATCATATTAGAATAATCCGCCCTCCAGCGACTGCAAATACGTAAGCTTTGCGGCACAGGTCCCTGGCCAGGCTACTATCCAATCCCACGCGGCACTTTCAAGTATTAAAATCGGCAATAGAAGAAGAGACTAGCAAGACCTTTTAGTCAATGAGAAGGACTGACAGGGCAGAGATCAGAGAACCCATCCTTCTCTGTAGGAGTGTGGAATCATGGACACCACGGATTTGCGTCTGCAAGGTCTCCTTGTGGAAGGTGCAATGTACATAGACAGTAAATGTTTTGTTCTTCAGAGCCTTTTTCATCGACCCATTCTGCTCCTTGACGGTCTTCTCCAAAGGAACATCGAGAATAACTCTCAGCCGTGTCTTGCGATCGGCAGGTGACTCCTTCTTGCCGTACTCGACCTTGGGCATGGCGAGCTCCGCAAAACCGTCCAGAAACTTCTCGCGGTCGAGCATCTCTGGTCCTGTGGCAGTTGAAATCACAAAAGGCGCGATCTCAGCTCGGATGTAGGCTTTGATCTTGAAGTAATCATTGCCTCTAAGATCCTTGCAAACCGCGCATGAAGACAGTCAGCTTGCCGTTACTAGCTAGACTTGATCAATAGAGAAAAACAGGCCTTTTTGGCACCCAACCTTCGTACTTTGTATATCAGTGGCTCCCCCGCACAGGCGCATCAGAAGAAGTCGACTACGGATATCAGAGGATTAGGACCAACAGCGACGTGGCCAGAAGGATTCGGTCATGAGACATTGGGCACGAAGAACTCCGGTACCGAGCCGATGGGAGGCGGCAAGAGACGCGGTGCGAGATTTGGTCCCCATCGACTTGCGCAACCCATTCGTGGGACGAGGCGCCGCTTGAAGATGTCGCAGCCAATTGAGAGAAAAACAGGCCTTTTTGGCACCCAGCCTTCGTACTTTGTATATCACTAGCTTATGGTTAAAATAACGGCCTTCCAGCCGGCTTATTTGGACCGCGCGGCTTGCCGGCTGGTTCTGCTTCTTGTCCCCTCCGTCACGATGGCTTCTTCCATGCTAGCGTTAGAATAGAGATAACGTTCGTCGGAAAGCCTGAGGGTCGAGCGCGGCACCCCCACCCTCACCGGAATTAACGCACGCCGAAGACGTCGGAGACAAGGGCCGAGCGCGAGCAATGCCACACCCATACAAATCACCCTTAAACAGCTCAATCAGCCCAGCCCGACCGTATTACTTTCTTCAGCTGAGTACGCCGAACTGATTGGCCAGGAGACGTGACAACGATAAGCTGAAGAAGCCAGAAACAGCCGGTCATAAGCTGGACGGTGAAAAGTAAACGTACGGCTGGATTATCGGGCTTACGGGGGTCGCATACACTTAACGGTTCGAATCAGCTAGCTTGTCAAAAGCCGTCTAAAAGTAAACACGCCCTGAATGTGGAAGATATCTTGGGTCTTGAGAGAAGATGGCGGATTAAAGACATGAGAAAAAGCAGACTGCAAGCTTATCAGGTACAAGTAGCCAAATTACCATCTCAAGTGAGATATAGCGACGATGGTAGTGGTGATCCGGTGTAGCTTGTGGACTTGGTCTTCCCCTTGGCGCCAGCAGTTGTGGGCGGTTCCTGGAATGCCGGGGCAGATCAGAGGTGGCCTGTGCGAACATCAACCAGCACTAGTAATTCCAGGTGAGCATGCCGCTCTGTTTGAAGCGCACTGCATCCCAGTGAGTTAATTCGCAAAATCATGAGAATGTAACATGTTGAGGTATCTGGCATCGTTGATTGATGGGCAGTACGCTGCTGCGCATTTTGGTTGAGTGGTGCACTGTTGGTCACCAGTAGTTGGGCAAAGCACATGTGGGGGCTTGAAGGCAGAGGCGCTCAGATTTCATGTAATGTAATTGGCCACGCCAGTGCCCCTGACGATATCCGCGATAAGATACACACCGGACGTCCTCTCCGCTCTACTCACGACCATGACCATGACAACGACTACAACCAGTAATCCGAGCCCACGCATAAAGATTAGGTATCTAATCTAACTGATTCTCTCTATGCAAAAATGGCATAGCTGCGACAGATGAGCAGACAGGGAGACAGACAGGGCTATAAAAAGAAGATCTCCTGCTACCAGACCTTGCTGCGATCTCCAAAAAGAAACAAATGAGGTCTGCCTGGGGGTCGAACCCAGAATCTCCTGATTACCTGTGATCGTAGTCAGACGCCTTGCCATTGGGCCAACAGACCATTGGAGGTGGTATTCGTTCTTGAATGAAAAATCTGATGCTTATTGACAACTAGACTACTGGCACTCAGCCGGTGGGGGCACTCTTGAACCTCTTGATAGCTGTGATCTTCTTGAAGTGAATAATATTAAGTGTACTGGCACCGCTACTCGTCTGGGGTAACACAGCTCGGATAGTGGGAAAGAAAGAAAAAAACCATGAAGTGGGACGAAAACGTGTCATGCGGCTCTCTGTGCTATATGACACGAGATGGCTGCCCGCCGTCATGGCATTTTGCTATGCGCGCGCAACGCTTCGAATACCAGCAATTCATTTTCTTGTGCCTGCCCTTCGTGGGCACAATTCACTATTGGAATCCGACGGGCAAGGGAATGCAACGCCACGCGGTCATGGTCAAGGACATGCTCGTCCGCGCGCTTCTAATGACAGCACAGAACAAGGAGAAGGCTCGATGGTGCATGACACTCATGGAAGGGAGAAGACGACGAGACACTGGGTATGTGAATAAATTTGAATAGCTAAGTACGTCATTTCTAGGATTCGCCAGTCTCTACACTAGTTGAGGATCTCTCGGCCATGGCTTCATGGTACAAGTTCCCGGAGAATCACGGGACGAAGGAGTGAGCACTCCAGTTCGTGCGGAGTTTCACAGGCTGGAGTCCGGTACCTTCCATTCTCGAGGGCAATGAGATATCCGTTTGTCGGCCGAAGGTATTGGTGAAGTACACCCCAGACCTTGAATTCATGGTCTGCTGTGCGGGGTCACCGGCGAGCGGGCGAAGGATCGCAAGAGGAAAAGCCACTGGGACTGCACGGAGATTGGCCTCGGGCATCAGATGAACCTTGTCAATAAAGATGGCGAAGACGTGGCGGTTGAATCCCTTTCGGGATAGCAGCGTTCTGAGTGCGACAGGCGTGCCCAAGACGAAGTTGGCGTTGTTGTATACGTGGAAATCGATATTCCGGAGAGCTATCTTCAGCTTACCCGTGTTTCTCTTGTCCTGACGGGAACGGATTGGTTTGTCCTCCATTTTCTGCAGAAGCCCGTCTGCTAACTTGGTGCCTGGTGTGGGTGGTTTACCCTTCTTTGCTGTGAGGGTTAAGTTGGCCACCCAAACTCCAACAATAAGGTCACCACCTCAGGTCCACGGAAGTCATCGTCTCCGATCTTCTTCAAGTTCTCGCCGAGATGATACAGTATATACTGGACAGTGACAGCCTCGATATCCAGATCCTCGTCAAGATCATCATATTTGTCCGGCACATGTACTGACAGTCTGGATGTTTTCTTCTGTGGCAGGGGATGTTGAGTCATCCCAGGCTTCTGCAATGGGTTGAGACTGGGCAGGGACAGAGGAAGCACTCCAAGCATCAGGATGGATTCCAGCTAAGAATTTGAGCCGGTCAATGTCGCACGTACCGTTCGCGAATTATTCAGGAAAGTGTCGGATGGCACTGGGATCTGCTACCTTCATATCGTCAATTTTGTATCTTTCTTCCATGTAGGCCTTTGTGTGCGGGAGACAGAATGACTTACCTAGGGAGAGTAACCGGTCCTGGTAGCTTTGGTGGTCTCTTCCAAGGGTACCATTGTTGTTGCAGGGATGTTGATGGGAGGTGACAGAAGTGGCTTCTCCTCAGAGTCAATGAGGAGATCAATGGACGACTGGAAAGCAACTGACTGTGATGACAATACGTCTGGTATTCTAGCATGTGTATATCCTGCTCTGATAAAGATGATACCGAAAGTCGGGATGAAAGTAGAGAGTGAGTAATATGTGGTATTTGAGATTTGCGAAGGGGAGAGTGTCAAGTGGATGGGGGGAAAAGGAAGAAGATCATACCTAGAGAGGGCAAAATAGCTAGGCAGCTTACGTACCTAGATGCACCTGTTTGAAAGGGGGGTTTATGCTTGCGTCTGCTGAGAGTCTGAATCAATGAGAAAAACAATGATAAAACGCAATTCTGTGGAACGAGGCAAAAGTGAAAGGCGTAAGTCATCAAATCTACCACCACCGCAACTCATCAGAAAATGACCCTTATGCAAGTCGCATGCGAGTCATATGCGCTGGGAAAACAACTTGACTAAAACAGCTCTTGATGAACATATTCAAGATTACATGCGTCTAAGACTAAAGAACCTTCAAACAATTAGACAAACTTCAGACAAACTTCAGCAGCTCCAACAGTAACTTCTTTCCATCCCGCTCTTAAAGGCCGCTCTCATCTCCCTGCTCAACGGCCATCTTTTCTCCCCACCACACTTCACATTTAGTACCAGCCTAGCTTCATGGTTTCGAATTCTGCTTCTAGGGGTTTCTTGTCTAGATCCTAGGCCGGGCACAAATAAACTTGTTTTGTTTTCCACTCTTTGGCTATGGTAGTATGTCTACAGCGATTTCCCCTCTTCAGGTATTTACATACCCCGATCTTTCGGCATCACTATCCCTTCTAACCCAGCAAAGACCTTCAAACATCATCAGCCAAGCTGACAAGCAACCATTAAAAACAAGACTGGACATAGGTCTGACGAACCCATACATCCTGCAACACTTAGAGCCAACACAAGTCCACACCTTGTAAGTCTGGCAAACCATTAGCACTAATTCTTTCTTTCTTCACTTTCATTTTCTTTCGATCATGGCGCTCAATTCATGCACGATCACTCTGCCATATAAAATCTCTACAAGTTGGCAATTCTCCAGCTCTGAGGCATGACCATCACATCACCAAAAGACATGATACAGAGCATTGGAGCTTTATTCTGCTACCTATCTCGCATTTCATTTTTTTAATAAAGAGTACTGGCTTTTTCCAGGATTCTCCACCGATTGTTTCACCATTCCCTCACAATCTTCCTACCACTCATTGCCTTTCTCCCTCTCCCACAGTACCTTGCTTGGAAAAACAACAGAGTGCGACTTTGCCTTGTCCCTACCCATCACCCACAATCACATCACCCAGGCCTTCAATTCCCTGGAGAAACTGTCTCCAGCGCGCACTGCAATCTTCCTTTTTTCTTCATTAGCCATTTTCTTATCCTTGTCCTTGTCTCTTAGCAAGCCTCAGTCCCCTGCCAACGCACTTCATCTAATCAGTAGAAGACTGAAAATGGTCGGTTATTCCCTTTGTTACCGAATTATTGCCGCTAATCATCACTGCTATCCAGACCTTCTCCCGGATGCATCTTCCCGATTTTTATCGACATACCCAAAAGTATTTGCACGATCATCGGTCCAACAAAGACCAAGCAGAACGATATCCAAGCAACTGCGTGCATCACGCTCGCAAAATACTTAGCAAGCAAGGGTTACCAGGTTGACGATATTGGTGTCATGTCACCGTACACGGCACAAGTCCACCACCTCAAGGAGCTCGCCGGGGAGATCCCTTCACTCCTCCAAATCCAAGTTGGAACAATCGACTGTTTCCAGGGCATGCAGAAAAGAGCGATAATTTACTGCATGACGGGTACCCGCCAGACTGGTCCTGGCTTTATCGCCCGAAGAGAGCGACACATTATTGCAGTTACTCGTGCAACTAATCTACTCATCGTTGTAGGTGATAGACTTATGGACCACCATTTCCAGGGCCTAAACCAACTAGACCCTACGAGCAAAGATATGGTTCCATCCAAGCGGGTGCTCCCTATGTCCATTCCTGGCGACGAATCATCACCTAGTGAGCGCAGAATTTTCGGAAACTGGATGGTCCAGTTGAAACGTGCTGGTCGCATTGGAACACTCGGTTCTGCCCTAGAGGAGCAGTTTGGTAGTGTGCCTGGTCAATCAAGCGAGCCGGCCGCCGCTGCTGAGGTACCTATCTCACAGCTAGATACTACTGCTCAGCCCGCCGCTGCTGAGCCCGCCGCTGCTGAGCCCGCCACGGAGATCCCTTCGCTTCTTCAGATTCAAGTAGGAACCATCGACTTGTGGTATTTCCGATTCCTTCTTGGGAAGAAATAAGGTAAACAAAAGGCTTTCTTTGTTATTTTCTAATAAATCTTTATGATAACCGCGATGCTAATACAATCATCTCATATCTAGCCTCCAGGCACACCGACAAGGCTACAAGGCAGTGCACACGTCTTTCCTGATTGACGAGTCCTATCGGATGGTAGAGCCGAACATGAGGGCCCCGCTTGCCAATTTCCATGATGCTCTCACTCGCCTACTGGATAAAGACATGACGTACTTAGGTGCTGTGGTGCAAGCCAAAAAGACCGACATGAACACCAAGTTGGTCCTGTACTACACAAGCCCATTCGCTCCGCAGCTGGAAACTTCGTTACCGCAGCGCATGGAAAAAGCAGCCTTCGTTCCAACGTCGCTCAACCTGAATCACCTAGGTATTAATAGTGCTTCAGTGCTCTGCTCGAAGAACTTATTCAGTAGAGCCATGGGCGAGTCAACATCCGAGGAGACCCATCGTGAGGAGACACAGCATGCCAAGTCCATTCTGGACGATCGGGTCAAGAACAAGTTCCGCGGCACGCACTTCAACTTCAAAATGGTTTAGTCGGTGGAGATCAACTTCAGCAACGGTTTCGAGAATGAGGATCATGCGATCTTTATTGCAGATCTCGTCACTCAGCTTTGTGCCAATGGAGCTGCCCGGCGACTACCTACTCTCGACAGAGAAGGCGAGCGTGCGCCGGTCCTGATCCAATGCATGCACAAGGAGCATGTCAAAGTCATCATAAAGGAGCCCCCCACTCCCGCCTCAAAACTACATGTGTGTGGCCGAACACCATCGATGTTGGTACCGTGGATGGCTTACGGGGCCTTGAATCAGACATTGTCATTGTCGACATGCTGCGCAGCACAGACAGTGGCCGGGTTCGACATTGATAGAATGAGGGACAATCTATAAATTATAGATTAATCGCTGTACATTTCTAATTGCTTGTACTGACTTGTTTCCTTTCTGTGTGCAAACCTGGGTACCTATCCACTGTGTTGATCAAATGCCCATTTACTCGTCCCATTCGTATCGTGGTGTCTTGTGTGCCTACTGAGTCCATGACAGAGGACATGAGAGTCAGATTCCCAAAGCCCATGCAGTTGTAATTTTGATCCTAATTCTGAATATAATGATATCTGTGTCATACACTTTCACCGAAAGATTTTAGGCTTCTGCGCCTTGTTCGTAGCTCATTCTCAAATTTTCGTCAAGTCTCGATCGTACCCATATGCCTTCTCTGTCATCTGGTATGGGATTGGTGTTCTTCTAAGAGCCAGACAACCTGAACTTCCAGGGTCGCTCTGGCACCAAGATGCCACCTTATACCTCGACCTTGCCTTCTTCGGCGACATGGACATCGAAAACTCCAAGATTGACCGCATCTCACGCAGTATTGGGAAGCTGCCCAAGAATGAGCTCAAGAGAAACATTGACCGCGTTTGCTTGAGGAGGCTCAGAAGCTTTAACCATTAAGCACATGGACGGGTCAACATATACGCGCAGAACGTTTCATTATGCCATGATCTCCGCTCTCCGCTTCGTTTAATGGCTTACACTATTTACGCTACCTCGCTACGTCAGATACTACGGTCCGAATTAGGTTCTTCTCAAGCCACCCATCAACTCCAGAGCAAGAAGAGAAGCAAGACCAAATAGCCCATACACTAGATCCGATTTAGGAATGTCACCAACTTGGCTTTACCTCTCGGCATGATGGGGTTTTACAGTAATAATACTTCCCTCTTCCGTAGCCACGCATTCCATCTTCCAAGCTTATGATGGTATTCCTATGATACTATAATCTCTCTCTTATCCGCCCTCCAGGGACAAGTATGACCTGGTTCTCCTAAGGCTTGGCACCGAAACCGTCCCATCCTCCGACCTTGGAATGTACCCAGTCATATGGTTGTAAGGCACATTCGAAGCGGAAGTTGAATTCTTCGGGCAGAAAACGTCTTACGAAGCCACGAGTGTTCTGGCAAGCTGTATCTTTACTTGCCATCAGGACCAACTCGGCCAACCCCAGTCTTTCTAGACTGTCGCTACGATCTAAAAACCTGTCAACATTGTCTGCTTCTACTCTTGGATTATTATTTATCACAGTTCATAGCTACCTAGGCATAATGTATAACACCTCCAGGGTCCTGATGAGGCACTATTACGCGACTCCCAGCTTGGAGAAGTCCAGGTTGAGGCTCATGCTTTCCTATCAAGATGACCACAACCGCGTCTCTTAGAGAGAAGTGACCTCTGTCGGCCTTTCGGCACCATAGTACGGTTACTGTGTTACATGGGTGTGGGAGCAGAGGCACACTCTTCCATCGTGGATGGCAACCGAGCTCCTGGTCGCTGCCAATTCATTTGCTCCTAGACAATGCTTCCTACATGCCGCCCCTTCCGACCATTCAGTTGGATTTGAGGACGTATTCCGACATTACCTAAGATTACCAGTAGGAAAATCAAAACAATGTACATTACTAGCGTCCTGCCTACTGACGGTTCCTGCTTGGGGTCTATGACTGGTGTACGTGATCCACTGATCTGTAAACGCACCTGCACACTTACCCCGACTGGTCATATCTTTCTGTACATACCTAAGACGTAGCTTCCAAGGCGTACAGGTGACTTCCATGTGAGCAGAGCAACGCAGGTCACCGCAGACGAATGGTAGGGTGGACCAAGGCTCTTGCCTTATCAGTGGAGGTGAGGTGATGGAACTGCGAGCAAACGAATATTGTGGAAGGCGCCTTCTGGGTTATGTGACCAAACGGTATCCAGGGAACGTGGTATCTACTACGTTCCTGGAAGTCACGTCCGATGTAGCTCCAGCCTCACATGCGCATGACAGTCTGGTGCATCCTCCTACAATGAGACTTCCTTCCTGTTATCTGATATTTACTGATTTGATTGTTGCGGATTCCTGATCTGCCCCCAGGTCCCAGACTATTTAAACTCTCCCCCATTCCCAACTCTCCCCTCGACCTTCTTCCCTTCTTCCTCTTCCATCTTTTCTTGACCGCCCACGTCTTAACCCCCAAATCCCATTGGGGGGACTAGTACTTTCCAATCGATCCTCTTTCATCTTCTTTCTATCACAAAAACGACCCTGATCAACAATACTGCCTCTCGCCCCCCAAACCCCATTGGTGAGCTTGTCACTGCTGCCCAACATGTGTTCGTCAGACCTTGACGACAGCAGCACGTCGATGGTATGTCTTGCATGATTTTTTCTTCCACATTCAGGTCTCGCGGCATGCTGCTTTTTCCTCATGCCCGACTCTGATTCCGTAGGTGCATCTTGTGTTGGTCAAATAATAACATAGGTCTTAGGCGCCCCCATCATCTATCACAGTCGACGGCGAAGTGGCCACATCAAGACACGCTTTGGTAAGTGCCATGTTTACAGAACTATTAGCTTCTCTTCTTTTTATCCATTTACTGACTTAATTCTTCTACAGAATCACGAGGAGTGGCATCAACTTGAACGCGAAGGAGTTCATGACGACTCTTTGGCTTTCGTTGGCGGTGTGGACCCCCCACCCGCTCAAAACCCCCTCAAGAGACCGTCTACGGATCTTCACACACGAAAGCCAAAGATTGCCCGCGCTACGGGAAATGATGGTGTCACATTGATGCCCATCTCTCTTGCTGTTTTCAAGCCTAGCCTCCCTCAACCAGAGGCCGGCACTTCCCTTGAACCAACCCGCCCTGAACCATATGCATCCGTCCCGTATGCCCCTATCAGGGAGTACTACTCATCTTCACCCGAGCCGCATCCACGCCAGATCATCAAGCAGTCGGCCATCTCGGATCGGTGCCCTACTGGCCCACACCTTGATTCTTCCATCGAACCTTTCAGTGTTATTGGGCACGACCCAGCACACGAAGGTGTTCCGCTGACTGAGGCTGCCGGTAAAGGTTCGATGGCTCCTCACCATCGGCCCACGGTGCCCGTTGCAACCAGCGCTGGCAACGAATTACATGATGAGCAACTCTTCGTGCATACCTTGTACAAAGAGGACTGTCTCATGCTGGCCAGTCTGTGCTTGCCGCTCGATGGGATCGATGATAGGATCCATATCCACGCCAGATACAAGAATCTAAGAAGTAAGGCACAATATATCAGACAAGCGCGCCTTGATGAATGGCGTGCAGTACGAGACTGGCAGCAAGCTCCCGACTACGAAAAGACGGCCTTCGCCCGGAAGGTTCTCTCAGCCAGTCGCAGAGTGGACTCCGAGATCAACTATGAATCTGCTCACATCGGCAGACGGCTGAAAGGACTTCTCGGGGAAAGCAACGCACCAGGACTCACAGCGGCAGACCAGGCTACCGTCGACAGAGCCTTTTGGCATGTGCGTGACCTACAGTCCATTCGGCCTTCGATGCACAAGCCCACGCGCCATCCCGGGGGCTATCTCGGCCTGAGGCAGGTCGCGGTCCCGAATGAACACGCAGCCCTCGACGGCGTTTCCCTTCCTGATGCACTTTTCCCCGAAGGTACCATCCATCCTGAACACATTCGTGTGTCGGACGCCACCACCCGCCTCTTGAACCAGATCAGGTCCAACCGAGTTGCAGACCTGGAAGTTGTGTGGACGCCCGTGCCTGTCAGCCCTCCATACCGTGGAAAGATGCTATATTCCACCTCCGCTCCACTTGATCATCAACCCGAGGATCACTTCATCTAAGCCATTGAGGCGGCGCACCCTCACGCCTGCCTTACAATAAAGATAATCGTGGGGGCAGAATGTCCGAGAGCTATATCCCGCAAGAGGACAGAGAATCAGATGACTAGATGAGTGGATGCGAGCCCATGAGTGCATTGCTATAGAAACATATGGTGTTTAAGATGTAGCTAGCTGTAAATTGTTTCAATCATTGCTCTCAGCAAACTTCCACACAAGCCCACCCCTTCTCATATCAAGGGAATGTCGAATGTGACTTTGCAAGGGCTCGCTACTATACAGTACATGTGGCCAAGGTTGGAGAAGTATGAGTAGAAAGCCTTACTCCTTCACCAGTGGTCGTAATTGTAATCAGTAATACAAGCGATGTCACCTCTATTTTGACAGGGCACCGACGGAGTCAAAGGATAATTTAGGTCAGCATCTCGTAAACGTTGGCCCGAAGGAGCGCGCTAGTACTTCCTGCACTCAGAAGTCCTATCGCAGCTAAGAGTGCCGAGAGGCCTTATGGAGCTGACCGTGCCTCAGAGGAGGGACATGCTGACTTGGCATGGGATCGAGATAAAGTGGAGTTTGATATTCAAGCAACTCTGCAGCGTACCGCATAGATGAGCTACTGGATCCCCTCACTCGCCTTACTGCTGTGTAGCCAATGAGTTAGTACATATCACCCAAGCTCTAGAGCCTGTGGTAAACGTTTTTCTGGTCGTTTGACTGTCTCACATGCAACTGAGGTATGACAAGTTTGCTGTTTTGACTCTAAAGGGAGTGGCGAGGATACACAAGTGTCACATTGTTCTCTCATCATACATGGCGACGTACTATTAACCCTCCAAAACAACGACTACCTAATGTTGTAAACTGTGACTCTACAACTAGACAACCGAGCACTGTGACTCAATGGTTAGTAAATGCACACGTTAGAGCGTGTGATACGCTTCATTTACGCCTTGTTTTGTTGCCTTTGCATCACAACCCCTGTGCTACCTGACTGCAATTTGTGACAGCCACCTACCCTTGACTTAGGGCAAAATACTGTTGGTAGGATACCAGTGAAAACAAGAGAAATTATGTTTTATGAAGTTCATCAGATTCGCCAGTCAAATTTGTTTTTCTCTCATCCTCCATCTTCGTCGATCATACTTCTTTTCAACGCACCAGGCGTCCTTAGCTTGACCCTGGCACAGGACCCCGACCACGCAATGGTGAGTCCAAACTTCTAAACGAATCCAGGGGCGCCCTTTAGAATGGCAGATAGAACAGGCTTCCAGGTAACCTCGCAGATGCCCGAGATTGGCTTCAGCGCAGTCGAACATGATGTCCAAGGCGACGTCCAGATGCTGTATCCTGGACCGCCGAACTGTCAATGCTGCACCAACTGGGTCGAAGAGTACCCAGAGAACCTAAAGGACTCAGCCGAACAGGAGATCGAGCCGAAGAGCAAAGCGCTGGTGGTACGCATGGGTCTGAACTATGGAGGAGATGGGGGGAAGCTTTTGGCCCTGGATTCCATCATCGTGCAGCACACGGGTGTCAAGAACCTACTGGTCGACGTCCTCCATGGATATTGGGGCATCACGGCGGACCTCAAGAAGCTATTCTTCCGGGCACCCTTGCATGCATTCTACTATCGTTGGGAACGGTTCCGGGAGCTGCTCGCGCGACAGGAACAGCAATGGCCACCCGATGCTGCGTACTCGCAGAAACTGTTTGACATAGTGGAACGTGAGCTGAAAGACACGATGGAAGGATCGAATAACCTTGTCAGCAAAGGGCTCATCACTCACGATCTGCTCTGGACCATCTTTGAGCCCGGAACACGTGTCTACTCCTACATTGATGGACTGTATAGATTCTTCATGGTCCAAGACACTAAACAAGGGGATACATTTGAGATTCACGCTAGGCACACGGATTGGAACGGCCGCTTGTTTGGGCTCGTCAGCAAGACTCTGTTCAAAGAACTCTCGAGTACTATGCCAAGATGCTTTTTCTGACGACCAACCGCGACGATGCCATTGATGCGGCGTTCCAGAGCAGGATCCACCTGACGCTTCAGTACCCCGAGCTCGACTTCGACGCCAAGGAGTTTATCGGGTAACAGCTACTAGAACTATCGCGCACCCCTCCCGATATGGTTGATCGGGAGGAGAATGAATGAAGACGATACAGGAGGTCTTAAGTTGTTCCATTAGCCATTAAGTAAAGGGGGTCCAAACAGGGCATAACGCTATCTATTTTTGTACGATGATCGTTGTAGTGATATATTCCATACTATGGAAGAAACCGGGCTGGATGAATCGGAATTGGACTTTTGATGGATGAAGTCGGCCCTCCCACTCGTATTGGGGATAAACGGTAGTTGCCAATCGAGGCAACACCATCACCAGTCTTAACCCTTCCCCTTCCTCTCTCCTCTTCTTCCGAACTACCCCTGACATTCAGTCTTCTTTGCGAACTCGTCTCCTCATCCGCAGTCCCCTCTTCCTTGAGCTTCGTCCTTCTTCGCGCCTCCGCAAACGACTTCTTCCAACTCCGAAGCTCGCCACTATCCGTCTCCCCAGCAGCGCGTTTTTCTTCGTCCGTAGGATCCTCCCTGACCTTCATCCGTCTCCGCGCCCCCGCAAATGACTTCTTCCAGCTCCCAATCTCGTCTTCGGGTTTCTTCATCTTGACCCACACCTCCCTCCGAATGTAGACGAACCAGTAGAGGTCCCAAAACGTCGCCGTCGCCAGACTCAGGAACCACGAGAACCAGAGCATGACCAGGGCGGCGGCACCGAGGCTCGCTTCGACCGAGACGGCCTTGCCGACGTCGGCAGCCAGGTCGCGGAGCACGGCGTTGACGAGCGTGCTGGCCAGGGCGCCGGTGAAGAGGGGTCCTGGGGTCAGAGAGGAGAAGATTATGTTGGCGAGGACCAGGTTGCGCGAGTCTGGGAGGAAGAAGGCGACGGGGGCGAGCAGGAAGTTGATGACCGAGGTCACGAGGCTGGTGTACAGCGTGACTTGGCTCAGCGTCGCGACAAAGTCCAGGGCGCTCGTCGCGGTGCGCAGGTCGACGGCGCCGGGTTCGAGGAAGGGGAAGGTGATGTTGGTCGTGCCGATGACGAAGAAGCTGGTTCTTTCTTTGGGGGCTTCGTTGCTAGCTGCCGAAGTTGACGGTCATTAGTTGGAGACTCCCCTTTTCCTTTCATCTCATCTCACCTGACCAACGACAAGAGCACCATCTGAAGTGCACACTTACGTTTCGTCAAATCCCTAATGCCTCCACAAGTTGTATACTTAACCGAGTTGGGATCTTCCCTGTTCACCAAGTTGCCTGAGCAGATGTTGGAATAGTAAACGTCGTAACGGTCTTTGATTCCAGCCACCTCCCTGCCCTTTTGGACTCCGTCCAGGATGAACTGCTGGATCTGGTTGTTCACCTCCGCAGTCAGACCCCCGATGAGGCCTGTGATGAACTTGTCGATGCCTGGCGCCAACTCGGTCAGGCTGTCCTTGAATCTGTTTTCGAGGTTTTTGACGAGGCCGTCGAAGAACTGGTCGATGCCATTTCTCAGGCCGTTGAAAAACTTCCTGACACCAGTGACATCGGCACCGGTCGCGTCATTCGAAGTAGCTGTTTCCGTCAGGTTCGGTAGGAGGTTCCCGAGGCCGCCGAGGAGGCCGCCACCGCTGTTGCTAGCATCACTACCCGAATCTGAACCTGATTTGTTGAAGATGCCTGGTATGATGTCTGGAACAAGACTTCCGATACCGTCCAAGAAACCACCAGTGGTAGTGCTAGCGGGAGCGCTAGTCGTTGTGCCGGTAGGAGTGCCGGCCGGATTGCCCGTAGGAATAAGGCCGGTGGGGATGAGGCCCGTAGGAATGAGTCCAGTAGGAATAATGCCAGTAGGAATAATGCCAGTAGGAGTACCAGTCGAACCTCCGTTATTTTCTCCTCCGTTATTGCCACTGTTCGTTCCGTTGTTCTGCCCTATTGCTGTAGCATTGTTGGTGTTTTTGACTACGATGATTCTTTCGAATACGTGGGATGTGTCTATCTGCAAGTGTGGTGTATGGTCAGTCACAGCAATTGTTTGGATATATCATCGTTCCCATACATGCTTACCCCTATGCGCTTACGCGGTGCGGGACGTTGGGTACACCAAGTCTTGTTTTTGTTCACAGGGAAGATCGACTTACAGTAAGAAGATAATCTCCTGGGCCTCGCGTGACATCCGACCCGGCGTTGAGTAGGATGAGGTGAAGCACGAAAGCAATGGCTGAGGTGACGAGCGGGATTATCGTGATGAAGCGGAACCTCGCCATAGTCCCCGAATCATTCCCTTTTCGTGATGCGCTGCGTATACTGGCTTCAACTTGGGACTTTGATAGCATAGCTCTTATCCCATAGTGATCCGAAAGATGGTGAGAGATTCAAGTCTCAAATCTCGACGAGAGAGGACCGAGGGTTTAATCGATGAGGCGCATGAAAGTTGAACGAATACAAACCAGTTTATTGGTTGTTGGCCACGTCAAGGATGGCCTGAAATGCCCCGAGAGAAGCGGGCCACTATCCGGTCTTGGCACTGGGTTCCAAACCCCTGCGCCTACGAGTCACTCCAATGCTCGTCGTGCCATCCAAAACATTAGCATCCAGATTACGGCAGGTTGCGCACATCAAACATTTTCAACCCAAGGCCTTTGTTGCGTCGTGAGTAGAAATATCACAAACGATTGTAGATGGAAGAGGGGTATGTGATGTCACCATACCTTGTCATTCGGCCCGCTACTGTAATATCAGACGTTGAAACCCCGCTGACCATGAGATATGGCAGCCGGAGTTTTTCTTTTCTTACCCCTGAGCCGATCTGACTGGCACGGCAGCCCTTGTTCGGAATTCGGATGCAGGCTACTTGAAGTCAAAAGTGACAACAAACACTGGCTCTCCGGGGTGCCGGGTCCGGATCAACCACCGAGCTCCGCGATTGGCTCGTCAGAATGAATCCCCGGATTGATATTCATTGGCACCGGGCTCAGAGCTTGTTTCACAAGGTTGTATTTGACTCCCCTTGGCTCTTTAACAGAACTGATTAACATTTATAGTGGAGTCGATTATGCTTAACGGTGGCCGAATATGTTTTTGGCCATCGTGGTTCCTCATAGGCCTCAAGTAATATGTCCAGTGAAAGAAAGCAGAGGAATGAAACAAACCTGGCCATCAATTTACCACAGGAATAACACTTCTACATATCAATGCCGACAGAACCTCAAGAATTTGGTTGATTTCTGGCGGTGGTTATTTGGGCATCTAGTTAACAAATCGTTGAATTCTAGTTGTTATTCATGTGAATGACATTCAAGCTAGATAACTAAGCCTCCCGCCCAGGGTATGTCATCGCATCACTGGCGTCCATTTGACATGCGATTCAAGTCTTTCACGTAGACTTGTCAGCTTTCATCGACATTGGTGCCAACATGAGCTGCTCGATGACCTTGTTGGCGTTTCAAGATCGAAGGGCTCCCCCTGAATCATGCCCACCCCGCTTTTACCTACAGAACGAATACGAAAATTCGGATTCGGGTTCTGAAAAAGGTATCACCTCCAGTCTCGAGTAGCCAATTGCCTGACTCGGGCTCAGCCGCTCAGCTCAGGTGCCTTCATACCTGATATTCTTTTTCGGACGGAGACAGCGATACATTAACGGGAGACTGCCCCAATTGGGACCGCTTTGCCAAACGAAATCGACTGTGATGACGAAGTAGTATTTGCCCTCTTGGAAAATATGACTCGTTGGGGGCTCTGGGTGGTCCCTTCTTTTCCCTAGCGCCGCGTGTTCGAACGGGGGTTGGCCTCCTAGAGATGGTGGACTACGGTCGCGTCAAGATGATGGCAGTACCCCATGGCTTCACCAAGATCCCGATCCGCTTCGGCGGGAACGACGCCACACTGGCTGCTTCATATTTGACGGAGAAGGGCAAATAATATACGTGAGCGCATGAAGTATCCGGTGCGCACTTGTTCTGGAGGTGCATCCATAATCGAGGGAAAAGGAATATAGCAGTTTGCAAGTCTGCCGAATTGATAATATCTAGGAAAGGCTTCAATGCGCAGCTATCTAGGTGTGTACGACGGATTTCGAGGTTCTCTCTTCAATTCCATGGCGACAGGAAGACTTCCGGAGCACCAAGTGGCCCGCAGTGGTGGATAACATAGGTGTCATGCTTCTCGTCTATGTTGCTCTCGTCGGCCTGTTCTCCGGTGATATTATGAACGATGGTGATCTTCGGGGCAGCCCAGCCCGGCTTTCCACCGAACCGCTCTTCCAAACATGACTGGAGGCTACGAAAGGCGTCTTTCCACGCTCCCACATGAAGCCCGGTCATGATCCGCAGCTCTCGGAGAGACTGCATATGGATCATGACTTTTTCAATGTGAATATAAGTGAAGAATCCAAGGGATTTCATGTGGTCTCCTCCGTCGATGATGGCTCTGCGGATCTGTACCTTGTCCTCTAGACCCAAGAAGTGCAACAGATAGGTGGGCAGATGGATGGTGTCGAACTCGTAGTTGACCCAGGTATATCGGGGGCTCTGGGGTATCCGCACGCAGGCCGGCCAGAGTTCGGCCCTATAGAGACCGTCGGAGATGGCTACTGATCGGGACTCGGAACAGGCCTGTAGCAGCGGCGGGGGCGGCATGGTACCATAGCCATACCTGGTCCAGTGGCAGCCTTCCCAGGGGTCTTCATCATAATAGCTGTCATCGCCAGGCACCGGTGTTCTCGGCCCGGCGGCGCAGGTGATGGTGCGAGGGAAGACGGCCAGGCCCCAAACGATGCGGCGCAGCTCGAAGGGGAGACGGGGGAAGCAGTGAAAAGAGGTAGCAATGGTGGAGTCCACGGATGATTCCATGGCTTCTGTCTCGAACGATGCCAAATTGAAAAAACCAGAAGAGGCGAAGAGTCGCAAATGAAAGATGCTCAACGGGTTAGTGTTAGTAAGACGAAGACGGCTCAATCCCGCATTTATAACCACTCGGCCCAGAACATTCACCGATATTATTTACCATGTGCATGTGGGGCTATGGAAAAGGTCGACCCGGAGATTCAAGTGGATCGTGCCCTACAGAACCCGCACGAAGATGAGGAGCTGCTGATGAGATTACCTAAGTCCACGGTACAGCTCATAGTTCCACTGTGATAGTATAGTCGAATCGACTCCGGCCGGACCGGTCCAAACAATGTTATTTTATTTCCCATTCTGGCATAAGAGAATGGCAAGGGAGTGGATCTGAACAACGATATGACCGACCAAGCCTGTAGTATTAGATAGAAAAATGAAAAAATTATTAACTCCCCGCTCCAATTTGCCTAAATCGAATATTGACGCCAAACTCATTATGGAAATACCAAAATCAGCGAATGGTCACATTTGAAATCTTATCCTTCTTACTGGTGATATAATCATCGATGCAGACGCCCACCAATTTGTAGTTGCCAATAGGACCGTTCCTCAAAATCAGCAAGTTCCCCGAACCCTCGATCCGCAAATATCCGTAATCCCGCATCACATCCGACATGTCATGACTGAAGTCGGCCGGGACTAGCGCCCGACCGCGCGGCCATGGCTTGAGGGGCACGGCCGGCTTGCCTTCTTTTGTCTTGCGGCAGACGGAGGCATAGGCCTTGTAGCTGTCCACGTCCCCCTCGAAGGCGACGAGGTGGAACGTCTTGCCGACATCGCCGACCTGCACGAGCCCCAGCCCGTCCTGCAGGATGATGCGGTTGTCGCGGTCCATCTCGGCCGCCGCGTCGCCGAGGAAGCTGCCCTCGACGGCCGTGATGGCCTCGAACACCAGCGAAAAGGGGGCGACGACGACGCAGCCGCACCGGACC
Organism: Apiospora arundinis; assembly: GCA_039105305.1. Classification (NCBI taxonomy): domain Eukaryota; kingdom Fungi; phylum Ascomycota; class Sordariomycetes; order Amphisphaeriales; family Apiosporaceae; genus Apiospora; species Apiospora arundinis. The sequence goes on along the minus strand of JAPCWZ010000002.1, from coordinate 3,146,779 downwards.
CGCACCTCGCACGACAGGCCCGCCGTGCTCTCGTTCTCGAGCCGCGACACGCACCCCGTCACGTCGGCCATGCGCAGGTTCATCGACAGGTTGTGGCTCCGGAGGAAGTGCGGGTGCGCGTGCTCCCAGAAGGTCCCGCTGACGCACCGGTCCTCCCACCGCGTCGGCTTGGCGTTGGGGTCGCTGATGGCCCACTCGGGCTGCAGCTTGCGCAGGAGCCGCTTCCGGAACGCCACGTGGTCGCCGCCGGGGTCCATGACGCTGCCGAGCAGGGTCGCGCACTGCACCAGCGCCCGGCCCGTCTCGTCTTTGCGCACGTCGCGGGCCGAGGCGGCCTGCGACAGGTCGGGAATCTTTTCGCGCTTGAAGAGGCCCGTGCTGACCGACTTGCCGCAGTTGCAGCCCCGGAAAGTGAAGTGGAACACGCCGTCGGCGGCTTGCCTCGTTAGCTTGATGGTCATGTACTGGCGCGGCTTACCAGCGAGGCCGGTGAATGCCTGGGATTTGGCTAGATGGGGCTGTTTGGTGGCCAGACGGCCGAGCTTGACGACGCCGGCGAAGCAGTCGGTTGTCAGCATCTTGCTCGATGAAGGGAGGACGGGGATCCAGTCCCATTTGCCTCGCTGTCCGCTGCTGATGGCCAGCTTGGTCCAGGCAAAGCCAGTCTTGATGGACAGCTGCCTGAAAAAGTTGAACTGGATCTTATCCAAGTCTGTCCCGCTCATCTCCCTCGCGATCTCATCGGCGGAAAAGAGGCCATGGAATACGCCCAGAAGTCCTCGGAAGACGTCGGCCGGGTCAAAGCACTCACGTTCGCGGATCGAGATGGCAGAAAAGACGTTGCCGACGCCCCGGTGATTCTCAAGCCACCAGTGAGGCCCCCCGCTGATGATGTCCGTTCTCGCGCCTGAAATCCCCATGACCTGGATCTGGAGGGTGGTCAATCGGATCCGGTCTTCCTCGATGACGCGGAGAATTAACCCCACAGCGCCCGTGGTCAAGACTCTGCTCTCTTCGATCCAATCCAGGAGTTTCACCGCCTTGTCCTGCGCATCGATAGCGAGATCCATCCACACCTCGAACTCGCCAATGTAGGATATGCGCGTCTCGTTGATGCCCCACATGGTGATATTCTTCCCGAGCAACATCTCCTGAAACGTCCACACCCTGGAGAAGTACAAGTTACGGAACAAGGAGCGCACGCGGTGGATGCAGGTAGCATAGCAGTTCACGACGCCCATCTCGATGCCGGCCGAGCGGACGACGCCGCGGTCGAGCTCAAACGCCCAGGGCTCGTCGTCGGCCCAGGCCGCCAGCCGCCGCGTCAGGTTGTCGCCGAGCCGGGCCTCGGTGGCCAGCGCCGCGCCGCCGATGTAGCTGAGCACGTGGCCCAGGAACCGCAGGTCGTCGACGATGCCCTGGGGGTCCCAGACGTCGTCCATGTCGAGCAGCACGTGGCACCGGCGCGCCGACTTGTAGTACTCGTACATCTTGGCGATCTCGCCGGCCTTCTCGGCCGGGGCCGACTGGTTGATGCACACGCTGTCGGCCCAGAGGTAGGCGATGTCGGCCGCGACCATCAGGCGCTTGATCTCTTCCAGCTTGGCGGGCGCGAGCACGATGGGCCATTCGACGCCCGGGATGCCGCAGGTATAGGGTTCGATCGTGGTGCCCCAACGGTACGAGATGATGTCGAAATGGGGCACGGGGTGGGTTTGCGGGTCGATTACGGAGAAAACGCCGTCGACTTGGGCCAAGAGCCGGATGGGAATGGCGCCCGCCATAATTGTTGTGGGTTTTAACAAATGAGGGTATTGTCAAAAGTATGCAGATCTCAAAAAAGGGTAGCGTCCTTGAACCATTCGAGATCTTCACTGAACTCAATTCTTTCACGCCTTACTTTTTACTCAATCCACAATTGGAGTAGAAGAACATTCTAAGGGTCTTTCTCAACTGGCGGGGTTTGTTTATGAAGCTCGTAAAGACCCTGGAGTGCGGCTGAGCCGCGCGCTTCGACTCGAGGAGATTATTTCCAGCTGCCAAGCAGCCCAAATCTGCAATGCGACGATCAGCAACCATTCAGAGCCATTCTCCCCAATGGCCACAACTAGGGCCCGCGGCGCCTGTTCCGCTTCCACCAGCCACGAAAAAGCCATCTCGTTCCGCAGTAATTGCAATACTGCAGCTCTCTATCCTCTGCTTAGCCTAACCCTGTTTCTTTAAATTAAGTTTAAAAATATATATATATATTATTAAAGGTATTGTTTGATACAGTCCGGCCCGAGTTGCTTCTGCGGAGCACCGCATCGTAGCCCAAGCGCTTCATCACCTGGACAAGCACACCATCACTCATCCCAACACCCGCTCAAATCTCAACTTACCTCCTTTTGCTGCCCCATTCTTATCTCCCCCGATCAGTCTGGCCTTGACCCCCTTTCCCCATTCTTCCACTATTTCCTTGCCCATCTTCTCTCTCCCTTTTCGTTCCCTCAGAAAATTGTCAAAATTGTCCTCTTCCCATCGTCCCGAGATGAGGAACGCGAGACTGCTCGTCTTCCAAAGCGGCATGCCGCTGGTGGCCATAATACTGGCAAGCAGCAATACGGCAGAGAGGGTGATCTCTACCAGGGGCAATATTATCCAGGGCCAGCGGACGCGGATGTAGGTCTCGTCATAAACGGCCTTTCCCTTGACCGTCGTCGTGTTATAGTTGTCTCCAGGGTCGACGCTGCGGATTTGGTTGGTCAGAGCGGCCGAGACATCAGCTGTCACTTTGTCCAGTGGAGAGTTTAGAAGTGCAGAGCCCAGATCAAGCTGAGTGTTCTGGTGGAAGTCTGGGCGGTAGTTGTTGTTCTTAACAGAAGTCTCAAAAAGGGATTTGAGGAGCTTAGGGAGCATTGCCCTCGCCATCCCAGATATGTTATAAACTTGGCCGGTGGAGTTGGCGATGTAAGACAGGTAGTTGGCCCCCATCTTGTTACCGGCGTCGTCGGATTGGGTCAAGCTTTTCTTAAGAGAAAGGCGCTCCGTGGTCCTACGGACGCCATCTGTTAACATGCCTCCACGCGTGGTGGTCACGTTCTGGTATCTCTGTTCGCACCATCCGAACTCGGCATAGGACATTTGGACAGGAGGCGGTTTCATGTCTGTGCCATTGGATTTTGTCGGGTGGCCCATTTCTAGTGCCTTGACTGCTGCAAAAGCGCCAAATGAGGGCCAGTTGGTCATTCCGCCCAAGTCAAAGGATGACCTGAATAACATGGTACTGTCATTAAGGTCTTTCACTTTAGATTTCTCTGGGTTCCACGTCATGCCAACGGCAGAAATCGAAGAGCCTAAGTACGTATCGTCAGGTTTCCCTATTTTGAGAAGGATAAGTAGACACAATCCCGAGGGTGCATACCGGGGAAGTTATAAGCACAGGTCATACGACCTTCCTCATCAGGTTTTGTACAGTTGGTCTCTGCTATGGTCGATACGTCCCGGAAATCCGAACATATTCCGAGAGTTGCGAATTCGTCCCAGTAACAATGGGTAGCTGGCGGAGGGCATGACACGTGTGGTTGAAAGACAGTTCCTACTACGCTGTTGATGATGGAAGCTTGTAGATGTAGTACGTCTGCGTTGGGAACAAAGGTGAAATCTGGAAATAGAGAGTTCGTAAGCCATCACTTCAACGAATGTACGATTATAGTCTTCAATGCGATAGAACTTACTTCTTTCGGGAGAGTTCTCTCGCATCCCCTTAGAAAAATATTGATTTGCCGTTCCTATCTCGGCGGTAACATTTTCCAATGGCGTAGTCAGGCACGGAAATTCCAGGACCTGCTGCGCGCAAGGATCAATGCCAAGCGACACGATGGTTACGAACGCGAGCCCCGAAGTGACCAAGATAGGGACGCGGGATGATAGGAGCCAGAGCAGGGTAGCCGAGCCCCAGGGTCCTCGACTCGCGTCATCGAAGGTCTCGAGGTCGACGAGGTTCCTGGGATGGCGGGAGTAATGCCCCCATTTCAGCTGGCTGATGCAACTTGCCACGGTCAGCATCATGGAGGACTTGGCCAGTGTCGTCAGCACGGCGATGAGCGAGTTGGGCTGGATGGGGAGCCACCAATGAGACAGGGGGATGTTGTCGATATTGGCGAGGATGACGACCAGCCCGATCATACACGCTATGGATAACACGGTGGCCAGGATCTCCCACCACCACCACCATGCCCCAGGTCCTTTTTCCTCGGTCGCAACTGGCTTTTCTTTCTCTGATTTGTTGTCTGAGTTGCTCGATATCTCTGACGGAGACTCTCTGCCTGTTGGTTGGTTGGTGCTACTAGCATTGATCTGCGACTGTGTATCTACTGACTGTCGATACGATACATGATCCTCCATTGCGGTTGAAGGTATCTCATTCATTGAAGGCTGAGTAGTCGCACTTAACTCGACTTGATATGAAGAGCACGTTCTGCCTGGCGATGATTGTAGATTTGCAGTGCCATCCAAGGGGGAGACGGGCAGGAGTTGCTCCACTGGAGACACTGAGCCGTGACTGTGCTTATGCGACGGTGCATACATGTTGTTTTCATTTGAGGGTATTGAATCAAAAGATACGCTGGTATAAAGATACATATGGTAGCTATAACACGGAGACCGGATGGGCTTGGCCTTAAATAATGCCCACAGATGGTAGAAGCGCACTCGCGAATGTGGGACTTGGTCAGGTAGGGAGATCGCCAGATTGGTAAAGGTCGTTGCCATTGTGGCGGAGTCAGCTAGCTCGTGCATTAAGGGGTCAGCTACGAGGCACAGCGTACCGCCTTGGGGCCAGCGCAGCCTTGATGAGGACGTGACTATATGCAATGGGATTTTGTGAATATGCCTACACCACCATAGTTTGCCAGTCTACTCCAGGATATTATTAGCAATCGTCTCACTAACCACATATGAGGTAAGATTGCATTCAGCCGCCAACCTATCAGCTTCCACTCTCAGATTGGGGCCTGTTGGGGGCTGCGTTCCAGGATACTGATCTTTAGGGGGCTAAAACCGTAAATCACTTAGCCTGATTGATCTTAACCCACCAGGTTGCACATATAAAACCCATATATTCAATTGGGTGACACTGCAGGAAGGAAAATGATATATGTTTTACATAGATGTGTTGTGGTTGATCCAGTTCATGGGGGACATGCTGCTTTGCCCAACCTCGTTTCGTACCAGTTCAAGTTCCAGCGGATGCCTGTTACACTGGAGGACGTTGTTGATCTCTTTGCCGAGTTGCCTGACGTCCTACTTCTTCTTCTCGCATTGACAAACGAGCTTTTCGACCGCGGCGCCTTCTCATGAGCCAATAGGGAATCGCTTTCGAGTAGAAAGTCTTCTTTTCATGCACATGCTGCTCTTCTAGGGGAATCTCATTGTGGATATCCACTTCGATGTCGGGTGTACTCGAGAACCCCGTTGCTTTCTCGGCGCGCTTGCTAGCCCCGAATACTAAATCCGCATACCATTGGATCCAGTTCGTTAAATACGGAAAGCGGTCTTGAAAGCCTTTTTTCTTCCGCTGTTGCCGAACCTCGTAGAGAAAGCCCCAGGCGGCGAGGTATGTTGCCAAGGATACGACCACTGTCGTGATAGCGAATGACGTTGTCTGTCCGGGCATCTGGAAATCAAACATGTCGAGTCCGTACAGTGTCGCCACAAAACCGAGTGGTAGATATGTGATGGTCATGACGGTGAAGACCAAAATGGACTCGTTTATCTGAGTGCTCTTAGTAGCCTCTTTTACGGAGGTCGCGCTGAAGAGCTAATAATGCCTGGGTTAGCTGAGTCCACTCTGCGTATTCCTTTTAAGCACTTGGATTCAGGGATACTCACACCGTCTCTAAGGCTCTTGACCTCTTGAGTCTTCCTCTCAATTCTTCCTAAGAGATCGTCTTCGTGCCTTTTGAGGTCCCGCAAAATGACTTCCCAGTCAGTTGTGACGGATAACATCGGCACAAGCTTTCCACGACTCATCATTGATATAATCGAACTCGGGAGTCGCTTCCCTGAAAACACTGGGATACTTTATCAGTGCTTGAAAAAGGCCATTGAACTGCTCTTGTGAATGACGCAGATCGTTGACTGTTTCCTTGATCCATTCGGCGGAGATCCTGAGCAGTTCAATAACAAAAAAGTATTTGTCTGAGCTTTCAAATTTGTTGTTAGAACTTGATTCAAACATTAGCGCCGCTCTTTTCTCTGAATCGAAAACATCCTCGAGCTAGACGCAGTTAGCAGTTCTTCATCATAAACTAGCCTTGCAAGACATTAATTACGAGAAAATTTACTTACTCGCACGTTCAACACTTTGTCCACACTATCGAACGTCTTGTTCCATTCCCTGTGCCATACCTCCAAAGCCACCATTAGGGTCCTCTGGTAGATCGAAATCCCTCCGAGCCACTTGCATGTCCTGATTCCAGGATTGATCTCTCTGTTTTCACCAGGCCCTATGTTACTCATGGTTGAAACAGCGAAACACCACTCCTTGGAATCGGACAAAAATACCCCTCGAAATACAGGTTGCATCATTGATATGGTCGTTGTCAGCCAAATCGAGGCTCTTTTTTCTGTAAGGGTACCCTTGGTGAGCCCTGTGTCCATGCCATCCCTTTGAAAGGCACTCCCATCAAAGTGGCCCACAACCCGCGATAGTGGAATACCTTCACTGGGTTTATGCGGTTCAGTCTCAACAGGCGACAACACGCGGATCGTGTGATGCACAGCTAGCATGTTCAGTTTCAACCTGATTGTTCTGCGGAGCATTTCCGGGAGTTGCCAATCTTGATGATAGAGGCGTGAGGTCGATCCCAAAGAGGTGTCAATAGCTCTCCATGGCCCAGCGAAGACTAACAGGTATCCCATCGCTAGATTAGCAAGACCATTAGTCAGGCCACCAGGTGCAGTGATTGCCGTTAGTGAGATGGTAGTTGCTAATGCGGCCATTGACAAGAAAGACTCTTTCTTTTGGGTTGAAGGAGCTTTGACTATACTAATTGATCCAAATTCTGGAGGGTTCTCGCCGCCCTGTAAAGGCTCAAGGCCTTTATTGTATCTGACCCAACAGTAATCTGACTCTCTTCGAGTTCTGTTCTCTCTTTGCATCATGATTTTGGCGAATTCTTCATTTGCAAATTGGCCAGACTCAGAAACCCGTGGTTTAATTCGGAGATATGTTTCCCCTCGTTTGAGTCTCAGATCCATTCGTGCACCTCTGGAAAGCCAATAGTGAACTGAGTCCAAACTGTCAAGGAAACGGCCCAGTCCTTGAGCTATCGTAGCCACTGTTCCTTGTGACATAACCTCTCCCAAAGCATCTAGATCAGCCGCAATGGATTCTGGACGATCATTGACAAATTTTCTGAAGCCCCAGATGGCCAATATAATAACCATGGCTATCCTCTCGGGTTGCAATCTGTCCTCAAATTCATGGCAAAGGTATCGAAGCGGGTAGCTCATGTTTGTTTCGTCTACCTCTTGGTCGTTCGTATCGATCTGGATGCTGACAAGAGTATCGTCCGAGGCCTTCCAAGGCTCCTGGGAGCTCAAGGCAGCTCTGATTTGAGCTCTCTGTCCAGGGTCGCACCACGAGTCTGCCAACGCAGCTTTGAGTAAGGTGGTTTGATGCTCGTTGTTGTCTCGTATCTGTCTGAGAAGAGCTTTCGTTTCCTTCTCGACCGTGCTCTGCACTAGTTTGGTCAAGCTAAGGACCAGCTCATTTTGTGCATCTTGAAGGGAAGAGTCCGGTGAATTTGACTCTTTTCTATTGTTTAAGGTTTTGAATTCTCTTTCCGGCTGGGAATCTGGAATCGCCTTGCGCGACGTTGCCGCTTCGAGCTGAGTGCTCTGGGTGCCAGATGATTCTGCTTCTGTACCCCGCTCCTCCATTGTGGTAGAGTCAGAGTTGGGCTCCAAGTTGCAGTAGTGAATGAAAGCGAATTGAGCTAGTGCTGCAACAAATGAGTGAGAATATCAGATCGTAATTTTCCAAGCTGTCACGCTTTGGATCGTAAGTAATGGAAGCCTGAAGGTCTGCTAAAGATCAAGGGAATCGAAACAGCACGTTCCAGTGATGGTTGAAGGGAAAATCCCAGGAAATGCCCAACATCACTGTACATTGAAAACTCATCGGGGTGAGAAGGAGGGGAAGCTGCAGGTTTGCAGCCTAAAGCAGTGTGATTGGGGTTCACATAATAGCCTATCAGAGGGCGCAGCACTGTTGGTCATACGAACTGAGCCTGCCCAATGCATTCCAACAGTATCATCTCATTTTCAACTCTTTTACGAAAACTACCCAAAGTCATCAGATGAGAATCTCGGGACGGCGGGATGTCGGGACGGGCCGCAGCGGGGTATCATGGGACGGAGCACATGCTCCACCAGCACTTTTAGACGCCGAGCTCTAAGCGGAATACATGACGTCAACGAGTCAAGCCGTCATTATTGATGCTTCGAGATTGAGTTGACGCTGTTCGAAGTGACGTGCAGTAAAGTAGTAAGCGAACAAAGGCTATTGAGCAATTCACTTTACGTTCTCCCTTTTCATGGAATTTGGACAACCGTAATTTATAAACCGTCACAAATCCCCCTCACTTCATTTCAATCAAAGCAGATGTTTGCGCGACAATCCGTAGTGCATACCCGGTTACTTGCCCCTACCATTAGCACCATCACCAAGCATTCAGTGACTCCAAGTTTGATCAGGAGAACCATGGCTACCGGCACCCCCTCTGCCACTGCCCAAGCGCAGGAGAAGGCCAATACGACCTTTGACTCATTCACCATGAAGAACACCAACATTAACGAAGGACCAGGAGTGAAGCTCAACGATCAACAGAAGCTTGTAGTCGGCAGCGTACTAGATGTCAGTAATCACGATCCTTGCAGATGCACGTCAAATACTCCCTACTAATGCAATCCGCGCCTGCTCTGTTAGCTCTTTGAGGGCAACCCCACTCTGAAGCACCTGTCGCTATGGAAGCGCGACGCCATCTTCGCCGACCCCCTCGCGTCGGCGGAAGGGTTCGACCGGTACGCCGCGCAATGGTACGGCCTGGCCTCGCTGTTCAGCCCCATCAAGATCCAGTTGCACCGCGTGGTGAGCGGCGGCAACCCGATCGAGGTGGAGATGACCAACAAGTACGTCGTGGCCGGGTCGGTGCCGCTCATCAAGGGCAAGGAGCAGGTCATCTCGTCGCGCGTGCGCATCCACGTCGACGAGGCCGACGGACTCAAGATCACCAAGGTCGAGGACCGCTGGGACGACAAGCTGCCCGACGGCGCCGTGAGCGAGGTAGGTGACGTCCTCCCCGTGGCCGCCCTGCGCGCCGTCGCCAAGACGGGCGTCGCGTGGGGCTGGTGGGCGTTCATGAATGCCACCTGGTGGCGGCCCTTCTTGGTGAGAGAGACGAGATAGAGAAGGCGTCGGGGGAGTGGAGAGAGGACACAAAGTGTTTGGCTAACCTTGTTGCACAGGTCTTCCGAAAGCTGAACGCGGTTACCGTCCCTACCTTCGTCAAGGTACCGAAGAACGAGGAGGAGGATATGAATATGAAGGCTGAACGAGACGGCCGACTTTGATCGTGGCGCATGGGACTGCCTGGGATCATACATGTATACCATTGTAATGTTTTAACTGGGTTGATCCTGTTTTCGGGAACGTGTGCAAACACGGCAACCCAAAGTCAGGTACGGAAGGTATAAACGACCAATTATCGTGTTGCTTGGAAAGATGCTTCCGACGTGATCTCGTCCTGATGGCATCAGTAATTTCGCAGTCCCATCATTTGAAGGTGGTCTAAGCATTTCCGCGAGCTTTCGGCGTTGTCCTGGGGAATCTGGGGATATTGTACTTGAATCCAGCATACACCAGGGCTGATTCATTGCGCGATTGGCACACGTACTATTGACAACTCGTATCTGTCTGTCGCCGTGGGTCAGGTCAGCGTTGCTATGTCTGTTCCCTTTGCAAAAGGCTGATCCCTGAGTCCGAAGCACTCGGCCCGGGAACATCGACAAAGATAGTGTTTGGTTCCGTAAAACCCACGGGTTCTCGTACATGTCCCCTATTACCTCTCATGTTGACCGGTGTCCTGCCAACAGGCGCAAACACAGCTCGTTAACATAGTTCTATGCAAGATATAGGTAGGTGGCCCAGAGTTCATCCGAGTAGAGATGTTGAAGCCCGCGGTGAGTTCGGATCAGCCATTCTATGTAGGACCAAAAGCCTCATCGCCTGTGATAGAGTGTTCTGGACTGGAGTATTCTTCTGATATGTAACAACTGGCTGACACCACCACCATCATCCATTACCCAGGTCACGTCAGCCTTCTGCGGGTCAGCGATGTCGGCGTCAAGCCCACCGTCTACCGCAGGGCAGCTGAGACCTGCAATAAGGAGTTTTACTGGCCGTTTGAATGTCTTCGACAAGACCACAATCTAAGTCGTCTGCAGCCTCCCGGCTCATCATGCCCGAGCCATGAGTTTGTTGATGATGGTGGCTTGGTCGATCATGATTCCCCCAAGCAGCCAAGCAAGCCACCCTTGCTGCTGCTGCTGCTGCTGCTGCTGCTTGTTGCTCGTCGCACACAAGGTGGTCCGGCCGTGCAACCGTCAGACCGGGCAGCGGCCAATCGGATTTCGCCACACGATTTCTTCCTGCAGGTCATACAACACCCACTAGGATGCAGATACGGGCCAGCCGCACGAGAACTGGTTCCCCCGCATCCCGCAGATCGTCAGTTCGGGCTGGGCTGTACGACCCACCAAGGCCCAGAGAAGCAAACAATCTTGACGCAACAATCCCAGCTTGGTGTGGGTGGTTCGAGAACGTTGTCCTAGCCCCAAGGCTTTCAGGCTTGCTTCTGGGGCACCTGTTCATTTCCCCGGGCCCTCCAACTGCCAGGTCCCATATTGGTGGACCTACGTCAAGGTATCCTGCTTCAAGAATTGCCTGGGATTGTCAAATGATAAGGAGATATCTAGGGGGCTTGCAAGCCATCTGCATGGCTCTCAATTGGAAACAAGAAGGCTTGATGCTGATGTTGTCAACTTAGTACAGCAAGAATCAACGTTGTGTCGGCAAACATCGAGAATCCGCTCCTTTTGTCAGTCGATAAGTTCATCTACATCCCAAACGGGCGTCTTGTGCCATGTGAGGAAGGCTGGGAAAATAAGCACTAGTTACTTGGTCAAACCACGCCATTCTCGGCCCCCACGGCAACAGAGGGCACGACATGTAATAGCTTATACTGTGACCCGTGCCTGGAAATAGTAGCCAGCCCCGTCTCTCAATAACCAACTCGACCACCTTGCCCTGCCCCGCCTACTGCCTTGACTAACGACGGTGTGAGCGAACTATGTCACGACATGGAAGCATCTATGCTACTGTAGGGCCACGACTTGCTCTCTCACCGTCGTTCATGTCCTACCTGGTCCCGGCGACGAGTTCCCCGCCTAACTACCTGCTTCCCTGTCAGCCTACGGGGCCTCGTCCTACCTAGCAGATCACGCCTTGTTCATGCTGTGCCAAGCTACGCAAAGGAATGCCTTGGAAAATCAGACTGAGTGCTCTTTAGGAATTCGGATGATGATGATTCTCTCGTAACAGAAACTAGTTTTCCTTGTTCTCTCTCCACATCGGATTAATTAAACTCTTCCGACTTTACGGATTCACGGACGGGAACGGAACGATCGAATCGAAGACGATGTGTTGTGTTGTGGCTTCGTATCACCGAGTAACATCTTATCATGTCACTTCCCTCGGCCTGATACTCTTTGATACGTCCGGGTAACCGAGTATAAAATGGTCCTTTGGTCCCAGTACTTTGAACAAACCACTCCTCCGCCAATCCAAGGCACACTGGGGCATTCACCAAATATCTCTCGCTTGGTCACTCATTGATCAAACCCTCTCGTTTCGGCCTTACCCCCTACTCGACTCTGGAAACTCAAAACATCACCAGCAAATCGTTCCGCTTCCTATCACCATGATGTTCAAGACTAGTCTCGTGTTGCTCCTCGCAACGTAAGTAGATGTCTCCCCATGACCGGTCTCTTTTCCGTGACTCCGATGACCAATGGCCGTACTAACACCAATCAAAGACTCGCGGCCGCCAAGCCGATGCCGGGCGGCGGTGGAGGAGAGGGAGGTGGCTGGGGCGGAGGCCACGGAGGCGGATACGGTGGAGGTGGCGGCGGAGGCTACGGAGGCGGTTCCAAGTGTTACCCCGTGACCACCACCGTCTCGGAGACGACCACCTGCACCGAACTGGTCACCCAGTCCTGCTTCCCCGTGCCTACCACCGTGACCACGACTACCACCGCCTTTTCCGACGGTGGGAAGGCCACGGTCTACTCTACCATCTACTCTACCGTGCCTACCACTGTTCCTGGCGTCGGAACTACGGTAACCGTGCCTACTACTGTTCCTGGTGTTGGAACTACGGTGACGGTGACTACTACTGTTCCTGGTGTTGGAACTACGGTAACCGTGACTACTACTGTTCCTGGTGTTGGCACTACGGTAACTGTGCCTACCACTTCCTATACTACCGTTCTCGAGAGTTGCGTTGGCTATACTACGACAGTCCCTGTCCAAACCACTGTCTACACCACCATCAGTGAAAGTGCCCTTGGCTACACAACGACAGTACCAGTTCCCACAATCATCTACACAACCATCAGTGAGAGCGGCGGTTATACTACCACAGTGCCTGTTCCCACCACTGTGACCGTTACTGGTAGTAAGTCTACCGCAGCCCTCAAGTCTCAAGCCTATGCAGAATTATCTGGGCCTAACTTTGCCATCTTCTAAAAAGGTATTGGTACTGCGACAGACACCGTGACAGTTACTACGACTGGCGGCGGGTACACCACAACGTTACCAGGTAAGCTAATACTGCGCAAAGACCGACTATCTCACTGACTTGAACTTAACAGGTGTCACCACGACCATCACACAACCACCAATAAGCAGCTACTGTCCCCAACATCCAGGGAGCTACATCACCCTCACCACCACCGAGATCGTATCGACCACAGTAGTTTCGGGCGGCGGAGTCGCTACCACAACAATCAGCCTTCCGGGAAGCGTCGTGACCTTACCAGGCGGGACAACCACCGCTTACGTCACCGCGACGTATACGCAACCCGGCGGCACGGCAACAGCATACTCTACTGTCACCATGACGGTAGTATCGGGCGGAGGGACCTCGACCGTGACCGTGCCAACAACCGTCAGCCTGCCCGGCAGCATCATTACCCTACCGGGCGGCACGGCCACCGCTTACGTCACCACGACGTATACGCAACCCGGCGGCACGGCAACAGCATATTCCACTGTTACCACGACGGTAGTTTCGGGCGGAGGGACATCGACCGTAACCGTGCCAACAACTGTCAGCCTGCCCGGCGGCGTGAGCACCACCACAGTGACCCTTCCGGGATCCACCGGCGTCAACACCGCCACAGAAACCGTCACGACGACTGTGATGTCGGGCGGAGGGGTCTCGACGGTGACTGTCCCGACCACCGTCATCAGCGGGGGCGGTGTTGCGACCACCACAGTAACGGAATCGGGCAGCACCACCGTAACCGTGACTACCACTACTGGCAGCGGCGGCTATGGCTACAGTTGCGCCGCAACACCGACAACGGTGACCATCACTACCACACCAAACGGTGGTGGGTACGGCACTAATCCCAAGCCGACGGCGCCGCCAGTAACGACGACGGCGACCAAGGATGGTGGGGGCTACGGGACGAGCAAGTACGGGGGATATAAGTGGAGGTTCTGATCAGAAAAGAAGAAATACATTTCCTTAATACCCCGATGAGAACATGACGGGTAATGGTTTGGTGGGAGAACAGGGGAAGGCGTTTACTTGACGACAGGGGAACAACTAACGAATGCAATGACGAAACGCACCACCAATCACCCTCCTTTAGATACTAACGCTAGTATTAATATCTTCGCTTCGATACCCTCGTTATATAGCCACTTTTATATAGACACGGAAACGAATTATACTTTTTTCCTAGTACCCCTATTCACCCCTATCACAGAGTGATTTCGTGAGACACCCGTGTCAAGTGTCATGGCGTACTGATCATGTTTGAAAGCGACAAATGGGACTTGAGGAAAACGCAGAAAAAAGGACACTATTGTGCAATGAAATATAATTAATGAAAACAGATCAAAATTCTTCTCATGTATATTATAGTCTATAACCACTTCCAAACCCGGCCCTGCCCTGGGCCGAAACCCTCGTACCCACACCCTTTGCACGAGATTCAACGGCTTCTCCAGAAATGCGACAACAGTATGGCGCGGATTATTCCTGCCTTCGCCCTTCAATCGAGGGGTAGAACTCGAACAAAAGAAATATTGGTTAACGCCCACCTGTCGGCTTACTCGGTGCCCGTCGTCGTTTCCCTGGCGATTTTCCTGGAGCTTTTCCAGGCCTAGGTGCGGGTGCCGGAGGTGGAGGCTGACCTGGTGCTAGTACATTTCCTGCCCATCCTCCCGGAGGAACAACGATGCCCCCACGCGACGGGGGCGGATTGCTCGTACCCGCACCCGTCTTCTGCTTCTTCTTGGCCGGCAACGACGAGGTACTGCTCCCCGACGACACCCGGCTCGGAAGCATGGCGGGGTCGTAGATGATGGCCTGGGGCGCGGCCCGGCGACTGGCAAAGGGGTCGTTGTTTAGGGCGCTTCCCCCGTCCGAAGAGGGGGGGTTCCAGATCTCGCCCCCATCTTGCGTGAGATCGATGACGCTGATGCTGCTGTTGGTGCTGGCTCCGGAGACGCTTCGCTGATTGGCACTGCCTCCCGAGGTATTTCGCTGGAAGAGGAAATTGGTAGCGTTGTTCCCCCGTGGTCTCCTCGCGGGAGGTATGTTGCCGCTACCGAACAGCCCCGACGGAGACCCCATCAGGGGGCGGGCACCCGCCGCCCGCGCGGCCAACTTGACCGGACCGGGCCAGGCCTGGTGGGTCTCGGGCGTGCGGGGCAAGTTCATGGCCAATTGAGCGTTTTGCTCGTTTCCATTCATGTCCTCGGAGCGCTGGATGACCTCGACCGCGACGCGGGCCTGGTAGCGGCACGCTCTCACCACGGCGCCCGCGTTGGCGCCGAGCATCTCCCAGCGCTCGAGCTCGTAGTGGAACCAGCCGGGCAGGGGCCCGAAGAAGCGCCCGTCGTTGCTGTTGGGGCTGGCCGCGTAGTCGCCCACGGCGAAGGGCGGGGCCGACGGGTCGTCCTGGCTCTCCCAGACGGACGCGAGGCGCGCCAGGAAGTGCTTGACGTTGGAGTAGGCGCGCACGCCGCACGAGTTGGCGTCTCCCTGGTGCGGGCGCCAGATCTCGCGGCGCCAGAGGGGCTCGGGCGGGTCGCGGTGGTCCGGGAAGGCGAGGCCGACCTGGCGCAGCATGGCCTCGACGCGCATGTAGATGGGGAGGTTGCCCGGCGGCGTGCCCAGGGGCGACGCGTCCAGGCCCTCGGCCGCCGGGCTGAGGCCCTCGACGACGCAGATGCGCGAGACCCGGTCGTAGTACTGGTGCGGGTTGCCCACGACGCCCGCGGCGGGCGGCGGGCCCGCCATGTGGATGATGACGGTGACCCAGTGGTTGGCGTTGACGTTGACAGTCAGGACCGACCAGGCGGCGCGGCGGACCAGGTGAAGCTGCCGCTGGGCGATGCGGCCGTCGTCTCTCCGTTTTGACAGTTTTACCATGCTGTCGTCATACGCCTTTTGGAGCTGTTCGACAGTCCTTTCTCTGCTCTGCCATTGGAAGAAGCTGTCGTCCTCCCAGTTGGTGACATACACCATCTGGCGGAGGCCAGGCGGCAGGAGCTGCTGCCACAGCGTTCGTAGCGCCGTGTCCAGGGAGGCGCCCTCGACCCAGGACTGCATGTCGGCCTGCAGGCTGTGGACGGTGCTGATGGCGCCCACGGTGCCGCTATCAAAGGGCAGGACGATGCCGTCGTTGGTCGGGGGCAGCGTGCGGATGTGGCGGTAGGGGTCGCGCTTGGGGCAGACGAGGAGTCCCAGCTTCAGGTCGGGCCGCGTGGGGCCTCCCGAAAGCTTCGTCGCTGGGCCTTGCGGGGTGGCCTTTTTACCACCTGGTCTGGCGTCTGGCGTCTGGGGGCGAGCTGCCTGTTTACCCCCTCTAGAACCTGCCATCTTCCCTCTGGGGGTCGCGGTTTTCCCTCTAGGGGTCGGGGTCGCGCTCCTCCCTCCTCTGGAACCTGCGGATTTACCGCCGCGCTTCTTACCGGCGCCATCTCCCTCGGAGTCAGAGTCATCCAAGTTGATAGCGCTGGCTGGCGATGATCCTTGGAAGGCCGACATCTTTCTATAAACTTTCTCCTTTAACCGCTAGCTTAAAACACTACAGGTTTCTTGTTAACATATATATATAAGGAGTCACAAGTACGCCTAGCTGACGACAATAGTCTTGCAACAAAAGCGTAGCAGAACCTTCACGACAGCGAGTCGGGTGTTATTACTGAAGGGATGAGAACGGAGCACCACGTTTAGACAGGCGTACTACGAGATTTACTTCATGCCCGGGGCTCCCTTCCTGAAAGAGAATCTGATTTGAAAGAACATCAGAGGGAGAGGACAAAGAAAGATGATCTGTAGGTGGCTTGTTGCGGATGACTGGTTAGCCGGATCGTCACTCAGCTTTGTTCATTGTTCTAGGGTACTGCTCCTGGCATAATGTCGCTCGGCAGTGACGAGTTTCAAGAATTAGACTGTCGTAGGATACGGAATTCCCAGCATGCGATGTGTTGTCGTATTGCATCTTCGCTGTTGTTGAACCAGCTACGACGGAAGGGTGGCTGAATACTGGGTCCGGGGAGGACTTGGGTGAGGGACCAATACATCCAAAAGTCCTAAGGGGCAATAAGTCTGTTATAACATTCTATCAGTCAGTCGCTAGATTGATGTAAAAGATATTGAGCTGTATACACAGGAGAGGTCAACGGAGCACGAGACCCAACTATAGGAAAATGCATTTAAGGGTAAGCTGTCGTGAAAAAGCAGAGGGGGGAAATGGGACGATAAGGTGGACATCAGATGGTTTCAATCATTTGGGCCATCAGTAAGTAATATGTAAGAAGTCTTATTTTCAGGTAATAAGTATTAATAGTAGTATTAAGCCAACAACTTTATCTATGTGTACAAATTGTTGGCGGGTAAGTAAGCCATTCAAATAAAAAAGACCCAAAGCATTCGCATCATAAGACATATCCAATCATTACATAAAAGTAAGGAGCAAGCCATACTTCAGTAGTTCAGAAAGAGTGCCCATTGGCAAACCCCTCGAACTTTTACTGCTGCTGCTTTAGCCAGCCTGGTACATGCCCAAAGCCACGACGTGCGGATTGATCATGGTCAAGTTGAACGGCGTGACGGGCACCTCGGCGTCAGTGAGCGCCAAGAAAATAGTGCCGTTGACGGCCGGGTCGCCCTGGTAGGTGCTCATGTTGGGCTGAATGGTGAAGGCGGTGTTGCCGCTGATGTTCTGGAGCGGCGTGTAGGTCACGTTGAGCTGCGAGACCCAGGCGGCGTACAGGGGCGCGCACGCCGACGTCGACGAGACGTAGCTGTTGTTGGGCCCCACCATCTGGCCAGGCTCGTCCCAGGACAGGAACACCTGGCGGCCGGGGTACGAGAGCGGGTTGGTGCGGTTGTGGGTGATGGCGGGGCTGCAGTTCTCGCCCGTCACGTTGGAGTTGAGGCAGTCGGCGTCGGGCTTGACGTCTGCGGTCGAGAGGGTGTTGGTGTAGCCGCCCGTCGTCTCGTTCCAGACGTCGGAGCCGTCGATGCGCGCCGGGTTGGGCTGGTTGAGGATGTTGAGCGACGGGATGTTCTGCCAGATGAGGCGGGTCTGGTCCTCGGGGCACGACGAGATGTAGGGGGCCAACAGTGTCCAGGCCCAGGATTGAGGGATGCCGACCTCAAACCAGACGGGCATGGGGAAGAGACCCTCAAACTGGCGGAAGATCATCTGCTGGCGCGCCTCGGTACTGATGGACTGCAGGAGCAGCTGGGCGCTCTCGCGCGAGTCGAGGTGGTTGAGGAAGCCATAGACGCCCGACTCGCCGAAGCGCGTCAGCTTCTGGCAGAAGTCGATGTACTCGCGCACGTTGGATACGGGGTAGTTGTACGTGCATTGCTTGGGTGCCTCAGCGCCGAGGATATTGGTGATGAGAGTGGCGTGGCCAACCTCTTGGTCGGCCATGAACTCCAAGAGGAAGCGATCCTCGGCTGTCAGGCCTGCTGCCTCAAAGTCCTCAACGCTGAATTTGGCGAGACCCCAGTGGAACAGATCGAGCTCAATCCATTCCTGGTAAAGTGCCAGGGCCAGTGACTCGTAATCGAAATCACTGAGAGGTCTGTAGACTGGGAGGGTACCGTTGGTGCCTAGACCGCCGGCGGGAGTGTAAGGAGCTGGCTCGGGGGCGTGGAGCTTGCCATCGGCCGGGTAGTCGTACTTGTATGCCTCGGCGGGCTTTGGGGCCACGGAAGGAGCCAAGACAACTGTGGATAAAGCACCTGTGGTGGTTGGCGTGCCAGTGTATGGGCCGTGAGAAGTCACGTTGGTGTTGGGGACCTGGGATGGGGTCGCCGTGGGAACTGAGGTGAAGGTGGTAGTCGCCTCAGACACCACCGGGACGGCGAAGCACCGGGATGCAAACGCAAGAAGGCTTCCGCCGGTGAGAACTTTGGAGAAAGTCATGATTGTCGGATGGGGGGAAGTGGTTGGGTGGTGAAGAACGAAGAACAAAAAGAAACAGGGACGACTCTTGGAGTCTCACCCATCTTATATCTACTCGACGGCGAGCCTTGGGGGGTTTGCGATCTGCAGTCGCCGGATGCAAATTTTAATGACGCCTTCGCCAGAGCTGCCTACCCATGGGCCTACCTATCTCGCCGTTCGTTACATCGGGGAGTACTTGGGGGTGCTCAGGCCGTCATGATGACAAGAGCACCAGCTTCGCGTAGCTGGGCAACATAGGCCGAGCTTTTTCCTCGCGCCCAAGTATGCCCTGTGATTCAGCAAATTCCCAGCGGAGATGGGAATGCGAGCAAGCGTACCCGTTACGTTAGCAAAGCGCATGCGGTGCGGTGCAGTAAGTGCGGTTCAAGTTGCAATGCGGCCAGGCGGCCGGCCACCATGCAGGGGCAGACAAGGCGCGCCCGCACTAAAGCCTATGTACCCGTCATCATTATAGAGAAGCATGCCTGCCTGTATGGAGCCCTGCACGTTGGCAAGAGCAAATCCGGTAATGGGATTGCGCGAGGTTGGTGCCAGGCTGAGAGCCAATGCGGTAACGGTCGCGACGCCCGACCCAACCAGCCACTACGCCAGTACGCAAATAGTGCAGATAGACATAATCTCCACCACGAAAGCAGTATAGAAAGCCATATGTATGACTTCGATATATGCAGGACCGTCAAAAGACCCATAGGTAAGTCTTACTTTGCCGAGATGGTATCCTTGCCAGTCTCCTCTTGGGTCAAGGTCCAGGCTGCATCGGGTCAATATATCAAAGCCAGAAGAGTGGTGCGATGGGGTGTTCGCTTCGGCATATAGAGGAAATGGGGTGGCATTCAACTGCCGCCTGGGATCTTCTTGGAGTCACCTAATGGCCAGCACGTTTTCCTTCGATCGATCTGATGGTCCAATAGACATCTAAGATCTTCCCGAGAGCTCCGAACCATTGGCTCGAATGAAAAGCAGGCCCGGCAGGCTCGCAGTCGTTCAGGCCAATTCGAATCGATTAGTCGTTCTGCCTAGGCAATATCAGAGTATACCTACCCTGCCATACAATACAGTGTCGCCGTTCGTTAGAATAAAGCGACAATGTCAAGAACTGGCCGTGGTTTCGATACCCAGACAAACAAATGCAATTAAAAGTGACATACTCCTTCCCGCATTCGTCCTGCAACTCTCGGCTCATTTCTTTCTGGAGAAGAGGGTGGATGCGAATACCGAACCCATTGGGCGCATCGAAGGTCTGGCATGAGAAAGTGGTGACGTTTAGAAGTTCAAGATTTCGATATTGGGGCGGGAGTGTTTTCTCCGACCTGGTCGATCCCCTGTAAACTCCCGCTAACAAAGCTACCCCTGCCCAGAATAGCGCATTCGCTCGCTCAAGACAGCCAGGCTCGATTTCATGGTTAGCACCGGAAAGAAACAATTCGAATGGCATTTATCGCTGCCAGTCATCGCTTTCGTCTTTCCGATCTAAAAGTCGTGTAGTGAGAATAGTGTCGAGTCGATGGTCATTGAAACTATCTGTTCCTGCCTGCCAAGCTGCTTCGGCTTACGACTTCCGCCCTCAGACACCCGCCCAGGTCTGCAGCTGCCTCTACCTCTGCCTCTGCCGCTGCCGCGGCATATGCACAATGTGAAGTTGACAACAGGTCAGATGTTCGTCAGTCCCAACTTGCTCACTCCCGGCGTGCCTCCGGCTATGCTTTTTGACATTTTGACATATGTATGCGTATGTGTATGCCCGGCCGAGTTCAACTTTAGGAGGTCTGGCTTTTCCTCATTACTCCCTTTACTCATGTCTTACTTCAAATATCAAGTAATAATGTACACTGGCAACAAACACTACCAACCAGCCCATGCGTCGCCTGGGTTGGAATTCCAATGGGAAACGTAGCCTGGATTCCCCACATAGTTGCCAGCAACCTCTAAAAGTCGATATCCCACTTAAGTCTTATCACTTCGCGATCGCCTAAGATACACCTGTTTTGGCAGCCTGCCGAGCCTGATCTTCAAAACACATCCCACTGTAGGTCATTGGTGAACCAAAACATATCAATTGGAATCCTCGTGGAGATACACATATAGTCGCTCTCAGTAATAACCAAGCTATGCTGTCTAACCAGTAAAGACCTGCCACTCCCTCCATGTATATAGTAGGTAATAGCAGTCCACGCTGCCTTGAAAGGACATCTGCTTCTTCTTCTTCTTCTCTCCCATACTAAATTGGGATACAGAGTTTTTTTATCAATCATCGCTCGTGCCAATACACACCCTATGCCTACACCGCTGATCAGTCCACTACGCCCCTTCTCTATTCCCTCACACCGCCGCAGGGACATTGATCTCATATCCAATAAGCACCTCCGTATTCGTGCCCTCCCATCCTCTTGTACCGGCCGCCGAAAGCATGAACCGGCTCGTCTGGTCAATGTAGAGGCTCGAAATAACACCCGCCCGAGGGGGCCCGGGCACGATAAGGAACGGCGGCGGCGCGCGCCTTGTCGACGCATCCTGGGAGCGCAAGTCGTACAGGCGCAAAATATCGTGCGACGCACAGATGAGGTGGCGGCCATTGGCCATGGGCCTTAAGCAACTGACGGGCCCGGAGCCGCCGGGGAAGCGGAACACGCGCTCGGGCTGCCAACCCTGGCGCCCGCCGCGGGCTTTCGCGACGCTGAACTCCTCGACAGTGCCGTTGCGGCGGCCCACGTAGATCCAGTTGCCGTCGTTGGACCAGCAGGCGCCCATGCACCATGGCGGGACGCCGGGCCGGTTACCGATGCGCGCAACGGGGTTGGGCACGCGGCGATCCCAGATGCGCAGGGTTCCGTCCATCGACGCCGACAAGAACGTCGAGTCTGACGTCTGCGACGTGTCGTAGTGCGTCGCCGGCGGCTCGGCAAAGAGCATCGAGGGCGATTCTGGCGCCACTGGGTCCGGGTCGAAGAGGGCCGAGGGCGTCCCCGGCGCGTCAGCTTCGTGCGACTGCGTCAGGAGGTCGGGCTGGGTGGACGCATCCTCCGTAAGCGCTTGTGACTCCAACGGCGGCTGCAAAGTACTGTCGAAACTGCCGTTCAACGTAGTGGCGTCTTCTTGTTGTGTGGGCTCCTCAGTGGTGGTGCCCAATTCGTGCATTGTGTCCTGAGTCGCAGTATTATTAGACGTATCAGTGTTCATGCCATCAAAACTGGGCAAAGACATGTCGAATTCCGGCATAGTGGTGGTGTTTTCTTGAGCCGCCTCCATGTTCTCTTGCGCTGAATCTTGCATCATAGCTCTCGAGAACTCGTTGTCGTCGTCGCCTCCGAAATTATCACCAAACAGGTCTGACCCTGCCGCGGGGCTGCCAAACAGACTATCGTGTGCCGGGCTCCCCTGCGCATCCATGCCGCCATTCATATCCCCGACAGCCCCATTAGTATCCGTAGCAAAAGTACTGTTCAGATCCCCGTTCACAGCACCCGCGGCCCCATTGTTTACGCCGTCCAGGGAAAAGTCAAAATCGTCTTTGATAGGGGCATCGTTGTTGCTGAAGAAGGTGTCGCTAATGTCTTCTTCGCTCGCTTCTGGCGGTACAGGGCAACCACCCATCGGCCTCGTCTCGAGGGCTGATACCTGTCCTCCACTGCCATCGAATGTGCGCTTGACGTTGCCCGTATTGAGATCCCAGTCGAATATGTTCTTATCCCAACTGCCGCTGAGGACACTCTTTTCATCCGCCGCCAGGGTCAATACACTGACGGCGTTGGTGTGTTTCTGCAAGCAGGTAATGCGCTTGCCTTCATCGTGACGCACACTCTGCAGGTTGATACCGCCACTCTCCAAGCCTGACAGCAACCACAAGGCCTCCGAGTGCACCGCTAGAGAATAGACTGGGCTAAGAATGAGATCCTCTGTTCGCATAGATGGCGAATGTGGCTCTGCGTTCTCCCAGTATGACATGAGGATACCGGCTTTTGTCACCGAGTCGACGAATGGATGCCTTTGCGCCACGGTAAGCTGTTGTTTTCCGTTTATTGTGCCGGGCCCGTCGTATTTCCTGATATATCCATCGCTGCCGCCGGTCATCCAGTACCTGAGATCGGGCGTGACCGATAAGGCATTGATACTCGTCGACATGGGCGCCGCCATCGTGGGGACGATATCGTAAGTTCTCGCATTCAACACCTCTGGGCGCACCATAGGCGCCCACTTCGGGGTAGTGAGAGCGGAGGGCCCTGGGGTGGCGGATGTACGCTTGATGGTAGGCTGGGACAGCGACCCTTGACCGTCGGGATGGGGGCTGCCGCTGCCACGGTTGTCGGCGGTGCCGTTGAGATGATTTTGATGATGATCATGACCTTGTTGAGTATTATTATTATCGTCCTCGTCATCGTCGTCGTGATCATCGTCGTCGTCGTCATCGTCGTCTTCATTGTCGTTCTCGTTGTCGTTGTCGTTGTCGTTGTCGTTGTCGTCCTCCTCGTGGTCCCGCTCGGCCTGCTGGTTGTGCTGCTCCGCTTCTTCAGCGTCGGCCATCATCTCATCCTCGGGCTCGGACGAGCTGGCGTTGGACTCGCGATCGAAGTCGTCCATGGTGACGGATTGGGCGACGCGGCGCAAATTAAGCTTCCAGAATAAATTGTTGGAGATGTTGGAGCTGCCAGGTATGCCAAGACCAGGGCCAGCTTATATTGCGTTTTAGGCGGGCTTGGGAAAGGGGGCGCTATGCGCGTCGGTCGCAGGAAGTAGAGGTTCGTAGGCGGCAAGGGAATGTTCACGTCGCTACGGATTGAGGTCGCAGGGGGGGTATGACTTCATTCTGGTTGTGCTTGTTCTTGGGCCGGCCCAAAGTAATTGGAAGAGAACGAACGGTATCCAATCGACAGCAACAAAACCTGAAAATTCACAGCTCAAAGGAGTATTCTTGGCGATGCGTATTCGGTATTTTCAATTATATGGCGAAGGGGCAGAGGGTTGGGCAATTAATGAGTTATTGACGTGTGCAGAAGCTCTCTTTCTCTTTGGCAGACGCGACAGCAGTTCGCGACAGTAAGAGGCAATTGCGACAAAGTGACAAGGTTGGAGCTGAAGGTCTTGCAGGGATGCTACTGGCAACTGGTCTGTGTCGCAAGCCCCAATCTTGGATCTGGTACGCTGGGAAGCTTGAAAACGGATGTGGCTGAGGTCGGACCTGCCTGCCTGCTTTAAAGAGATGCGGCTCCAACGCTCATCTCAGCTTTATCAGAGCCACCCAGAGACACCAGCAATTCCAGAGCAACACTCTACGGAGGAAACCAATTGATGCTCAAAGGAAAGTGACCTCTTCAGATCCCAATAAAAACGTTTCGAGTTGTGACAACTCTTCATCAATTTTCGGCCAGCAAAGAGACTAGTATTGCAGTGTCCTCAAAACGGGATAGCTTCTCTGATTCGTCGCATGCGGTCGCTTTCTCTCGTTTCCGTACCTGACAGATGTAACCGAATGCCACCCAAACTCGTAATACAACACAGACTGGTATTAGTTTACTACCTGTAATAGAGGACATCGGAAGCCACTTGTCACCGCAAATTTAGAAAACGGTTGACAGTGAACATTGCATTTGAAATTTGTAGCTGATATTTGACCTCTACCATATCCGAGCTTAAGCCAGAGCTGCTAGATTTGGTACTCATCCATTGATAGCGATATCGGCAACGGGTATGACAGCAACTCTAGCAGTCGGATGTCGGCTACAGCCATGCGACTTATGGACGGTCTATGAGTCGACACTGGAGAAACGGCTGCACTAAGGTGCTCCGCGTAGATTAAGACAAGGACGGGTTACATATGAGTTACGTGACAGAGCCGCCAGTTGTGAGGTGTCTTGGTAGGGCAATCGCTAGCTAACATGGTTTAGGTTAGTAACAGAAGTTGGCTTGAGGGTTTTTGTTCCTGACCACGAGATAACCACGAGATTTTTGCAAGAGGTACCGACTAGTCTTTTGCGATCAGACTCAGACTCAGGCTCAGACAGAACCTCAGATATCAATTGAAGTCCATGGGGAATCATAACTAAATACCGAGCGAAAGCGACAGATCGTCCCAACAAAATAAGAATAAAGATGCATTAACCCACGCTGAAAGTCATCCAGAGACAGTGGAAACCCTCCGCGAATTGAAGGCGGCTCTGAGCCTCTGACGAACCGCCCGCTATTGCATCATGTTACTGGAACGCTGGGAGCCCCACTAACCCCTCCATTCTCCATTGATTTCCCTTCACCCCCTTCATAAATTCACGCGTCCGCCCGCGGGGTAGGGATTTTTCCCTTTTGGTGGTTCACTCTTGCTCGCCTTGCGACTCTAGTCCGACGATATCGTGTACCTACGCTACCTCTTGCCGAAAACACACATCGTTGTATCTTCTGGTTTTTCGACCGACTCCTCTTGTATATCTCCCAACATGTCTGAAGCTGGGAAAATCACCATCATGTAAGCCTGTCTGTCCTTGCGTCTGATGCCCTTTTGCGCCAGAAGTTGGGCCTGCGATCTCGGTCAGGGGGAGCGCAGGTCAGCTGCGATCTTGGGTTACCATAACATAATCTAGACTTAGCTGCCAGTACAATACAGTTGCTAATTCCTCCATCGTGCAGTCTCGGCTCCCAATGGGGTAAGCATGCCCTCCGTTTCCCTTCCCCGAATTACAACGTGATGCGCCCGTCGAGAACACCTGTATACTCCCTCCAACACGTCGCAATCGACCTTGAAGCAACGTGGACTACACTTCAGGGCCCATCACGCCTTTCGGTTTGGTGGTGAATCGCGCGCCGTTCGAGGACCATGATCGTTAGTCGAAAACACGGCGCAAATCAAATCGCGGTCTCGGCCTCGTGCTCGTATTCGACTTGCAACATCGCATCGCGCGGCGCATTCACCAGCCTTCGATCTACCTCCCAATGGTCTCATCAATCGGAATACCGAAATCGCTGACGTCTAAAAATCGCAGGTGACGAGGGAAAGGGCAAGCTCACCGACATTCTCTGCCCTAAAGCCGAGATCTGTGCTCGTGCCGCTGTACGTCCCATGCGTGGCCCTTTGCGTCTCAACCAACAATCTTGCTAATGTATTCAAATTACAGGGCGGCCACAACGCGTAAGCCATAGGGCCCCTCTTGTGCTGAGTCTGGAGCGAATGGATTGGGTCAATTGGCCGTTCGAGGCTGTAATGCCTCGGGCAGTTGAATCGATCAAGCCCCCAAAAGCTCTTCGGACGTTCCTAGGATAAATGCTGACTTAGCTTATTGGACCGCAGTGGACACTCCATCGTGTGAGTTAGCCCCGTCGCAATCATGTTTTCATAGCAGAAGCTAACTTCCGTTCTCTCCATAGCGCAAACGGCGTCTCGTACAGGTAATTCAGACCTCTGGGAGGCAGTCGCACCCCTTTTGCGTGTGCCATTAGGGGTGCGTACCGGCCTGAGCCAACCACAACTCTTCTATTGCGGATATACTAACACACACTCCAGTTTCCATCTTCTCCGTGTGTATTCCTCTGGTACCCGTACCATGATGAAGTTCGGATTTGTCTAACATATTCTTATAGCATCGGGACTGATCAACCCCAAGTGCCTCAACTTCATCGGCACAAGCGTCGTCTTCCATGTGTAAGCATACTTGCAAAACTGGCCCCAGCGAAAATCAACCTGAGACTAACAAGGAACTCCACAGCCCCTCTTTCTTCAAGGAGCTCAAGGAGCTCGAGGCCAAGGGTCTGAGCGGCGTCCGTGATCGCATCAAGGTCAGCGACCGCGCCCAGGTCAACCTCGATCTCCACGCCGCTGTCGATGGCCTCGAAGAGGTCGAGCTTGGCACCCGCGCCATCGGTACCACCGGCCGTGGTATCGGCCCATCGTACGCCACCAAGGCTTCCCGCAGCGGTATCCGCGTCCACGACATCCTCGACGAGGAGAAGTTCAACGGCATGATTCGCCAGCTCGCCAACGGCTACAAGAAGCGCTATGGCGTACGTCCAAAGCCCCTTTCCCACGACCGTTCTATTTCTCTTTGAACGCACACTTCCAAAATCATCAGCTGACCAATCGTGATTACCATATAGGATCTCCTCAAGTATGACGTTGAGGAAGAAATCTCCAGATTCAACGAGTACCGTAAAGATTTGTACGCTTACTCCCACGTCTACGCCGTCTAGGATCCACCCCATGAATGCTAATCGCCTACTACAGGAAGAAGTACATGGTTGACGGCATCCAGTTCATGAACGACGTCGTCAAGGCCAACAAGAACGTCCTGATCGAGGGCGCCAACGCCCTGATGCTGGACATCGATTACGGCTCATACCCCTATGTGACCAGCAGCAACGCCGGCCTGGGCGGTGTCATCACCGGTCTCGCCCTGAACCCCTTCAAGATTACCGAAGTCGTCGGTGTCGTAAAGGCCTACACGACGCGCGTCGGCGGTGGCCCCTTCCCCACCGAGGACCACGGCGAGGCCGGCACCAAGCTGCAGGACATTGGGCGCGAGTGGGGCGTCAGCACGGGTCGCAAGCGGCGCTGCGGCTGGCTGGACCTGGTCGTCGTCAAGTACTCAACGTCGGTCAACCACTACACGTCACTCAACCTCACCAAGCTCGACATCCTCGACACTTTCGAGGAGATCCGCGTCGCTGTCGGCTACAAGTCGCCAAGCGGCGAGGAGCTCGAGTCGTTCCCCGCCAGCCTCGAGGTCCTCGACAAGGTCGAGGTCATCTACAAGAGCTTCAAGGGCTGGATGAAGCCCACGACCAACTGCAAGACGTTTGAGTCGTTGCCCCAGGAGGCTCGGGAATACGTCGAGGTAAGTCAACTTACATGCCGGAAAGCAGGAGAAGAAACGACTTGAGATGGGTGATGAATCCAGCTGACATTATTATTTTACAGTTCATCGAGGGTTTCGTTGGTGTCAAGGTCAAGTGGATTGGCACTGGTCCCGATCGCGAGGCCATGATTGTCCGATAAGCCATTTCGGGCCGCAGGGGCTGCTGTTGCAGCAACATTACCACACATACTGGTCCAGCTCGATAGAAATATTTTGAGGTTGGTCAAGTAATTATTGTATCTTCACCTTCGCCGTCGTATAGATAAGACAGGTACCGAAAAGTCACATACATAGAACATTGTCGTTTGCACAATATATCAAATAACGCATTGCAAAAGCTGTATTTTCTATCAAATGTCTCTCTTTGCTACCATTGCGGGGGATGGGACGTGTTATTACGACTTATTGTTTCATTGTCAGCCAATTATGGCACCTTCGGGACTGATTCCACTAAGGACAAAGGAAAGTCTATCGAGGGGAAGGCTCACCCCATACCAGTTGGCCCATCTCCCGGTTTTGCTATCAGACAGTTCGAGTCCACTTGATGGATCTTACGGGACGGTTGTTGTGCTCCCCATCCGTACTGAGCATCTGCTCCCGCAGGTCATCAACCTCCCTCGGGTCGAACGTGACGCCAAACAGTAGCTTTGCCCCTTCTCCCAGATGTACACCGGCAGCTGTACACCAAGCCTCTTCGATATCCCGCGGCAGGCCTGACAAGTTCTTGACAACAAGCTGGGCGCCGTGTTCGTGGCGTCGGGTGTAAGCCCAACCCTTAACGATACCCCATTCGATGCTCAAGTGTTCGAGGTTAGGCATGCGAGCCGCGGCCCGGCTTGAAGCGAGATGTAATCGGTTGATTTCGCCGTGGATGGGAATGATGTCAAGACTTTGTATATCGTCGAAGTATTCTATGCCTTGGGCCGTCTTGTAGTCCGCGGTGATTCTGATCTCGCGCATGTACCGCCAGAGGGGAGTGTCTTCATCGGTGTCGGGACCGGTTTTGTCGTCGGCGGCGGAATCGGAGAAGAATTCACTGCCGATGGCACTGAACAGTGTCAACTTCTCTAGCTGCTTGGACAGCTGCCGCAACGCGAGACCGAGGGGATCAGGAATGTGTGTTGGGATCAATGAAATTTTACTATAGCACATCGGGTGGCCCCTGTGGTTGTAGTCCAAGTAAATGTCCCGCACAGACTCGGGTATGAGAGCCACTGCGACTGCGAATTCGGCGCGTGCTTCGACCACCCTGCCAGGAAACAAGATATCGTTCAGATCCCACTCTGCGCTTCGTAGTCGGGGAAATCGGCTTGCGATCTCGCAGCATGCCTTGGGGCGCAGCCAGGATGTCTTTGAATCTACGGAGTAGTATCTGAACTTGGTGACGAAATTGACTGCGGGCAGTTCGCGGTATGTCTCGGGCGGCAGGCTGACGGGCGAGGGAAGTCGGTTGATGAGTCGCGGCTCATCGTAGGCGCTTTCCTCAGAGATACGTAGGCGAAGGTACAGCTCAACCTCTCTGTAGGTTATTTTCCATCTGTTTATGTGATTGAGCGTGTCGGACAGCTGCAGAAACAAGGCCTTGTCTTTCTTTCGGGTGCGTCTCTCCTCCGATTCGGTCCAAGCGTTCTGGACTTCCGGCAGAAACGCCTCGAGGTTGATTCGCCGAACATGGGAGAGTCTTGTCGGCGTCATGATTGCATGGGCTTCCGAAAGGCGGCGTGTGTTGATGGTAATCGTCTCGAACAGGGCCGGCTCGGCATGATCGCGCCACTCCCGTGAGACCGTGGCATACAATGCACGGTTCTCACTCTCGGGCAAGGTTTCAATAGCGAGACGGATGATCGGCCCTTTGATCTCGGGCGGAAGCTGATCCATGATGGCGGATTGAGGATAGTTATGTTCGCAATGGGATATGGTGTGGGCGACAGAATGGTGTTGTGGGAAGAGTTAATATCAGTGACTAGGTGTTGTCAACAAAGTTGACATAGCAAGAGAAAATAAAACGTGAATTTTGCACAGATTGACGGCCCTTATGAAGTAGTTAGGAAAGTCGAACGCTCCCAGGCTGCTGAAAGAACAGGTCCATGATTGTTTTACATTCAATTATATAAAACACATATTGCTCACCTGCAACTCATATCACAACCGCTTTACCTTGGATATGCCATGTCATTAGGTAGCGCATCTCTATATAGCCTAGTAGAACAATGGAATAATAGATATTGAATAAGCATAAGCAGACAGTAAAGATAAAGATAGGTAATAGAGTAATGGAATAACAATAGAGTAAGTAAGTAGATATGGAAGTGATGACAATGTTGAGTTGCCTGTGATTACACAGGTGACAGTGAACAGAAAGTGATAAGTTCTTCAGAACCACATTGAATGATTCTATTTCCTGACCAATTTAGCCCATCAACTAAGGAAGCAACATTTATTCCAGAAGGAACCCAAGCAACCCATAAACCTGCCCTGGCGTGCAACAGAGTGATCTTTTCACTTGTTGGGCATCCATCTGTGTTCTCTTTCACCACCACCACCAACACAGCCCTCAACACCCAATCTTGTCAACAACACAAGCACATGATTCTAGAAATTTAGTGCAAATCCAGCAAGAGTAAGTCTTCCATTCCATATGCAAGAGACGTGCTTTCGTTAGGCTCCAAACTACCGAAAGATGGTCTGCCGTTGGTTCATAACCCCTTCTACCGTGCTCAGCACACTCATTCTGACTTCATCTCCATTTCTACTCTTAGTTTAGGCCACTAACATTCACAGACAAATCATGGATAAATTACCTCCCGAGATCACACAGCGAATTGTGAATCTTGTCCTTCATGATCTCCGTTGGTCCGACTTCGAACGGTACAATCGCAAGAAGCTCATCGCTTCGTACGCTGCCGTCTCACGAGAATGGCAAGCTCTCATCGAACCTGATACATTTGAGAGGCTGTGTTTGGATGACCAAGATCTCAAGTATGCGCTGGAGAATGGAATCTTCACCCCAGCCAGACAGTCCTACATTCGCTACCTTAGCTTAGAGGTTGGTCTTCCTGAATGGGAGTCACCGCACGGCCTGTTGATGAGCCCTCAGCATCGGAGCGAGGTATTTTTCAGCGCGTTAGCTGACTTGCTGGATTGTATGAGTTCCTGGCCGTTGCGGCCCAGAGGCCTCACGCTGAATTTGGGGTTTTGGCCCCTGGGAACGGACGTAAAAAACAACGACATACAATACTCAGGCACGGCCATTGGCTTCAGGCCGGAGGACACACATCATCGCCAGCTGCCAGAAGTCGCTGCGGTTACATCGATCTTCCACGATTGGAATTGTGATACATTGTTGTATCTCAACCCGTATACGGCTTGTGAGATCGCCAGCCTATTCCCCAATCTAAGGACCTTCAACTTGAACCTAATAGACCGCGGCGACAATTCTGGTAATGAGGACGACCAATTGCGCAGAGTTCAGCAGCGTAAAGACGTTGCTAAAGGACTAAAGATGCTGCCTGGGTCTATTCGAGAGTTTACCATAAACGAGATAGTCAATCAGGGCGCCAAGGAAGAGAGATACTTCAACCCACTGTGCGAAGCCGGAAGCTTAGATCCATTCAGCGTGGCCCTGCGAGAATTCTCTAAGCAACTTGAAAAACTAAAGACCGAAGGCGGTATGTCCATTGGTCGCGAGTTCTTCTATCATCCGGATTTGGACAAGGAAGGCGAGGAGGCTCTCTGGCCGCGCTTGCGTCATATTTCACTTGAAGTCCAAACTCGAGCACCCCAGGGACAATTCATCTTCAACGAGAAATGGAGGGTCTGGGACAAAAAGGTGCATCCCGATCCTGCAGCAATGACTATTCCATCAGACCAAGTCGACTTGTACTGTTTCGCCGTCGCGCAAGCTGCGACTCGAATGCCTCAACTCGAGGTCATTGAGATAGAGTGGTCTTCTGTGGAATTGCCTTCTACCCTAGTCTACTATGTCAGGGACGGGCGGTCCGACGCTGAATTTGAATGGGATAGCTCGCCTAGCGTGTACCTCTCCGGCAAGGTTCAAGACGCATGGTGGAAGGCCGCTCAAATCCACCTTCGAGACGGGGGAGAGTTCAGTTTCTCAGTGGAAGACACTTGTGGCGTGAGGATCAGACGTCGCTGGATGGGAAGCGAATTTCTCGTGGAACCCTACACATTAATCGATTGGACACGAACCAAAATCTGATACAGGACCGAGGCTTCCCAATGGGACGCGTGATGATACTACGCGTAAGGGGTAATTGGGCTTCCCTGTTGCATGAGGTGGACGGCCTTGGGATAATGAATATCGGGATAACTGGTATTGAGATAACCAAGTGATCTTGGGATAACCAAGTAATCGTGGGATAACCAAGTAATCGTGGGATAACTATGCGATCTTAGGATAACTGACCGCCTCGACATCGTGGGATGCAATTGGTTAGTCAACCATCCGACAGCTGAATATTCCCACGAAAGAGATGAAACGGGTTGTCCCCCACCCCTTCTTTTTTTCTTCTTCTTTTGGTGTGTGCACTTTGAGAATGAAATAGAGAGAGAAATACCACCTGTCCACTCACTGCCTAAGGCTATAGAAGAACCAATTACATGGATGATTTGCAGACCACTTCTTGTCGTGAAAACCCGATAAAATAATATTGCTACACTCTGTTCTGCTATATCATTTGAACGTATAATTAATTACCCATAAACCCATTCCTAACATGTAACGTGTACCATAAAATCATAAAATGTTCGCTCAAAGCCATCAAACCCGAGGCCCAAGCATTTGCATCTCCCGCAGATGCTCCCGCCACGAAGCAACCGGATCAAAACTCCTCGCGGCCGCCGCGAGCGAGCCCGCCTCTTCCTTCTTCACGCCGTACAAGTATGGCTTCTCGTCCGCATAGCACGGCGTCTCCTGGTGCTCGGGCAGCGTCCCGTTCAAGATGTACGCCTTGAGGTGGCCATCGGTGCAAGCCGAGGGATCGCGGCCCGAAGAGTGGCCGTAACCGTGGTGAGCAATGAGCCGTGCATTCTCAACGCCCATCTCGGCCGCAAGCCGGCGCCCGTTGCGCAGCGGCGTCGCGGGGTCGTACGTCTCGGCGACCAGCAGCACCGGGTTGGCCAGGGTGTGGTTCAGGCCGCCGCGGTAGACCTCGGCGGGCTTGGGCCAGTAGGTGGTGAAGTGGCGGCACGCGAAAACGAAGAAGCGCGAGTCGCCGGCAATCCAGGATGTCCGGGTCATGTCTTCCCACAGGTTGCTCCACCATTTCAGGTCGCGGTAGTCGGCGTCATAGGCGTCGGAGCAGACGACCAAGAGGCTGAGATCATCGGACGAGGTTTTCTTGCTCGCCGCTGGACAGGGGAGGGACGGGTCGTACTGCCACCAGTTGGCCTCCAGAAACTCCCCTGCGAGTGTGGTGTTGCCTTGTCCCAGCTCGTACAGCATTTCCGCTAGGGCCTTCCAGCTGTGGGGGTTGTACATGCTCTGGTAGATGGCACCCACCAAGACCGAGTAGGTGATGAGCGAAGGACCGCTCTTCTCCGTATAGGCGGGCAGCGGCTGAGAAACCAAACTGCCGATGACCCCTTGTACATAAATATCGAGCTCGGTCAGCGTGTGACTCTTGCCGCTCTCGTTCTTGGCGAGGGCACAATGTTCTGGCCCAGCTTTGAGACATTCGCCCAGGAAGCCGTCATGCCAAGCATTCGTCACGTTATCGAGCGCCGTCCAGCCAAAGCCACCGGCGAGGCGATGGTCGCGCACATACTCGGTCCCGTCAAGAATAAGCCGACCCACGGTGTTGGGAAACATGTTGGCGTATGTCTGGCCGATGCCCGTGCCGTAGCTGACCATGAAGCCCGTCAGCTCCTCCTCGCCGAGCGCCTTGCGGATCTCTTCTACATCACGGGCCACGAAGGCGGTGCTGACGAAGCGGCCGAGGTCGCCCTGGCGCTCCCAGCAGGCGCGGAGGGTGGCGTTGTTGTAGGCGTCCATCAGGTTCAGCTGCAATGGGTTCGAATCCACGGCGGCACGGTACTTCTGCCACGCCAGCGACCAGCGGTCGCGGTCGGCGTCGTGGGGCGAACAGGACACGATGGGGAGCGAGGCGTTGACGCCGCGGGGGTCGAAGCCCAGAACGTCGTAGATGCCGCCGCTGAGCCGCTCCGTGATGTCTTCGGCCGCGCGCCAGGTATACGAGGTACCGCTACCGCCAGGGCCGCCCGGGTTTACAACGATGGTGCGCTCCGTCTGCTTCTGTTTCTTGTTTCCCGAAGATGGGGGAGAAAGACCGGAGACCTGGAACTTAGTCACAGCCAGTCTCGCTATACGCGAATCGGACTTATTGGTGTAGTCGAGCGGCACATCGAGGTAGCCACACATGTAGATGCCGCGGCCGGCGTAGGGATCATTCTGCTGTTCGGCTGTTTTTGAAGACGAGGTACGGTTACCCCAGCTCCAGTGGTCGGGATTGGGGTCGAAGAGCTTCGCCCATGTCGCGTCGGGTTTGGGGTCATCGAGGGCGGGTGGGGAGCTCGTGCCCGTGCAGGGAATGAAGCGGAAGGGGTCGTCGGCCTGGGGGAAGCGACCGAAACGCGACGACGGCGAGCCGTGGCAATTGGCGGGAACCCCGTAAGTCGAGTGCTGCTTCTTGGTGGGTGGGAGAAAATGGTTGAAGCCGGGCAGCGACGACAGGGTCGGATAGAGGAGGTATAAGAGTTCCAGGAGGATGATCATCTGCCAGACAAAGTTGGGGACGGTAAACGGCTCTCGCCGTCTTGGTGGCTGAGACCTTTCTGGCTGGTCGCCCTTGATGGGTGCTGGAACTGAGGCTTTCTCCATGGCATTGGTCAATTGAGGGGATTGACGATGGATTGATGCATGAGACAACAGTGGCGGGCGAAGATAGTATTCCGAATCAGAAGAAGGGAAGAAGACTCGAGCCCTTTCCTTGCAGCGTACAGTAAGCCAACCCCATCACAGCCAGCCATCAAGCAGGGTGTGCAGGATGGGATGGGATGGGGGCTGGTTGTTGACTGTTTCGGGAAGGTGCTGTGCCGTTGACGTACGCCTGCGATCGAGATGCTACTGTGGGGTTACTGGGTTACTGGGTGAAGATGTTGATCCGCTAAGCCCAACTAAAACCAACGGCTTCTTAGCGGCTGCGCTGGGGCTGGGCGGGCTCTTTTCTTCCAAGGTTATTACAACCTCACATGCAAGGGAGTGGGCAGCTTCAATTGGCACGAAAAAAGAGGTACAGTGTCTTCACTACCACGCTACAGAGTCTCTAAGTGCAGACAACAGGATCTTTTATACCACCTCAAAATCCTGTTGTTGCAGCTTGACGCGAGTTCCCGTAAGTCTCGGTAAGCTCTTATCACTCGTGTGTACGTGTACCCCAACGAATTACACGCGTACTCCCTACGTATGTTTTCTCCCCCAAAATACGTGACGCCTGTAACAGACAAGCCTCCTACTTCCCGTCGGGTGCAGAGATTATCCCGAATATTCCGTCCGCATGTCATACGTCAGCGTACTCGTCAATGTCTGTTGGATTTCCTTCTTGGTTGTCTGGGCAGGAGAATGAAGCGTTTGCGACATGCTTGATTGAGGCCATGCTGATAATAACAGCAACAAGAGGAAGGCATTTCTTGGATACTTATGAAGTGATTCTGTTCTAAAAACTCCCAAGAGTGCTTGACCTTTAGGAGAGTCATTCTATGCACTCCCAGGCTACAGTATCGAGTCATGGTAAATAAGTGGTACATCGACACGATCAGGCACTGAGATCCATGCAAAGCTCAAAGAGAGACTCTGAGTTCCTGCCTGAGTCTGTGTACACATGGGAGCATCAATACTATTAAGACATCGCCGAGCACACATGGAGAAAGTGTTAGCATGTGTAGAGTAGAAAAACAAGCAGCCAGTTCATTCCAAAAAGACCCATCAAATATGGATGGTCCCTCCAAGAATCACGATCACTAAACCAAATTTGACAAAGTCCGAACCAAATACACCTAGCCAGCAGGAGCAGCAAGCTCATCTCATTCATCCTGACTTTTACCCTCCTAGACCCGCCATTATGTGTATGGTCGACAGCAAGTACTTCCACTGCGAGAAGTGCAAGCAGGTGAGAAAGATTGTGGTCAACGAGATCTCGACTTGTACCAAGTGTCCCGAGAGAGACTATGATCACAAGCAATTCGAGTGCCCTGATCTCATAGATAATACCCTCCCTGCCATTAGCGGTGTGTGTGCCATCTGCGAGCCCACACACGGCGTCCCGTGGTGGAACTGGAGAACCTGAGCAACTATCTAGAATATCATGGGTTCTACATCCGAACAAGTAATGAGCAAGGCAACGATGACTCGTCAAGCAGTATTCACAAAAGAGACAGCAGTTGGGAAGTAGTGCTACCCCGGATAGAAGTGCTATCTGGAGAACTCGCTATGTCGATGGAAATGAAGCTGTAAGCTATGCGGACTTGAAGGTGAGCCTTCTTAGGAAGGCCAATAATAGCAAGCACACATAGAACAGAGCTGAACAAGACAGGAGTTTGGGTTCAGTCTTTTATCCCAAAATACAAGCATCTGTCATATTCAAGGCAAACACTTGGTGCTTTCTTTAGGGGAGGTTGGCACATTTTCCTTTGACACAGCATCAAGTGTTCCTATGCAGACAAGATGCCCCAAATGGCAACCGACAAGAAGTAGTTAATAGAGACTCGTTATTCCAGGTGCAATAATCATTATCATTACAGTAGGACAAACATGGATTAAAATGTTGATTGACTAATGCTTCTGTGTTGGGAATCTGAGTGGCATGGGACATCCTCGAACTCAAGACTGGTAAATTTGGGAGAAAAAGTAAAAGAATACAAAGATAAATTGACTCACTGCCACCCTACCCACTGTACCATGGCTATGAATCAATTTATACCAATCGCCGACTTATTGCCCTATAAGACTTTTGGTTGTCCTAGTTGCTTCAGGAGTAATCCTTCTCTATTGGAAAAGTCAGTCTCTCTACGCATGCCAGATCAGCCAGCCTATCCCAGTAAAACCAAATCACTCATTATCCATACTATACAAATTCTGAACTTGAAAAAGAAGTCATCTTGGAAGAGTCGGTGGCGTGGGACAGCTTCGAACTCGTGACCGACAGATTTGTGACCAGACGTAAAAAAATAAACAAAGATAAACTCATTCACGGCCATCCCACGCACTGCGGCATCGCCATGAATCAGTTTATGGTAGTCGCCGAGTTATTGGCCTATATGACTCTTGGTCCCCCTAGTTGCTTCAGCAGTAAAGCTTCTTCATCATCAGAAAAGCAAGTGGTGGGTGACAGTTTCGAACTCGAAGCCGATAAATTCGTGACCAAACATCAAAAAGAACAAAACAAAGATGAATTCATTCACGGCCATCCCACCCACTATGGCATGGCCATGAATCAATTCATGATAATCCCCGACTCATTGGTCTATAAGAGTCTTGCTTATCCTGGTGGCCACACCACCAATGCCCAATATGGATACCCCAGGACCTGAATTCTTCACAAACAACTCCAAGAGGAAAATAATTCTAAACTTATTTTGAGCTCGTCACAACATAGGCAGTACTAGCCCCATTATCATCGTCGTCGTCATTGTCGTCAATGCGCTGCAGTAGAACCCCATTTGCTTGGACTCAGGCCAGCACAAGGGCCCAATCCAGATGACCATTTCACGCCGTCTGAGCAAGAATCCTCCCTACTCATTCCTCTTGGGCTAGTTCACATGGTCTTTGAAACTACCAATCTTTAAGAGAACTATTGTTGTCGCTCCAGACTCCTGTACGGTGGGAGGCTCAACTCTCGTATAAGCGCTTGGGGACAAAGAGGTTCTAAATCTACATTTTCCCACTTCATCTGCTGGTATCAGAAAATCTAGTAGATGGCCATATGCCAAATTAATTACCTTGTCACAACTACCATCATATGCATGGACCTTCTTAAAACTTGGCCAAGGTACAGGAAGCTGAAATGCAGCATAAAAGGGGCTCCAACCATCCACAATTGCTCCCACTTACATGTCATATGCAATCTGGGAAGCTGCGAGGCTCGTAATTTAGACATTTCTGAAGTTTGCGAGACTTGCACTGCTGTTGACTTTCGCTGAAAAACCCCCCGAATGTCCACAATTGCGAAACGCTTCCTGTTCTTTAGCAGGCCTTCCTATGCAAAGCATCGCAAAGAGCATGACAGGGAAGCAAGCAACTGAAGATTGGCATGAGGGATATCGGGAGACGGCTACTGAACCGCTCTTAGCAATTCGAGTCACGAATATCGACCAAGTACCATCTGCCTCTTGTCTGGCTATCTTTTTCACAAGCAAAGAATATCTTCAGTATTGGCAAGTTTAATGATCATTCTCATGCACTAAAAGGTATGTAGTCTAATTAATCGTGTGATCAAATATACAAATACATAAAATCTAGACTTCCTTCACCTCGTACCTCTTTTTGGCATGAAGAAACCACATCGATAATATCAGGATAGGAGTAGCTACCAAAATGACTGATGAATAGTTCATCTGGCCAACGACAATGGGCAAATAGTTTGGGAAGCAATAAAACACCAGGGCCACCAGGCTCCACGAGACCATGACCAGATTCGCCACCAGGCCGAGCCTGGGGTACCAGAAACTCCCGTGCTGAAACTTTGAGCGACCACGCGAGAGCACCAACACGACGGGGATGCTGTAGCTGAGATACTGCAGCAAGATGCCCGTGGCCGTGAACGAACTGAACGCCACCTCGGAGCCGAGATACAGACACCCAAGGACCGCGGTGCCCGTGGCCGAGCCGATCATGGACCAGATGGGCGTGTGGAAGGGCGCCGGGGCGATCCAGCTGAGGTGCCGGTGCAGGGGGACACCGGCCTCGCGGCTCAGGGTCCAGGCGAGCCGGGACTGCCAGGTGTGGATGGACCAGACGGCGCTGGTGGTCACGATCAACACCGGGATCCAGAGGCCGACGGCGGCGCCCTTGCTGTTGGTGATGCGGTAGATGATGGTCAGGGCCGAGTTGTCGGCCAAGCCGTCGATGCTCGGTAGGTTGGTGAGGATCGCCAGGATGACGAACATGCCGGAGCAGAAGCCTACGACGATGGTCCACAGCAGCGCCTTCGGAATGTTTCGACCAGGTTGGGGGATCTCTTCCGCTAAGTGCACGGCCACGTCGAGACAGGAGAAGGACCAGTTAGGCCCGTTGAGACCGATAAGAAAAGCGATACCGTTCGGCCATCCCGACTCATTCACGATAGTACCGAAGAACGCAGTACTCGTGGGCCGACTGCCGGGTCCCGCCATGGCGAAGAGCGTGATGGAAAGCGTCACGATAGTGGTGCAGCTCAGCAGCAACACGCCCTTCGAGATCCTCGGCTGCGCATCCCGAAAGCAAGCCGCGACACACGTAAGCACGTTAAGGATCTGGAACCCCACGAAGCCCATCCAGCGCCTATACACAAACTCCGGCCGCAAGAACCCGACCAGAGAGGCGATGCCCAGCATGACCGACAAGTTCGCCGACGCTCCAATCAAGACCGCGGACATCCAGCCGAGCACGGCGGTAGCGTACGACAGGAAGCGCCGGTACGACGCCGGGGCCAGCTGGTTCGTCCAGATGTACTGGCCGCCCGGGTGCGGCATGGCGGAGCACAGCTCGGCGAGGGTGACGGCGGTGGCGAGCCCGACGAGCGTCATGAGGAGGAAGCCCCAGAACAGCAGCGGGGAGCCGCCCTTGTCGAGCGTCGTGCCGAGGGTGAGGAGGATGCCGACGGCCGTATTGGTGATGCCGTAGCCATTGCCGATGGCGGAGAGGGTGGTGAAGGGTTTCTTTCCTGCTGTCGTCGTTTCTTCGCTGCGCTCGACTGCTAGGTCTGAGGGGTCGCTGCTGGTGTTGAAGGGCTTCTTGTCCGTCTTTTCATTTTCGCCGCGCTCCAGTGAGCGATCCGGAAGGTCATTGGCCATTGTTAAGAGTATTGAGACTTGCTGAGCAGCGAAATCGAGGGTATCATCGTGAGAACTTGGCGTAGGTGGTTTATGAACGACATATCTGAAAGTGAGGGGACACTACGTATACCTCAATACCAAGTTGCCGTGTTAGGGCCTGGGTGCTGCAGCGCCATCCGATAGAGGCAGGTGCAGGTGCAGGTGAGATTTACCGGGGCCCCAGTTCCGTCGGATAGCCTAGAAACAGCATCCCCGGATGACCCCAGGGCGGCCCTAGTGCCGCACTCGACGTTGCGAATGCCGGGCACTGACTCGCCAGTATCATTTTCCGACGCTCGTCAGTGACTTGGAGATACGGGAATGGGCTATGGGGTAACATATTCTCTATGCCCGATGAACGCTGCAATTTACAAACTCAACAGAAAGTAACGGGTTGTTTTCGGACGGATATCGCATTTGAGGGGCGACACTAAACCCCGCGTTATCTTTTGCAGGCAGGAGCCGAACAAGTTGGAGATACCCAGTCCGTTTCGGATGCGTCCGCCCGATAACAAATGCTTGGCCGGGCCCCGAGAATCCATCCGCTCCGTGATGAGTCTGCCGGCTATCTCGGCTTAATAGCGACCGAATCAAAGGATGGGGTTGTTTGTTCGGCATTCCACTCGCATTGCTTTCGGGGGTAGGCTTCTTCTTTGTCCATTCACATATACTTAAAGGCGGAGAAGAACGCTGTTCATCCAAAGATCATCAAGGCTTTTCGGTTTCTGGCACTACATAATGTCTATCTACCCCCCTGTAGGAGATAACGGGTTTCCCGCAACTAACGGTATTATGACTCATCAGGTTGCTTCCATGGCAAACACGATATGAGGAAGAAACGAACTGTAGGCAGTCTGACTTGCGACCGGCTGCGATGGTGATATTCACATCCGATGACGAAGCCGCATTCAAATGTGGTCGGTTCCCCCAATCTGGTCAGTCGTTGCTCGGTGACAGTGAAGGAAGGGCATGTGGTAAAAAGAAAAAGATGAATGGTCGTCATCGAGGATGACCATAGAAGCATGGGTGTCCAGTATTGGGTTGTTGTCCCGATAAGGCGGGATGGCCGTCAAGGGCTTCATGTGTACCATGGACATTGATCATTTCAGGAACCGTATTGCGAAAAGTCTCGGTATCTATCATATTATTGAAAGCTGTGATCAACGGCTGACACGTAATTAGGTCTCAATACATGGATTTCATTATTTGGTTTGCTGCTCTCACTACTGGTTGCTACAAGTGATTTGGTAATGCGACCCTTACATCAATCAGGTTTGCTCCGCTTTGTTTCCCCGAAAGATCAACGATATATCGCCAACGCTCAAAACAATGTTTTTCGTTCGAGATTCCTCTCTCCGTAATCCTTCGATTACGATCTCGCTAAGTAAGGGAAGGGAGCAGGGGAACGCAAATCATCCCTTGAAGCCCCTTTTGTTTCTCCAAGCAGGGAGCACTTTGCGTGCCCTGCTTTAGGGGCAGCGAGGCACAGGCCCATTGTATCCCGTCGTTTCATTGCAAATCAAACTGCGCCGCTCCACCGACTCGATAGATGATGGAGCACTAATATCAGGTAGGGCAGAAATAAGGATTGGCCAAATACCATACATCA
Source organism: Apiospora arundinis (assembly GCA_039105305.1). Lineage (NCBI taxonomy): Eukaryota > Fungi > Ascomycota > Sordariomycetes > Amphisphaeriales > Apiosporaceae > Apiospora > Apiospora arundinis. The sequence continues at coordinate 3,105,457 of JAPCWZ010000002.1, read as the reverse complement.
ACGTTGCAGTGTAGTGATTGGGAGAGAGTTGCTGCGTTGATTTATTACAGAAGTTGGATATCTAGCATTAATGAGATCGCGAATACTCTGTAGCACAGAGTAGGAGATATGCAACGGACTCCATATCGTGAGAATCACATGGATTGACTGACTGTACAGCGTGTGTTGCAAGTGAACGTCATTGGGTTTGATCCATTTTACAGTTTTTATTCATTATATGCAATGCAAATGTGGACGCAGCCTATTTCGCCGAAGCCTCCTCTTCCTCATCAGGAACCTCTTCGCCATTTTCAATGGCCTTTTGCCGCCTCTTGGCAGCCTGATCTTTCTTCTTCTCCAGCAGCTGAGTGAGCTTCTTTGCATTATTAAAGACACCACTCGTCCCCGAGCCACAAGCTGCACAACTCGGATCCTTCCTGTAACGCTGCAGGGCGCACGGCTCGCAAAAGTAGTGCCCGCACCTTGTGACGATCGGGCTCCGGTAGGGGCCCTTGCAGATGATACAGGCGAAGGGGATCTTCTCGAGCATGGCGGCCTCGGCCGTCTCGTCGTCGTCGTCTTTCGAGGCACCGCTCCGGTCGGCGCTGGCCACGACGGTGCCGCCTAGGTTCTTCTTGCCCTTGGTCACGTTCTCCCACTCGCGGTCCAGCTTCCACCCTTGCGCGTAGTCCTCGCGCGCGTGTAGGTACTTGCAATTGTCGCCGAAGCCGCAGAAGCCCGTCTGCTTGTAGTCCTTGCACACGTCGGGGGCGAAATCGGTCGTTGTCACCGTCCGGATGTTGGTGGGTGCCTTGATGGGCCCTACGGACCGCGAGGGCGCGTTGGGGTTCTTCTGGATGAAGTTGTTGCTGTTGGCCAGGCCCTTGTAGGTGCCGTCCGGTAGTGATGATTGCGCCGACGCGTCTGGGGTGTCGGTTGGTATTTTCCGGGTCTTGCCTAGTAGGTTCTTGTCTTCGTCATACCAATTGCTGTGTTTCGTGGCGTCGTTGGTGCTGGTCATGGGTACGCTTCTGTCGGCCTCGAAGAGGGTTGCCGACTCGTGCTGCGGCGCCGCGACATTGTTTTTGGAGGAGGCTGTGACGACAGCGCTGTTCTTCTTCCGTCTTTTTACTCTCTGGCCAGATTCGTTTTCGGAGGATGTGTAGTCAGAGTCGGAATCGCTGTTGTTCTCTGCTGGCGGAGGCGTGGCCGGCCGTTTTCGCATGGCGCCCTTTGCGCCTCGCTTCTTGAAGAGTACCGGTGCGATGGGGCCGTCTGCTGGCGCGGCAGCAGCGACTGGAGCGTTGTTGTCGGCCATGATGAAGTCAGAGAAACTCCAAATTACCGAAAAGTAGAAAGATATTAGGAACCGATTATCGATCACTATTGCAATGGGCTGATTTTCGAGGATCCGCTGAGGCTGGGTTGTTAAATGACGAAATATTACTTGACTACCTACCTCTGTACCATACCGATGGTTCAGGAATCAATTGCCACAGCATGACCAAGCCATCTCCGAAGCTCTTGTGGCTGAAGCTTACAAATGCAGGTTAGTGTGGCCTTGTGATAGGAACCAATTAAAACCACGATGAAGCATGCAGCTTAGGAGTGTGGGGCAGTGGGGGTAGTAGCCCGTAAGTTCGCATCTTTTGGGGCGGAGTTGGAAATAGGAGCAAAGCTGTTTTCCACTGTCGCGAACCGTATGGCTCATGGGCAGATGGCCAACGAAGCAATCCCCGTCCGCCGGCATGAACGGTTGCCGGCCAAGTCAGCAGCTGATGATGAGCGGCTGGTCCATGGGCTGCTGAAATGTGAAGGAAAAAACAAAGATGACCCAACTGCGCGCAAGCCTGTCAATCCAGCAGAAGGAACAATTGAACCGCCTCTTTCCATTCCATAAGAGACCCCACCATTAGCGTCATGTAAGCTCCGCAGCTATAAAATTGGTGTCTGCACCATTATTCATGCGCGTGTCAAAGGAATGCCGGCAGCAACCAATCGATTGACGCGTCGCGGCCTGTTTTGAGGCTCGCATGTCAATAACTCGTAAGCTGGAAGGACAAAGTTGACTGTAGTGATGGGCAACCGAGAGTTGCAGCCATTCACGCTTGCTTTTCCGAGAAAATGCGACAACAACACCCGTCTGTCTGTACCAACCTGCATATACATGCATGTGCATGCAGTCATTGTTCGAAGCCGTGACTGTGGCTGCGACTCTGACTGTGAATATCTCTCAGTCGCGTTGGGACTTGGGGTTGCGCTGAGCGGGTGGAACGCATGGGCCGTCATCAGTCTCATATCCCACAGTGGGCAGTGGGCAGTGGGCTGGACAGCTGGGCAGAGACAGACAAATGCCAAATGCTACCATACATACTCCGTACTCCGTACATCTTATCATAGCCGGTCGATCTCATCCATGCCAGAATTGTGAATAGCATTGATGGGAGAACATTAATATCATCTCGAGCTTCAAGCCTTGGAATGACGTTTGCTAGTTCTGCTCTTAGGGTGTTGTTGACTAGAAAATTAGAACCGCTCCGCATGGAAGCAGAAGCAGCTTTCGAAGGTCTTAGCAAAAACGGTCGGGCATGAAGCAAGATGGTGGTTGATTAAAATAGATAGCGAGTAGTTCGTCTTTTGTCCTCGTACTCTAAGATGCAAGATCAACAAGTGGTGGACGATGACATGGCAAGTCGGATCTCCCGTATTAAGCGCATTTCCCATCTCACCGCATCCTGGTCTGGTGGCCTGGTAGGGTCGTAGTTTAGTTCGTTCTGCTCTCGTGCTGCGTGCTGTAGTGTGTGTTAAGTGGTCGAGTAGCGTGCTGGCGGTTGGTGCAAGTCTCGTGCAAGTGGTGCAGTGGTGCCGTGAAGTGAAGTGGTGCCAGGCACATCCCGCTTCGCTTGATGCCTGCAAGTTGCATGCACTTGCTGGCATCGACCCTTGACCCCTGGATTGGCCCTGGACTGGCCCTGGACCCAGCAGTAGGTTAGCACCAAGCAGACACCAAGCACCAGGTGCATTTTGGTGCATTTGGCCAGGTCCCAGTCTCGAGCCCAGTCCCACGATGCCTGTCCTGCTCTGACCTGGATGCCCGATTGGGAAATTCGTCCACAATATCCCATCTCGACGGGGGCACCATTTACCATTTTCTTCATCAATCTCTGGTGGTGCTATGCTGCTTGCGCTCACTCTCTCTCACTTCCTTCCTCTCCCATCGTCGACCCTTCTTTCGGTCTGTCAGTCTGTTGTCGGCTAACTAACCCTCTTAGCATCTTCTCACTCCCTCTTTTTTTCTTATCTCCCTCCCTCACTCCCTTAATCGCTCCTTTCTATAGGGTTGTTCCCATCGCGAGACATCTCATAACAAAGACATTAAGTCCGGGGTGTCCAGAGTATCGCTTGCCTGGTCTCCCGTGCCTCGTCTTCCCGTCTCTTCTTTCTATTGTTTACTTGCACATGGGAATTTGGACCAGAGACGCGTTCTCCTCCTATCACCACCCCTCCACTCGTTTGACTCACCACATCGACTAATTGTTTACTTATTTCTTTACTATTGTGCATCTTGTTGTTTTTTCTCTCTCTGTTGGCTCTTGTAGAAGAAGACTAGAAAGCCCACCCCCCGATACAACGAGGATTTTCTGGCGACTGACTAATTCGACGACTTTCACGGTTCAATTCGACACTGTTATTTTTCTTCGCCGTAAAAGAGTAATTGTCTTACTTGGAGATCCCTGTTTCCCGGCAGTTTGGAGCATTTCGATTCGACGGCAGCTACCGCGTTACATTCGACTTTTTCTGCTCTTTTTGCTGGTTCAGACCCGATTGCGACCGCCTCAGCAACCTCGACCAGTTTCACGGCCACCACCACCTGCACTGCACCACTGAGATTCTTGCACTGTTCGGACAACCCAAAAATCCAACTCAAATCAAAACCCCAAGAGCAGCTGTGCTTGCGACAAAAGACGAATTGGCAGTTTTCCTTCGGCTCGTTCATTTCTTTTTGATCGATTAACCTGGTGCATGTGAGATATTCCATATTCCATATTTCCCCCCTGGATCCCTGCAGCTGCGTGTGTCTCCATACTTTTCCTGCTGTGTCGCCAATTGTGTGTGTGTGTTTTGGAGCGCCTCCAGTAAATTCATACATGTACCAAGCAAAGCACCAAGATCGCCGGCAGACAGTCACTAAACAGAGGATCGTACAGTTGTACAAAAACACTGGATCTTGACAGGCAAACCGCATACCGACACGGAGGCAAAAATCCCCAAGGTTCCTCCCACATTTCCAGACTTCTACCCGCTTTGATTGAAGCATTTGGAGCCCGTCAGAGCGCGACACACACCAAAAGACCGAGCAAGCGCAAGCCAACCTAGGTAAGCTAGCCCGACCCGATTCAGCCAATTCCTGGGCGCGTCTTTCTTTCCCGTAAGACCGACCATCCGCCCATAAACCCAGTATTGAGACGCTGTGCCCATTAGCTTGTGAGCATTCCGCCCTTTTCGTGCAACTGAGACTAGAGCAACCCTCGAGTCTCCTGTTGGCGCCATCAGGGGGTTCTTTCTGATCGCCCAACCGCGCGACCTGTGCATTCTTGTTGAGGGAATTGGTACACAAACAGAGCCAACTGACTGACTGAGCTTCTTCAGGTCCTGTTTGCTTGCCGCTCTCTCCGTTCCCTGCCCGCAGACAGGTCTGCCGCACCTGCCGTTTTCTGCCTCGCTCGTTTCGGCCCCGCGCCAACTTCTAGCACTCGGCGGAGGAATCACAATACAACAACCTCGGAGCTTTTTCCTTCTTTTTGGTTGCTTCAGCAGGCGAGGGACTTCGGCCTGCATGTCGCACATCTAATTCAAGGGGAAATTGCGCACCTCATGCAGTGCAATCCCTCTTGATTACGCCAATCACCAACACCCACCCACCATGGGTCCTTCTTCAGCTGCGGGCGATGAGTCGCCTGTACCTGGTTTCGCATTCCATGATGATGGATTCGACGACGAACCGATACCATACCCGCTGAGGGACAGCACACGACAGCGATTCGGCAACTTCGACTCCCAACTCCTCGCGCTTGGCCCCCATGCCTCCCCAGATCAAGCAAAACGTGCATTAGAGGCGCATCTCGCCGAGACAGACCGCCGAATGGAAGAAGCCGGACGATTGGGCACTGCCCTAGTGGCCCAACGGAAAGAGCTTGAGGAGCGACTGGAAGAGGTTGTCAGCCAGCAAGCCGAGGGCGAGCTTTCCGAAGAACTCAAGGAGAAGCTCGTCGAGATCGAGCGGGATTATAATGAAGTCGCTAGAGAGAGCGCAAGGGCGTTCTTGCCCAAGCCCAGAGTCCCGAGCAATGAGGCTGCTGGAGGATCACCATTTGTTCCCGAGGGCAAGGGTGGCAGGGTAAGCGATACTCTTTCTCTCGTCGCGGGACCCGTTGATGACCTAGAAGATGGTTAACTAACTTGCTACATTACAGCGCTCCGTCAGCCCTTCCAAATTCGAAGCCCAGTCAATCGCCTCTCCCACAAAACTGACCGTTCCCAACCGCAAACTTCGCAATCAGCCGGCCCAGCGTGTACACGATATCGAGTTCGCAGCCGAGATAAGCACATCTTTGATCGCGCAAGTACGGAATCTGCAGTCTATACTCTCTGAGAAGGAAGAGGAGCTGCGCGATATCAAGATCGAGAAGTCGAAGCTCGAATATGACGCCGAAGGATTTCAACAGCGGGTCAAGGTTCTGGACGAGAGCGAGAGCCGTTACAAGGACGAAAACTGGAGCCTCGAGACACAGGTCCATGAGCTCACGGCTGCACAGAAGGAGGCTTCTGACCGCGAGAAGAAGCTTCAGCAAACCGTCAATATCCTCCAGGCCGAGAAGAACCTGGTGCAGAGAGACCTGGACGAGGCCAAGATGAACCATGCCAGGTTGAACGACGAATACAAGGCTTCCGTCAAGACTCATGATATTGAGTTGGGCGCGGTGAAACGCAACCTTGTCATGGCTGACTCTGAACGCGCTGCGCTCAACCGGAAGATTGAGGACCTGACAGGCCAGAACCAAGAGCTCGCGAAGGCGTTCTCTCAGCAGAGAGGCAGGACGTCTGACCGTTTGGAAGTCCAAGGATTGACCGACGAAGACTACCAGAGCGCTCATCGTGGCGATACCCCCGACCAGTCACCTCCGCCATCACCCATCAAGGGCACTCCCAGGCACTCTATGCTCGAGTCCGAGACCCTCAAGACCTCGCTTGGTCATGCCCAGCGAACCATTCAGAGCTTGAGAACCAACGTACACAGGGAAAAGACAGAGAAGCTTGAACTGAGACGCATGCTCCAGGATGCTCGCGACGAATTGGAGAAGGCTCGACAGGATCCTATCCCAGAGAAGAAACGCCCGAGGAAGAGCGAGCACAAGGATTTCAAGAAGCCGCCACCTCGTCTGCTCGGTAACCTGCGTCCCGTTCGTAGTGAGATCTATATCGACGAGGAAGACTGGGAAGACCAATCAGACGCCGGAACTGTCAGGGGCGATCATTCGTTCGCATCACGGCGGTCGCCATCTGGTTTCCAACCGGTGATGGAGAGCATCGAGACGGATGACCACTTTGAAACCGCCAACGAGACCAGTGACCAAGAACAAGCTTTCGACACGGCCAACGATCGCAGCGGCAACACTACCGATGACTTCCACACTGGTGCAGAGGAGTTCTCCAGCTCCGACGATGCCATGACAGAAACCGATAGTCCTTCCAAGAACACGCTCAAGGGCCGCCGCCCACCAAGCCAGATCCTTCGTCAAAACAACTCGATAGACAGCACCGCTTCCACAGATGACGAGTCTGCATATGATGGCAGACGGACGCCTACTCATCAGTTCCCTCCCCTTCAGCCCAGATTCCCTCTGCGCGTGGGTCGGGGTGCTCGCCGGAGATCTCGACAAGGTAGTGAGGATCCCAGCTTCCAGAGCCCAGCGAGTTATGTGAATAGCAGCGCTGCGACAACACCTCAACAGGGCATTCAAAACCTGGCAGCTGAACTTGGCGACTTCGATGGCAGTGACAACGAGTCGAACCGATCTGCTACCCCTAACAGGAGTATCTACTCGAGATCGGGTTCTATTAGGTGTAGAACCACGTCTCCTGTACCTCCGGTGCCTGCGCTGCCGCGTATTCTCATGGTCGAGAGTGGTATGATGACCGAGCCGATGACCGAGATGCCTGCCATGGTTCCAGTGGGCGGGACTGATCGACCTATGTCTATAGCGACGGTCGTTAGTCAATCAAGCGAGATGGGCACTCAGTACTTGGACGAAAGCCTCGCCAAGTTCCCTTCGCCTCCGACATCAGCCAAGTTCTTCGGTATCTCCCACGAAGATGCCGAAAACCTCAAGGAGGAGCATGCCAGACAAATCGAGCAGCTGCACGCCGAGAATGCGACTGCTCACGCCACAGCTGTGGACTCCCTCAAGGCAAGCCATGCTGATGCTCTGAGCCGGGCCTTGAACGACGCCAAATCTGTGCACGCTCAAGAAGTGGAGAACATGAAGCTCACCCACGCTGAACTGGCCAACAAGTCTGCTGAGGCTTCTGCAGCTCACGCTGCGGAGCTCGAGGCCCTTCGAGCCGACCATGCCGCTAAGATTGCTCAGATCGAGTCGGAAATGAAGGCCCAGCATTCTTCAGAACTGGAGGCTCTCAAGGCGACCCATGAGAAGGAGCTCGCTTCTGCTAAGAAGCAAAGCGATGAAACCCATCGTCTTGAGCTCGCAGCTCTTCTAACTGCACACGCAGCACAGGTTGAGCTCGCCAAGAAGCAACTTACCGCAAGTCATGAGAAGGATCTTGAGGCACTGAAAGCAACACATGCGGAGCAGATCGAACAATCAAAACAAGGAAGCGACGCGGCCCATGCGGAAGAGCTCGAGAAGCTCAAGGCAACCCACCTTGCCCAAATCGACGAAGCGAACAACAAACTTCGATCGACTCACGATCAGGAGTTGGAGGCTCTCAAGGCTGCCCATGCTACACAGGTGGAACAGTCCAAGGAGGCTGCTTCCTCTTCGCATGCCACTGAGCTGGCTGCCCTCGCAGCTGCCCATGCTCTGGCACTGAAATCAGCCAAGTCTGAGAGTGACGACAGCTTGACCAAGGAAATCAACTCGCTCAAGGCGGCCCATGAAGACCAACTACGAACTTCCAAGGCCGATGCAGATGCTTACCTCGCTCGAGAACTCGAGTCTCTCAAGGCCACGCATGCCGAGCAGCTGCAGTCCACCAAGGCAGACGGAGAGACGACCCTGGCCAGAGAACTTGAGGCCCTGCAAACCAAACATTCTCAGCAAATGGAAGCAGCGAATGCCGAAAGCGCTGCACGTCTAGAACGGGAACTGGAAGGTCTCAAGGCAGCGCACGCCAAGCAACTCGAAGAATCCAAGCGAGAGAGCCAGGCCGCCCAAGAACACGCCGTTGGAAACTTGGCTGCCTACCACGCAAGCACTCTCGAGGAAGCAAAGGCGAAGAGCGAGGCTTCTCACTTGGCAGCCATTGACAGCCTCAAGGCCACGCATGCCAAGGAGATCGAGGACATGAAGCTTGAGAGGGATGCCGCACAAGCCGCCGCCATTGCCGCTTTGACCGCCTCGCATGCCAAGGCACTTTCGTCGACGAAGGCTGATGCCGATGCCGAAATGGCCAAGCAGCTTGACTCGCTCAGGAAATCCCACTCTCAAGAGCTGGAGTCGCTCATGGACTCTCATTCCAAGGAATTTGCCTCTCTTGAGGAGACACACTCCAGCAAGATTGAAGCACTCCGAGCTGAGCACACTGCCGCCAGTGCCCAAGAGCTCGAGGGATTCAAGGCTGCACTCTCCAAGCAAATGGAGTCATCCATTTCCGAAGGCGACGCCGCTCACTCAGAACAGCTCGCAGCGATCCATGCTGCTCACTCCGAGATCGTGGAGGCGCACAAGAGAGATAGTGCTGCAGCTGTTGCGGCCCTGGAATCTGCCAAGGCCAGTCACGAACGACAACTGGAGACTCTGAGAAGCGAGCACGCTGCTGCCAAATCCAAGGAACTTGGCGAGCTCTCCTCCAAGCATGAGGCCGCACTCGCTGCTGCTGCGGCCGCGCTTTTGGCTTCCAAGAGCAAGGAGATCGATGAGCTGCTCTCGACGCACAACGATCAACTCGCTAAACTCAAGGACGAACACAGCGCTTCCATGGTCAAGTCGCTGGAGCAAGCTTCTTCGGAACATGCCAACCAGTTGCAGGCGCTGCAGGCTGAGTTGACCGCCGTTAAGGCTAAGGAACTAGAGGCGTTAGCATCTGCTCACGGAGAACAAGTGAAGGCCCTTCAAGCCGAGTACGCTGCTGCGAAGGCCAAGGACTTCGAGCAAATGACTTCCGACCACGAGAAGCAAGTCCAGGCTTTGCACGCCGAAGCAAACAGCACAAAGGCAAAGGAGCTTGAGGACATGTCCAAGGCCCACGAAGAGGCTATCAAGGTCCTCAAGGCTGAAGCAGCTGCCGCAAAGCTTGCCGCACTTGAGGAGCTCTCCGCTAGTCACGGAATCCACACCAAGTCGCTCGGTGCCGAAGCCGAAGCCCAGAAGGCTAAGGAACTCGAGGAACTCTCGGCAATGCATGCAGCCCAGCTGGAGTCTCGAAAGGCTGAACACGATGCTGCCATTGCCAAGTTAACGGAAGAAATGGCAGCAAGTCATGAACTAAAGCTGCAGGCGTTAGGCTCCGAAACTGGTGCGACGCAGGCTAAAGAGCTCGAGGCACTACGCGCAGCCCACGAGAAGGATGTGGCAGCTCTTCGGGAGCAACACGAAGCTTCTCGCGCCAAGGAGCTTGATGAGCTCAATATGCGTCACAGTGGTCTCCTCGAGTCTCTCCGCACGGAGCATAAGTCAACGTTAGACCAGGCCCTTGCAAACCTTAAGACAAGTCACGACAAGGATATCGACTCATTGAACGGCACCCATGCTACGACAACAGCTGCTGCACTTGAGGCTCTCAAGTCAAACCACGCAAAGCAGCTGGATGTTGTGAAGTCAGAGAACGAGGCTGAACTAGCCCGTCATCTGGACAGCATCCGCAAGGAGCACAACAGCCAGCTGGAAGCCCAGAAGTCTGGAAGCTTGGCCGAAAAGGAGAAGCTTGTAGCCGCCCATGCTTTGGAGCTAGAGGCGCTCCGAAAGTCACTTGCCGTGGCCAAGCCATCCCTGAACTACTCCACCGTCTCTGCAGTATCTACTGAGCCTATTGAGCTGGCCAATGAGGAGGCCGAGTCTCTTCGCAGCCCTAAGCGAGATGCATTCATCATTCCTCGCGAACGTGAACGTGAACCTCACACGCCTACACACTCTGCCATTGGTGTATTGGGCAGAAGAAGCAAAGACAAGGACGCCGCACCAGTTATCGCCGAGGATGAGACCCGTCAATCCCCAAGCTCTGTGACGGCAGGACCCGAGACACCCGAGTCCCAGCGACCGTTCAGGGAGATGTCCACTAACACTGACGCACGCCCTTCGCGGAAGTCCAAGGTGCCAACTTCGGACAACAGCTGCCAGACCGCTCTGACTTCGGAAGGCATCGATCATTTGTTGATGAAGAAGCAACATCAGCGAACCACGTCTTCCGACTCGGCTGTCCACACGCCATACATCCGCCACCAGCGACGTGCCTCCCAAGACAGTGGTCGTGGTATGCCCGGCGATTCTGGTGCCCTTGCAGGAGCCGAAGCCATCCCCACACGACGACCAGGAAGCTCGGCCAGCGCCCAAACCTCGTCTCACGCAGTCCCGCCTTTGCCTGCTAACCACAGAGAGGCCATCGAAGCCGCACGTACGGGCTCGTCAAGTGGACCTGGCACTAAGGGTGCCATGGGCCCGCCGCTGATGCCCGCCTCCGCCTACAAGAACTCAAGACCTTGGACGCCGCGCGAAAACCGACCCATGTCGCCCGCATCTTTCGCTTCCCAGCCCCGCCTGGGCACCCCGACGCCCCGCGCTGGCCGGACGAACTCGACCCAAGGACATGGCGACATGCACTCTCCGACACGCATACCGGGACGGAGTAGGCAATCGTCCCTGTCGTCGTTCACTTCGGAGATCGAGACGCGCTTCAACACTCACGGTGGTGCTATGGGTATGGACATGACTGACCTCGCCGGCACTGATCCTCGCATGATCCAGGCCATTACTCAGACCATGATTGGTGAATACCTTTGGAAATACACGCGCAAAGCAGGACGCGGTGAGATGTCCGAGAACCGACACAGGCGTTACTTCTGGGTTCACCCCTACACGCGCACGTTGTACTGGAGCACTAGTGATCCTTCGGCAGCGGGCAAGACAGAACTGAGAGCCAAGAGTGTCCCGATCGAAGCTGTCCGGGTGGTCTCGGACGACAACCCCATGCCCCCTGGCCTGCACCGCAAGAGTCTGGTCATCATCTCGCCCGGACGAACCATCAAGTTCACATGTACAACTGGTCAACGCCACGAGACGTGGTTCAATGCCCTTTCTTACCTGCTGCTCCGAACGGGCGAAGAGGGACAAGCTGACACGGAAGAGATTGCTGGTAACATCACGCAAGACGATGTCAACGAGTTCAACCCCGCCATGAGCCAGAGACCCGCCAACGGCAACCGCCCGCGCGCGCCACCATCGTTATCGTCGTACAACTCGCGGACTACAAGGACGGAGTCACCGAATATCGATATGATGGCGATCCCGACACTGACACCCACGCACGAGAGGGCTGCAGCGCGACCCAGCACGATTGGGAGGTTGAGCCGCTATGGTAGCGGGTTCTTCAACAGCGTGGGCCGGAAGAGCAAGACAGGACTGGACAATGCCATATATGAGGCCAGTGAGGTGAATGACAGCGCGGAGGAGTTGCGCCAGATTATCGAGCAGCAGGACCGCGAGTCCGACAGGCTCGAGAATGTTCGCGCATGTTGCGATGGTAAGTTCCCGAAACCCCTCTACGCAACCCACTTTTCAGAACACGAAAGCTAACAATGCACGCAGGAAAACATGATGTTGGGACACTGTCGCATAGTTCCAAGAGGAACCGAAACAGCTCCTCAAATCAGCTCAACAACACTACACACAACCACGCCCACCCTGGGCGGTCAGCCACGCCGACACCCTCATTACCTACTACTGTGAGGTCCAGGGGGTAAACCAGCTAAAATTACACACTCTTGACCTTTTTGATCCCAGCATTCATTCCTCTTGCTGGCGGCGACCACCACAAAATATCCTTACATGTTCGATAGCCTTTGGAAGTTAATACCATTCGAGCCAATTTTCGGCGACGAAAAAACAAACATCTTCGTCTCCTTTTCTCTTCGATTCAAGTCAATCGCTATATCCACCCTTTGAACAAAAACCGAACAACCCCATTTGAGTTATGAAAAGACCGCTTATGGACACTGACGACGTCGACGACTATTTTCTTCTTGTTGTACATCTTCTTTTCACTCTGCTAATCTCACTGTCCTTTGCTATCTTTTTACTTGTGTTGTGTGTTTTCTCTCGGATTCGATTGATCGATCGTCTTTTCGCCCTGCAACTTAATCTCTATACCCTTGTATGCGTGTTGTACAAGCTCACTATTATGAAGCTCTCGCGTTTTTGCGGTTGTTTACGTGTGTTTTGTTAGGTTACTGTCTGCCAAAAGCACACTTTTGCGGGAGTTTTTGAGAAGATGGGGCATCCCTTAACAAACAAAACCTTTTGAACTTTGAACATCCGGGTCTCCCCTTTGTGTTAGCTATTCTTGCGTGAGGCGGGCCTGGATTGGCGAGAGGAAAAGAAGGGATCATCCATCTTTATCAGCATCATATATCAGCGTGTTTTATCCTCTGTTTTGCTTTGAGAGATTCTCGAAAAGATAGTTATGGAACAACGGCAGCGGTTGAATTGAAGATCATCTATTATTACTTGCACTGGTTTTGAATGCTGTGATGTGTTTGCTCGTTAGTTCTGGGCTTGTGTTCTTGCCCCTTTCTTGGGTTGCGGGGTTTACTGTAGAATGCATTATACTAACGTGAGGAGTGGTAAGCAAGGAAACACCTTCCTAGCGCCTAACTGGACAAGGTGGATGACGAGAAAGTCTGTCAAGCGGAAGAGGCAATTCCACTGGTCACGTACCATGATCTTGCATGTTTGCCTACCTGTATCTCCCTCTCTACACGCTTTTCTAGGGATGTTAGCCACTGGTACGCACTCGAGGAAGTAAAATCAGTTAATATCATTGGCTTCTTCGCGCCGGCAGCTGAAGTGCTTGTTTTGTTTAAGTAAATGTCAAGCAAAGTTTGGTTGACAGCTTATCTCCGCGTCGTCTATCTAAGCAGTATGCGGGCAATGTGCGAGAGTTAAGCTAGGTAACGTACCAGGAGAGGCAGCGAGTATCCTCTACGCAGAAAGTGTCTATTATGCGCTAACCCAACCCGAGTTGCGTATTAATCGTAAGCTGGCAACATACCTTCCGAGTGTCAGGCCAAATCCCGCATCCCTCGGACCATGATTGGCTCCCTGTTTCGTGGAGCTGAAGGGGGATCACTGCGTTTCCTCGTCCCATGGGGAAGGTAATGGATAAGCTCAGTAATCAGATATAACGCGAGTTGCGAGTGTATCCGGGGGCGATGTTACAGCTCTAGGACACACAGGCACACGACATGCTACACAAATATAGGGCATGGTTGAGGAAAACGAAGCTGTTAAGGGAGTGCGGGTCACGTTATGGACGAGCATATATATTTTGGAGGATTCTACTAGCCTATTTCTCTTTCTCTTTTCCCTAGCAGCTTACTCTTTCCCGTCCACTGCATCTCCGTTCGACCATCAAGCTCCCTTGCTTATTTTACGAATCCAATCACCACCACCGCATACTTACAACACAGATTGTCGGGTCCATCCAGAAGTTCAAACGAAAATGCAGTTCTTCAATAACCCAATGGCGTGCATCGTCGCCCTGGGCCTGGCCCTCGGCGCCGCTATCGCTGCTCCTGCCGTTCCCGCGGGCGGTCCTATGTACGTTTTGATAAATTTACTCTAGATCACTTTTACATTGATTGACCTTGCTGGTCATCTCCTACTGGCTTGCCAATAACTGACTCTTTCTCTCTTGTCCTCATTAGTGACTGCGAAAAGCCTGTCGTAACCTACAGCATTAATGATTGCATGGCCCGTTGCGGCTCCATGTGCAGGCGCAAACCAGCCCCCCTGAAGGGCATCCCCCCGGCGTGGGGCTGCTGTTAAATTTGGCACAAGTACTTGGCTGAGAAGAAGATCGTCTTGGGGAGGAAGGGTCCTACAATGCTGTACTTACTGTGCCTTGCAGAAAGAGAGTCGGGGTTACGGATGAACGCAGGGTGCTGGACTAAGCTGCATCGGGCAGTGAGCTGGTTACGCTCGGGATAATTACTGAGAACTTGCTCGACTGGAGGCTCAGCGGGCTAGTCGGAATAATCCAGATGTGTAAATGGACAGATCATCGTATCTTTCTTCTGATTTCTCCTTATCGCCAGTCCTGTATCCGTCTGTCTTTCTGGTGACATATACAAAGACATGCATATACCAAAGAGCCAACAGACTACCAACGCCAGTGTTCGATCCCAACTCAAAAGTGCTTCAGGGGGGTGATTAGCCAAAGAGACTATTGGAGCGGGATGGAACACGATCACATGCTTCCTGACGAGCTTGATATATAAGTCTGAGATGGATAGCACTGCATCTGTGACGAATAGAGCTGAATACCTTCTGTTTGTCTGTCTTGAAGTTCAACGTCGCAACCTCGCCACGTATCGATCGATGTTCTACCTCCGGGTGGGTATGTCGCATGTCCTCAACCTCCATGTTTCTGGGCGACCCGAAACATGTAATAATGCTCGAACCCAGGTCGATTCGCAAAGATGCTCAACTGTGTTCGATTACACAACTAAAGGGCAACGTGACGTGACGCTTGCTTCTCTGGACAGTCTATAAATGTGAAGGTTTGTTCTCCTTCCTTTGTCGCTTTCGTCCTGATCTCTACAACCATCTCTACTTGTCTGCATCCAACCACACTTGATCCATACTGTACAATCCGAGATAGTCTTTCCAGCCCAAGACGATTCTATCAGCTCTCTCGCTCTTCAAGATGCGTATCCCACTTCCTGCGGCTGCCGCCGCTACCTACCTCATGGCCGTGACCGTCAGTGGTGTCGTTGCTGCTCCCATGGCCACCTCCGCCGTCGAACCTCTCCCGCCCGTTGGAGTTGGTATCGAGTAAGTCGTCGTCGTTTTTCTTCTTTCTCTTGCCAATCTTCACACCCCCCCTTTTCAAATCCAGTCTTTAGTCTCCTCCCTTGCTACGTCTACCAATTGAAGGAAAAAGAAACTGACACCGTTACTAATCACGTAACTATCAGACGACCCAACGGCCCCCTTATCTCGGGACCCCCCGAGGCACCCCCCGAGGTATCCCCCGAGGTACCCCTCGAGGAACCCTACGAGGAGCCCTACGAAGAAACCCCCGAGGAAATCTACGAGGGAGCCCCCGAGGAACCTAACGAGGAAATCCCCGAGAAAGCTTACGAGGAAATCCCCGAGCAAATCTATGAGGGAACCCCCGAGGAACCTAACGACGGAACCCCTGAGGAACCTAACGAGGAAACCCCCTAGTAACCTAACGAGGAAACCCCTGAGGAAGTTTTACAAGAAATTTGTTGCTAGACAGTTCTCACGCGATGGCACCAAGTGCTATGTATGCCTTTTGCGAACTAAACTGTCACTGTTCACCAGGATTGCCACCCTGCCTGGGAAGTGCTGCTGCTATCTACCACACCGACCTCCAAACTAGGGCCATGGGCGCAGCGTTGACAGGAGCGATGTTGCAAAAAAGGGGATGGTTCATGGAAAGTGTTTGGCAATATATCTTATATTTCCTATAAGTAATCTAAGCAAGGAATTACCAAAAAAACGGGGATGTGAACAAAGCCCGGCCGGCATTTTCGAACTTGGCGCTGACTTGATTTTCTTTTACATCTCATCATGCCTTCTTCGTAGATGTATAATATACATGTATGGATCAGACCAATGTTGAAGGCCTAATAATCGTGCTGGTGTCTCTCAAAGCTCATCCCTATCCCCGCTGCTACCGCCCTCCACGGGCACCGCCTCGGCGAGCTTCAAGCTCTCCACCCGGATAGTGAACTGCATCTCGCGCTCCTTCTTGGCCCGGTCCGGCGACGTGTGCTCCGTGACCCAGCCCACGACGGCGCCGTCCGCCGCTTGGGCGGTGTACTTGGACAAGTCGGCCAAGGTGGCTGTCAAACGTTTGTTTTTCGTCAGCATAAGTAATTTTCAGTTTCTCGAATTGCCATCAAAGGTGGTGGGTGAGGGAATGGGCAGCTAGTCAACTCACTTTTGCAGTCACTGTCCTCGGCTACCCAGAGCGGCAGCGTCTCGTAGATGGCGCCCGGCGCAAAGATGATGACCTTGTGGTCCTTGGGCGCGCGCGCCTTGCGGTAGACGGCAAAGAGGCCCTTGCCCGACAGGTCCTCCTTCTTCTTGAGTTCCTTCTTCTCCTCTTCCGTCAATTTCTTCTCTTCCTCTTTGTCGTCTGCCGTCTTCTTCTGCCCCTTCTTGGCCTGCTCGTCGATCCACTCGCGCACGGCCGCGGGCACGTCGTCCCACTCCATGAGCACGACGTTGCGGTCGTAACCGTGTGGGTCCAGCCCGTCCCAGCTGCCCGGGTACTCGCGGCCCTGGAAGAAGGTCTTGAGACGGTCCGCGTAGGGGCCCAGCCCCAGGGGCGGCGACTCCTTGAGGTCGTCTAGCAGGTACTGGTGCGCTTTGAAGGAGCGGTTGGCGCTGCACGACGGCTTCAGCAGGAGGCCCGACGCGGCATCGGCCAGCGAGGAGGACGACGCGGAGAAGGGGTCCTTCCAGCGGAAGTCCTTGGTCGCGGTCGTGGCGCCGGGGCCGCCGGGCCGCTGGGCGGCTTTGTTGGGGTTCCCGAAGCCTACGTTGACGCTGTTCTGCGCGGCGGCGGGGCTGCTGAGCAGGGCTAGAGAACAGAGGAGGAAGGAGGTGGCTAGTTTGGCGGCCATCGTGACGTTGGAAGATGGTGCTGTGGCGGAGCCTCAAATATACGGCGACTAGCTGCTCCTTGCGGGAAAACTGGTGACACCGACAAAGGGAGAAACCGTGGATAATATTTGACAGTCGTAAGTAAAGATGAACACCAACGTGACCAAGGACCCCATCATGATTGAAATTTGCTTCTTAAAGACTGGGAAAATTTGAACTTTTTGTTGACCTGTCCTCATCGGAGTCGCCCTCCGTACTTCCAAATTGGAAGCTCGGCGAGTAGACCCTTGACCGCGGATCGGGACATATGGTGTGGGGAAATTGGGGTAGTCAAGGACGCCTGACAGGAGCCGAGGTTGGATGCTGTGCGGGTGCGGGGCTTGTCCAAGTCGACATCATACAAAATGCAGGCATATTTACTGTCAGGATGGTCATGGACTGTCTGTTTTCATTCTTGTACTTTTTGGAAAGGCTGCCGCTGAATGAAGCGACTCCACTTCAGCTCAGCCCAGTGATGGCCATGCGTCGGTGGCTTGGCTCCCCTGCTGGCGACCAGGCTGCATAACGTATTTCGCATGAGGCCAATTTGGCGGTAACACAACGTACGTGTGTTGGAGAATTGGCCTCCCTTATTGTGCTAATTACGGCTTGAATACGGATGAGCGTCTTAGATAAATAAATCACTTAGCAGCAAACTGGTAGGAAATGGCTTGGTCTTCTTCTCTCCATCTCACCGCGGCCGTAGCTCCGCGCATTGCACCATAGTGCAACCTGTTCACCTTTTACTGGCGGGGGTAATCCCGCCGTCTCAATATTCAATCTCAACGTCAAACGTTAATTCAAACTCTAGTTTCAACACATCTCAACCAATTTCAGTTCGAATATCAACATCAACTATTTTGGAGCCAGCAACTATATGAACCGGCTCGATTTGGTGCCTGCGTGCCCAACGAGAATGGCCATGGCCACTACGAAGAGAATATCCCCGTATTCGGAGAAGTCTCGTGCACCTCAGTGCAAGCAGGGAATGGCCGGGAATGGCGAATCAACCAGTCTGCATCGCGGTTCTCATCGGATGCTATTGGCTGTATCGACCCATCCCTTTTGGCTACCAGTAGACCCTCCCCCACCCCTTGTGAGCCTCATTATGCAAGGATTAGGAATGAAAGCTTTGGCAACATCACTGCTATAGTGGCTGAAGATAGCCCTCCTGAAAGTATTCACAACACTCCAGCATCTTCACGAACTCCCATTACTATTTCAGTTCATCGGCCCGACATCATACCCAGTTCTCCATCTATCACTACCCGTCGTGGAAGCTTCGAGACAGACGTCAGATCTGGTACAGGATCCAGTACACTGTCTGAAGCGACCTCTCTCTCGTCGCCCGGGCATGCAATCTGCCACTACAATGTCGCCACTTGCGGGAAAGACTTTCCAGATGAAGTTTCGCTCAGGTTGGTTTACGAACCAATTCTTTTGATTGTCACTATTCTAAAACGAATATTAATCTCTCTGTTTACTCAGTCACCACGTCAATAAATATCACCGGTATATATGTCAACTGGGCTGCAAAAACATAGGATTTGAGACCAAACGTGATCAGATCCGGCATCACAACACGCTGTTGCACATCAGCAATGTGCAAACTGGGTACGGCTGTGCTTGCGGATCATTTTTTTCGCGGCGTGACAATTTCCTGCGCCACGAACGGCGTTGCAGGCGCCCAGTAACCGCTCCTTATGTTTGTGGTCACTGCGGGAGAAAGAAGCATGAGGGTAGGACGGAATTTCTTGCGCATCTCGAAGAGTGTCAGGAGCCTCGCGGGAGAAAGCCGCGAAGCGAGGAAAGTAGGCAATAATACGGGGAGGAGAGCGCGCATGTGCGCATCGCAGAGCTGTTACAAAAGCCAGGGGACGGTGGTGGAATGTTTGCCTTTAGGAATTAATGAATTCTCCTTTACGTACACTTATCATAGGTCTCAGGGTGTTCATTATGGAGGAAACGGATCAGATTCCAACAGGATTTGTTTGTTTTGTTACGGTCAAAGTCTGTCGTTTTCAACACACTGGAGGGCAACTCTTTTGACGCGGTGAGCCTTTTTGTTTGAATCTACTCTTTCTTTGCAACACAGTTATAGTCTTTTAGGTCTAGGCGCAGTGACTAGAGGACTACATTTGGTATCTATATCAGTTCCTAAGGCCACTCCCGTCCCATGGATTTGATACCCCTATAGTAGCGGGGAGCCAGGGAGCGAATATTATCGGGTCCCCGGGCAAGACTTCCGTCTATCGATCCACCAATACCGAAGCTTTAAAACAGTTATCATGCCTAAGCTCCGTAGGAACAAACACTTCGACTATGACTGGATGTGATTGCTGAACGGGGAATCACCTAACATCTCTTGAGCTTCCTAGTCCCCAGGGGCGGGAGAGCATCAGAGTTCAATATGGAAGATTTACAGTCTCCTATCAGCAGCTTCTACACTTCTTAAATAACAAAGACTGGCAAAATATGCGTTGGCTCACTTTTAGCCGAACACAAAACAGCAGTAGGCTGTCGAGAGGTGGACTTGCAATGGGAGATACCGGCCCAAAAGTAAAGCCATGAGGTGAGCCTACCTTTACAATTCTAAACCAGTGGGAGAATACCGATTTATGTACTAACTACTATTGAACTGGGTAGAGTTTACTGTATCGTGGGGAAAGCTGGAGCTTGCCAAGCACTCCGGAAGGAAACTCATCCTGAGGAGGAATTATCTAATGAAAGGATCGAGTATAACTCCTATGGATTTCTCAACCTTCCGTGGACGGATCCACCACAGCAATTGGACATGTTTGATCTCATTCGAACTTTTACCTACATTAGAAGATATGAGATAGACCATACCGTTTTATACAAGCTAGACCATACCATTTTATACAAGCTGTTTTCTCCAATTTCCTGAACGGAGCGACCGAAAGAGAAATCATTACATCTCAGCGACTCCGGACTGTTTAGTTTATTAGGGGGTTTACCGCAAAAGCTCAAGACATTAAAATACGTGGGAGGGATTCGGCTGCATGATGATAGCAAGATCCAAAAAGAGAAGGTAAATCGATTCGGGATTATGTAGAGGTCCTGTTTTTTCTTCTAGGAAAAGAATGAGCCTTGACCAACCGGACCAAGCCATGGGGATGAGACAGTCTTGGATCCTGCCTGATTAAGCTCTCGCATTTGTGAGACATGCATACACGCAAGGCGATCTTTCTCGGTCATAACGATTGCGGAATCGATACACACCCACAATAAAATAGAGAGCCCAGATGCTCTGATCCCGTGTGTTTCATAAACCAAAAATGGATTCCTGCCCACAGGATAAGACTCTTGGAGTGCTCAAAATCCTCGACTTTGGATGAAAGTTGCCGTTTCGCTGAGCATCGTTGACCTCATCAAACGTTATCAGGTCGAGGATTATCGGAACCTATGCACGCAAATATATAGACTGCCCAGCCGTATCAAAAGAAAAGTGCCATCTTGGCCACCTTTTGGCCGTTTCCCATACCACTTGGCACCCGATTTCTTCACGATGGGTGCGCTGGACGTTTTATTCCCGGCGGCGTTGGCGCCGTCATGGACAACATTTTTCATGGTCCCGACCTTAACATATTTGGCTGTGATCTTTTACCGATTGACCTTCCATCCGCTGGCGAGATTCCCAGGTCCCAAGATCGCAGCTTGCACCGGGCTCTATGAGGCCTACTACCAATGCTTCAAGGAGGGCGGAGGCCGATACTGGAAGGAGGTTGAGGAGATGCACCGAATTTACGGTAGGAATGAACACTTTGATAAACTTCAATTTGCGACATTACTGATCTGACGAGTTCCCTAGGCCCCATTGTCCGCATCAACCCCCGCGAGGTCCACATCTCGGATTCGCAGTGGAACGACGTGTACAAGTACTCGTCCAAGGCGTCGAAGCCCCGGTGGTTCTACTTCCGCTTCTTCGGCAAGTTCCCCAGCACCAACGTGGCCGAGTCGCACGAGCTGCACCAGCTGCGCCGGGGGCCCCTGAACACCTACTTCGCCTCGTCCAACATTCAAAAGTACATCCCCATGGTCACGTCGCTCATTGACAAGCTCGTCGACCGCGTCAACGCCCTCGAGGGCCGCGCTGTCAGCCTCAGCGACGCTTACCGTTGCCTCGCTACCGATGTCGCTACTGGGTTTGCCTTCGGCAAGCCCTTTGGAAACCTTGATGAGCCTACGTTTGACCATGAGTTCAACTTGAGCGTTCGTACTGTCGTGAAGGTCAGCACCTTCAGTCGCCATGCCTACGGTCTGTTGTTGCCTGTATTGCATAGCATGCCTGAGCGCTTCGCCCGGAAGATGAACCCTGCCTTCGGGAGAGTCAAGTGGTTGATGGAGGTAAGTCAAACTCACACGAACGCCAGTTCCACGATTACATGATGGCTGAAACGATGTGACAGACGATGCAATCCTGCGTGCGGAGATCAATGGACAAGCCCGAAGCCGCACCGGGCCAGAACCCCGACGTTGTGCAGACCCTACTCGCGTCAAACCTGCCACCCCAGGAGAAGACCTTCCCCCGTTTGTTTTCCGAGACACGCAGCGTCATCATGGCTGGCACAGAGACCACAGGAAGCTTGCTGGTGGCCATCACTGCCTACATCCTCAATCACCCTGACAAGATGGAGAAGCTGCGCGCGGAACTTGGCGAGGCCGAAAAGGCCAAGGGCGGCGCCGCGCTGCAGTACTCGGACATCCGGGAGCTGCCCTACATCACGGGCGTCGTCAACGAGGGTCTGCGCCTGGCCAACCCCACGCCTACACGCTTGCCTCGCGTGTGCCCCGACCAAGATCTGACGTATGGCAAATACGTCATCCCCATGGGTGTAAGTTCATGCTTGTTTCCTTTGGTTTCCTTACTCGTCTTTTACAATCACGCCAACTATGCGCAATAAATCGAAATGTGATCAATTTGAGCCAACCGGTGTACATTCCCCGCAAACTCACTTCCCCACGGGCGTTTTGTGGGTTGATGCGTTCGTTTGCTTTACTTGCTTGGCCAACAACTCCATAAGTAAGCGGATTTCGAAAATGATCGAAGGAGCTAATAATTGCATTTCCCTCTCTTTCCCGCGCTCTAGACCACCATCTCCACCTGCGTCCAAGACGTGCACAACGACCCCGCCATCTTCGAGCGCCCCGCCGAGTTCCGCCCGGAGCGCTGGACGGACCCCAAGGAGCGCCGGCGGCTGAACCGGTACCTGCTCCCCTGGGGCCGGGGGATGCGGCTGTGCCTGGGCATGGAGCTGGCGACCATCGACACGTACATGACGGTGGCGCGCCTGTTCAGCCCGAGCTGCCCGTTCCGCATGCGCATGCACAACACGCGCGACGAGGACTGGCAGATCTTCCACGAGTTCTTCTCCGGGTTCCCCAAGGGCAAGGGGCTCGAGGTCATGGTCATGCCCGCCCCGCCGACCACCAATGGTGTCGTCAGCAGCGGCGACAGCAGGATGAACGGGTACTGAGAAGATAAGATAGACGAGAGGGCGATGGAGAGGGAAAGGAAGAGGGGTTGTGGGTTTGTTGGGAGTTGAGGCAACGAGGCAGCCCAGAGGAGGTTGAAGAGAATTGTTGACGAGTATGACGTGGGAATATGAACAATGTGCACAGAATTCTTTCTTGGTGGTTGGTGACGAGAGAGGGTATTGCGTATGCTGATATCAGAAGACGTCGGAAATTGAGTGTATATGCAACCAATCTAATCATTGATTGCCGTTTATTATCCACACTTTAAGCACATTTGGCTCACTGTACGTTCGCACCTCAAACTCTGGATCGAGAGTTACGTTTCCTTCTTCATTGGACCGAGGATGCTCAATCCGCTGAAATGAGCACAATTTCTTGATGATTTCGGCATATCGGGAGGCAAATACCCCAGCTGCGCAATCCAAGAGGCGACGTCTAGGTCGAGACCTGCTCAACTGACCGGGTCAGAGCCTTCTAGATGTGTGTTGTAAGGCGTGCTATCCACCCATCGGACTCAATAAGAGAGGTCTTTTGATACTTAGTAAGAATGAGGAGGTATAATCTGACTCGAGTTGGCTTTACTGGATCAGACTGGCATTAATCGCGCGATGCCGTGGACGGAAGGGAAGATTCGTGATGACATAAAAGGGGGCCCTTTCTCCCCATCATCTCGAACAGATATCTCTTCACCAAACCAGCATCCAGTGTAGACTGATCACCAACAGTCCACTCCCCTCGCTGCTGTGCAAACACCACAAACACTTTACCAAACTCTCTCCCCACTTGATCTTCATCTTCCCTTGATCATGTCGAGCTTCAACCGCAAGGCCGCCATCGCCTCGATGGCGTCCCTCGCGGCCCTGGCTCCCGTCGCCATGGCCGCCCCCATCGTGGCCTCCATCAACGCCGTCAACAATATGGCCACCGCTCCCATGAATGCCATCCCCACCATGCCGGCCGCCCGCGCCGCCCTGAGCGTGGGTCCCGTGATCCCCGACCCTGAGCCCTCCTCCTCGGGCATGGGGTTTGTTGCCGGCTGGGTCCTCCCGCGCAGAATCCCGAGCGCAATCTTTGTGCCCGAGGACCCGCCGATGGACTTGCACGGTCCGCCTTCCCCCGCGAAGCGATCGGGCACCTGCAATTTCGGTCTTTTTGGGATCAACATTGAGTATGCGTGCGACTCCGCTGGGGACTCCCCTCAGTCTCCGGTAACCGCCGAGGAGGGGGAAGAACTCGACGGCAACCTCTCCCCTGCGGGCGGCGATGATGAGGGTGGCGATGATGAGGGTGGTGATGATGAAATTCCTGAGGAGTGTTTGGAATATGTCAAGAAAGACGGTGATGATGATGATGAGGATGGTGATGAAGAAGCTCTCGCCGAGTGTTTGGCCAATGCCATGCAGAGTGGTGGTTTGGTGTTCTCTGATCCTTTTGGTCCGTATACTGGTCTCGACGGTGTAAAACCTAAGACAAAGGCAGAGATGGCAGAGCAAATAACGAATTCAATGAGGGAGGTAGGGTGGCCGGAGGAGATAATAAAGGAAGTTTTAGAAGCCAGAGGGTTGGGGGAAGACGTAATAAGGAAAGAAAAAATCGCCATGGGGTTGTTAAAGCCAGATAAGAAGAAGGATGGCGATGATAAGAAGGATGGCGAGGATAAGAAAGATGGCGAGGATAAGAAGGATGGCGATGGCAAGAAGGATGGTGATGATAAGAAGGATGGTGATAATGAGGAGGGTGGCGATGAAGAAGATCCCGTTGAGGGCTCGGGCGACGGCGAGGGTGGTGATGAAGAAGATCCCGTTGAGGGCTCGGACGACGGCGAGGGTGGTGACGAGGAAGATCCCGCTGAGTTTTGGGACGACGATCCGAGTGGTGATAATGTCGATCCCGATGAGGTTTCGGAAGACGGCGAGGGTGACGAGGAAGATCCCGCTGAGTTTTGGGACGACGATCCGAGTGGTGATAATGTCGATCCCGATGAGGTTTGGGACGGCGTCAAGGGTGGTGATGAAGAAACCCTTGTGGGCTCGGACGACGATGTGGGTAGTGATGAAGCAGGTCCCGCTGGGGGCTCGGACGACGGCGAGGGTGATGAGGAAGATCCCGCTGAGTTTTGGGACGACGATCCGAGTGGTGATAATGTCGATCCCGATGAGGTTTTGGACGACGGCGAGGGTGGTGAGGAAGAAGGTCCCGTTGAGGACTCGGAAGACGGTGAGGGTGGTGACGAAGAAGGTCCCGATGAGGTTTCGGACGACTATGGAAGTGGCTCTGGAAGTGGCTCTTGGAGTGGCTCTGGGGGTGGCTATGGGTGCCCCTTTGGGAGCGACCATGAGAGCGACTATGAGAGGGAGGAGGAGGAAGAGTATGAGGGTGGTGAATAATTTGGACGACGAGGATAAGATCTTCCCAGCATGGGGGCCACACAGAACATAAGCTAGGTCATGACGTGCAAGAGTGTTGAACAAGATCAACACGGATGCAGAGTTCTGAGAGCTTGGGCATGGTCTATCTCCTGGGTTACAACCGGTGTATTGGCCGGTGGTAGTCCGAAGGAGCTTTTCTTTTGTTTTCTTTCCTAATACTACTACTACTACTGCTACTACTATAATAATTGCTCATATTGCTACTACGTACATGTCTTTTGAGTGCCGGTGATGCTTCAAAATGCACCAAATTCTCTGTGTAGTGAGGCCCAAAGAGTTGCAATCAAATGGAAACCCCGCTACTGGCTACAATGATTTCGACGACAAACCACTCGGTCTTTGGATACCGAACTAGCTAGATGCTCCCGAGAAGGCTGACACGGAAATTGCTGGGGATATGACGTTATAGCTTGAGATTTGGTATTTGAGGTGCGTCACTGGGTGTGGCGCCCACTGAAATTCAAGTAATTAACGAAGTGCAAGTTCTTTGGGCCCGACTGCTTACTCACTCGTCCCACACTTCTAGTCCCTAAAACGTTGATCAGATGCATCTTCTTCTGCCCACGTCTACTTTAAATCGACGACAGATCCCCAATCATAACGGGACGCAGTGTGGATTGATACCATCACGTCTAAACAGGCAGCCGACCCCGTTTTCCAACGCCCAGATCCCATTCCCGTTGACGCCGTCCAATATATCAAACATATCTACCTAGCAAAACCCCATTACTGAACCTATCACGATGAGTACTAGGCTGAGTCGGCTGGTAGAACACACAGACAGTGGTGGTGTTGGCGCGGTTCTTCTACCTCCGTTAGCGATGTCGTGAGAGGGAGACGCCGCTCCAACTTTCATCGTATCTTCAGTCTGTGATGGAGCCGCTAGAGAGTAGGCCAAGACACCAGATCAATTAGCCCAGAGCACTTTCGAACTGACAGGAATACCCACCAATGCAGATAAAGATAGACTCACCAAAGCTCGACTTGTCACTAGGCGCATAGATTCCCTGGGCAACCCCGACGTCACAGTACGCCTCAAAGACGCCCAAGGCCGACTGGATCGCCGCGCGAGGAAATGGTAGTACCGACTCGGACGCTGACACTGTCGTCGTTGGCGTCGCCGACGCCGCTATGAAAACGGTAGCCGGGTGGTTGTTGTTGTTGTTCCTGCTGCAGCTGGACGCAATGTCGGTCGAGATGTCCCACCGCGCCTTGAAGTAGCTGTCGGTGCAGAAGCACGTGTAGGACGTCAGGCGCCCGCCGTCCCCGCAGCCCTTGGACATGTCGCGCACGATGGTGCTGATGGGCGTTATGGCGCAGGCGGGGAGCTGCCAGTAGCCCGGCGCCTTGTCGAGGTAGATGCTGATCTTGTGGTCCCAGTTGGACGGCGTTGACAGCTCGGACGCCGTTGTGACCGATACTCTTGGAAGCTGGGTAAAGGTGGAAGTTGTCATAGCAGTTTCTGTAGGCGCGGCAATGCCGTTGCCCCGGGCCGTGGGTTGGAGAGGTGGCAAGGCCATACTGGCTTCAGAGAAAGAGTCGCTAGCTCAGGGCAGGCCTGGATCAGTTGAAGGGGCGTTCCACTGTGTTTGTGCCATTTATGGAATTGGACTCGCTCTGGGACTCTGAAAGAAAACCAGGGGCATGCATGGCCTACAGGAGCGACTGGTGTTTGTGCTCAAAACAGCGACGACTATCTAAGCTTATCCCGTATTCGAGCCTGGGAAGAGTTCTCGGTCGCACCATGCTGCCTTTTCCAGTGCGCTGGGGAGTTTTGCTGACACATATTCACCATTTGGGTAAGGGCACAGTTTCTCATATGACTAATCCATACTTAGAGGTTGATCATGTTTCAGTCCGGCACAGCCTGGTTCAATTCCGGTATATTATTTCGATACCTGCAGCGATGAAGGTCCAATCGCAATTCCAGAAGCTCAATTTTCAACGGTTATGTCAGATTGCCATGACCAAAAACGGCGGGCCATTCGAAGCTGGGAGCTGACACAAGCCCCTTTTTGGTACCCCGCTTTTCGCTCTGGGCCCAAATTCTCAGCTCAGTGCTCACCCTTCGGGGGCTATCAGCCCATTTCAAAGCCTAAGAACTTTATTCCCCCAGACTCCATTGGTCATTTAGCGCATCAAGAGACTTACCTACAGGTTCTCACAGGCACCAGGGACAGCTAAACCCCGAAGCCACGGCTAAGAATAGGAGTTCTTACCGCTGTAACCCACCCAACGGCTGGCCCGACCGTGGGGGTATTGGATTCTCGGGGCAGACGTTTACCAACCAGGTTACTGACCGATCCATAAATAAACACGATATTGATTACGGCATCTAATATAGAACTCGAGTAAAGCGTATATCTCTACTATGATTGATCATTTCGAATAAGGGTTCTCGCTTCTCCGGAGGCTCCCTCCCTTGAGCTGTTCAGCCTGGGTGGGGGAGAGCTCGTTTAGTGGAACAGACACAACCGGCCCCTGGCCTTTAGCATCTAGCCGGGTGCGTTGAGTAGGTGTCATCTTCCCTACTTGCAGAAGGCTATGAGGACATTGAAACCTGTTCAGTCCAATTGGCATTCTTGGTTTCGGGTCTCGTAGACGGGAATTGGCAGATGGATTTCCGAATAACCTGAACGGGTATCATTCTTCTTGGCCTCAGTACTATAGATTGTAGCAAGCATAAATGGCGCCCCTATCCTTCCTGGTAGCGAATGAAGTTTGGGTCTAGGTGCGTATTAACCATCAATCAATCTTGTGCGTTGGTCTCAACTAAGAAGACTTACAATGTGTTCGACATACGAAGACCAACGGTATCCGGTGCGTCCAGGAATCACTCCAGTGAATTCGGGATTCAGCGATACGAGTGCCACTACCCTCATTGGAGACGAAGACGAATTGGGCATCAAAGATAAAGAAAAGGCCACACGGTCAAAAGTCATCGATTCCGGGTCTGAAGAAGATGACCTTGAAGAACAGCCAGCCAGTAGCACCTCATCGGAACTGCGACTGTGGAAGCAGATACGCTCAGGCCTGCATCTCTCCCTTCACCCTATCGACCTGTATAGGACAGGCTGCGGCCTATGGCATGTCATCCAAGACTACTGGTGGCTTTGGGAGTTGGCAACCATGTCCATGAGCTTCGCGTCCATGGCGGCCGTCATCGTGGTTCTGGCTGTGGAGGAGGGCAAGGCACTTGACGACTGGACATTCCCCATCCAGCCCAACTCACTCATCTCTATTTTCATCACCCTTTCCAAGTCGGCAATTATGACCGTCCTCACCGGCGCCATCTCGCAGTCTATGTGGATGCAGTTCGAACAGAAGGCAACGCCACTGATGCGCGTCGAAGAGATACAAGAAGCAGGGCGCGGACCATGGGGCTCCATCAAGCTCCTAGCCGCCATGATCAAGGGAAAACGCTTCAATTTCCTTGCTATCTTGGGAGCCATCATCACTGTTATCACTCTTGCGTTTGACCCCTTTGTGCAACAAGTCATGTCCTTCCCTAGTCGAACCGTTCCGGCCAAAGATGGAAAAGCCATATTCAGGTCCACTCAGAACTTGCGCGATTTGGACATGATCTCGGTTCAGGGGGCAATACTCGGCGGGGTTTATAGAAACCCACAGATCACCAATTATACCTGCACCGAGTCCTCATGTAGCTGGCCAACTACCACCACGCTCGGGGTTTGTAGCAGCTGTCGAGATTTGACCCCGAGGGCTGACGTCCAATGCTCCACCACCCTGGGTCCACTGAAGCCGACGTCCACATCCTCCGATCCGTGGACGTTCGAGACCACCAACTGTAATTACACCATCGGCGGCAATATCACAATACCCACATACATCCAGACGATGTCGTTTCCTGAATCAAACGGAAGAAAAGCCGAGTATTCCAGCCAGTGGACCAAGATCAAGCTCCTGCCCCAAAAGGGGTATGACAACTACTCCACCAAAAACACCCTCGGAGAGATGATCTCGCCAGAAGTGAACTACTGGTTCACGACAGTGCTGTCCTACTCCACCTTCTTCGACTCGCGAACCACGCCGCTGCCGAAGATAACGCCGGACCTGCTGGCACCGCAGATCATGGCTTGTGGTCTGCACCCCTGCGGACAGGTGTGGAGCAACCCAGCGGTTGTGAATGGAACGCTAACTAACGGTGGCGCTCCGACAACGTCGACCCCGTTACGCCTTCAGTTTAATGATGCTGGTTTAAACCGGTTCTATCACACGCCGGATCGGTCTGACTACAGCGACGTCCTCCGGGTGGTCGATCCGAAGAGTGTGTCCTTCCCGGGAAACGAAACCTTCACCGTCAGTCGCAGCGCGGCCAAGAACCTGACGGAGCTGCTGACGCAGATGTACCATGCCACATCAATAGGGGGCAACGAGAACTTCGGCGACGCCTTCCCCGAGACGGAAAGGGGTATGTACGGACTCACCGATGCGATTTTCGACGACGATGTGGACGGAAACACAAAATTCCAAGGCGGTACTACGGTACCAATAGCAGCGGTGTGGTCCCCGAATTCCTCGTTTGCGCGTGTGGCGCGCGGGATGTCGGAGTACGTGCGCAATAGTAACTGGAACAGCTATGACGGCACAGGTGGCATGGAAGAACAAGATCGGAACAACGGCAAGGCGTGGCGTCAAGAGACCTACATCGGGGTGCGTTGGGCGTTCTTGTCCCTACCACTGGCGGTGCTGACTGCGGCCTTGGCCCTGTTGTGTAGCGCTATTTGGCGCAGCCTGAGCAACGGTGCGCGGGTCTGGAAGTCGAGCAGCCTGGCGCTGCTGTTACACGACATTGATTTTGACGCGGCACTAAATCTGGAAGCACATGCGGAGAAGGCGGACTCCAAAGCGAAAGACGGTGACGGGAGATACAACAGCGATGGGCTGAAGACGCAGCAGGTAGGGATGGCCAGACAACTCCGTTTCGAAGCTGACTCGGTTCAGAGCATGAACGAACAGGCAGAGAAGATCAAGGCTAGACTCATGGTGGATGCTGATGGCTTGAAGTTCATCGTTGTGGGGCAATAGGGAGGGCTTATCGGCAGGCGTGTGACGATTAGTGATGCGCCTATGTGGACGGTTTAAGTGCCGATGTTAAGTAAAGGAATAACAAAGTGAATTGATACATCGATCCATGTACAAATTTGGTATGAAAAAAATGTACGTACATTGCAACTAGTTAGTAGCCAAGATATGTATACCACGAGCTTCGGAAGCATCGGTGTATATGTCCTCCATTATATCATACACCAGCCGATGCTGACGCTTGGCAAGATGCACCATTCTTGTGGCGGCCGAGTTAATGACAACAGTGCATTGCTACCATCACCGGTAGAGTGCGTGGGCTTGTTTGTAGTGCACTCGCAAGCATTAGGATTATCAAGAGCCAACTTTACAGG
Organism: Apiospora arundinis; assembly: GCA_039105305.1. Lineage (NCBI taxonomy): Eukaryota > Fungi > Ascomycota > Sordariomycetes > Amphisphaeriales > Apiosporaceae > Apiospora > Apiospora arundinis. The sequence continues at coordinate 3,074,998 of JAPCWZ010000002.1, read as the reverse complement.
TGTTCATCTTTACACATAATACAAGGGGCAGTTAAAGCCCCAAGTTACGGCTGATAACAGCGGTCTCAACGGCTAGCCCGACTATCTTGTTGGTGGGGGGCTCGGACTCCCCGAGCAGACGGCCACCAATGGAGTCCTTGTCAAATGCATGGGGATATTCCATCTCATCTGCAACCGACTGCTTCCAATGAGGGTTCCATTTGCTCCAGAGGATAGCCTCCATCTCACTTGAGCAAGCAACTTTTGGGGGAGATGAATATATGCACCCCCTTTACATAGCCCAGCGGATCGGACCGTATGTGCAGATCAAGCCAAGGACGACTGACCGAAAGGTAAGGTGTGACAAGATCAATTTTGGAGTAGAATACAACCTCAATCTAAATATAAGTAACACAAGCTGGGCTCTATTGGAATCCAGAATCGAACGCGTACCAGGGCGATATAATGTAACGTCGTGTATGCCATCTTCGACGTAACCGTAGTACTACGGCATCTATGGCGACTAAAGGCATGGACTGGCTATGCAGGAGCACAATCGACATCAAAACTGGACATCCTAACAATCACTCTCGCGAACCGCTTTGGCTAACCCCCTCCGACAAGACATATATTGGAACCCCAAAACTCACTCTAACCAATTGAAGTCACTTTTCTCAACTGTCAGCGCGAGAGATTGAGTTACGTACACCGGGCCCTTTTTGTCCCGAATATTTTCCAACCCCTTTATCCGTATTACCTTCTCGGCCATAGGTAATCAGGTAATTCAGAGAGAAAGAAGCCCAGCCCACCTTCTAGCTCTCATTACTGGTGCCATCTAACGCACACCGCAGCCATGGTTGATGGGATACCGCTTGTGGCGCTTCCCCAGCGCAATCCAACATTGGAATCTGGAATCGATAGAGCCGACCAATTCGCCCTACGAAACGTCGGCACCAGCAATGGCCGATCGCATGACAGGGTCCAAATTCTGCTTGCTAAGCGTTTGCTAACCAGTTCCAATGCGGGATCTTCCTCTCACATCCGCCTCCTTCAGCGAGACTATGCCCGCATCAAGGATCGTCGCGCCGAACATCGCCCCAAGCAGTCATCCAAGAGATTTTCGTTATTGAAACCGTCATCACGGACAACAGAGAGGTTTTCCTGTGATAAGCTTTTTTCTTTCTGGCTTATCAGCGCACCTGGCATCTCAGCACGTAAGTCTCGTTTACATGTGCCTTCTTGTCGACTACTTGCAGTCGATTGGTGATGACATCCCATAACGTCTAATGATCATGTCACAGAAAGTGGCAACGAAACCACGCATGTTCATCCTGAAAGCACCTTTTCCGAGTGGGCTTGTCGCATCGCAGTTAACCTAGAGACTCAGCAGCAGAACACCCTTCAGCTTGTGTAGGTTCATCGTATCATTCCAGCATCGTGGAGATTACTGATGGCATATAGTTCAATGACTGAGTCGCCGGGAGAAGAATTAACAGGTTTTATGTTTTCTTCTTGGCACTTTTTCCTAGCGACGGTCTCCGGGAGGCTAGGGTCAGTTTATCAGATACCGGTTCGGGTTTTGCAGGCTACCATCGCAGAATATTGGGGTATTAATATGGTGATGTTACCTGGAACTGTTGCCGAAGACGATGTAGATGCGTCCCTCAGTCGCCCAAGGCCACTCAAACCTCCCTCTATGAGGCCAGTGAAAGGTTCAGAAGGCCATAGTGGTTCGCCCTCAAATTTCGTCTGGGGTCAAGACAGTACACGACCGGGCAACCTGGACCCTTCTCGTGGCGACCATGAGATACTCCTTGTTTGGAGGCGAAGCGTGACCAGATTCGACTCGGATCTGGCCATGTATATCTGGGAGTACCACAAGTCTATACCCGAAGTGGACTATGCCAAGATCGTACTCCGTCCACGCAGCCCAGCTCAGCAACAAGAAAGACTCCTCATATCTTTCCGTTCCTCTCGCAGCAAAGAGTTGTTCTTTGAAATGCGAAATACTACCGTTAAAGAAGCAGCAGGACACTTGGATACCACTGCAAGCAATCAGACCAGTTGGTCGCCCCTATATGAAACGCTGGTGTCCATATGCATAGTCTTTGAACTTATAATTGCAGACACTGTGGAGTTTCTAGACGCATGCGATAACGAGGTTTCGCGGGTAGTATGGGCCCCATCAGTAGCTGATCACATATTCCCCTTCAACGCTAACACCCTTCCAGAACATTCTTGGCCGCCAGAACCCATCGACCAGTAAGATGAGGTTCCTGATGCATTTGGAGGACTGTCGCAAAGTAGCCCATCATGGCGTACGGCACGCACTCGAGGTGCTTGGATCTCTGGGCCAGTGGGCCAAAAGGAAGCAGATATTGCCAGACTGTCAACAGCGCCTGGACGTGCTACAAGAAGATCTCCAGTATCTCGACCAGGAACTCGAGAAGCTGGAGGGTATCATCCGCAACGATAAGAATATGCTCCGGCAGCACTTGCAGCTATCATCGGATATGACGGGGTTTCGACTCACTCTGCTAGCGGGGATCTTCCTGCCCCTCTCGTTCACGACCAGCATCTTCGGAATGAATATTGAGAACTCTGCCCAAGAGAGTCTTGAGGCACTTTCCAACTTTACCAATACCGTCCTGAATGGGTTACCCGTCGATGTGCGGAACTCGACGCAGGCTCTAGTCTCGTCCGTGGCTAAAAGTGGCCCCTTAACTTATAACTGGACGACTTTTGCGATCACATCCCTCTGCGTTCTGGCGACGCTCCCCTTCACTCTTACAATCGGGTTCGTTCTACGGAGCCTCGTGGTTCTCTCCGCGAAGTACATCGTTTATTGGAGAGCGGCCTTGGTTGTGATAGGCATGCCCTTTGCTCTTATGAGCATGTTCGGATCGTTAATCGGTGATCGATTTCTCTTGCGCTCGCAGGAGTTAAGACTCAAGGCATACGAAGTTAACCCGGTAGAGACCTACGATAGCTACCCAGATATTGGTTCCCGCCGTCTTTCTCCTGAGATTATGGCAGCCTCTGAAAACTGCCATACTGCTAGCATTATCATCTTCGTGGTTCACTGGGCATTGAACGGAGTTTTGTTTGTCTCTCTACTTGGAAGAACATATCGCGCTTGGGGTGCGAAGCGCCAACGCGTCTTCTGGACAACCGCGACCTTGGCGACAGTTGTGTGTTCCATAGTTGAGCCAATGATGCAGCTACCCCTCAGAGGACCATTACGGAGCTCCGTAAACTTTCCGCTCATGGTGATTCCCTGGGCGATCATTGCCCTAGGCTATTTGATACCTTGGATAGGAGAACGGCGGCGAGAGTCCCTCTACATTGAAAATCTCAAGCGCAGCACTTTGGGGGGTAATGGATGACAGACTTAATCAATTTTGAGCATCTCTTTATACACTATTCAAATTTGCTTGGATATTTGGTAGGTATTGGTTTCTGCAACAGAGATACAAGCCGTGTAGCTGTTGGCATACGCCGCAAAGTTAGTGGTTGAAGGCCAGCCTTAATACATATCGTTGCAAATAGGTGTGCATGCCATTCCATTCCAATAACAATTAAAGCAACTCGATGTCGCAAATTATCCATTAGTCACGTGCCGATTATGTCACCTCATATGCAAGATAAGAATGGGATGCTGGGATGCTAACCGCCCAAAGTCTGACCAAGCAGACGTGGCAGCCTAACCAACATTCCTCCTATCCACGACTCCAAATCCAAACCCCACCTCAAGATCATCGTTAATGATCTTCTATCCTTGCACCCCAGTACTACAAACCACTATAACTCAGAAAGTATGCCTAGACGGCATCCTTATCGAGTCATGAGCTCGAGTAAGTCTAATAACCAGGTATAAACATGCAAATACTGACTAAGAATCAGTGCCTTCGCATGCATCTGAGGTGTCATTTCAGATGGCCGTGCGAGATGGTGACATGCCTGGCGCCCAGATCGAAGACAAGGAGCTGATTGACCTAGCCAAAAGAATGGCAATCTCAGACATACTTTGCGTAGCAATGGTCCGTAACTTGCCTATATCATTCTATTTAGCGATACTAAACGCGGTATAGATTGCCCCCAGGGTCTACGATTTCCTTAATGATGAGACCACAAAGCTGCATGATTGTTTCGATCCATGGCATAATCCCACAGGATCATCCACAGCGTTGCAGGCTTGGACACACTCAATCCAAGCCTACACCGAGAATAAGAGCTTAGACGAGTGGCGACCTCAGCTACGGAACCCTCTACCAGAAGAAGAAGTTGTACAACCCTCCTGCCACCAGATAATTGGAGTACGAGACGACACTTGGGCGAAGAAGTGGGCACCAATCATACAAGAGATTGTCTCAGACTACAACAATATCAGGTATGGGAAAACGTCATTTCACAAGCACTATCTTGAGGATGACGAATACATCAAATTATGGGACGAGCTCTCCACGGGTGCTGTCAGACTGGAAGACATAAAGAGCACTCATCAATTAGCCTGGTGGATGGAGTCATTGAAGAACGCATCCGAGAAGACAGGGAACGCCCTCGAGAGACTCATGACCCAGAAAATTCGCGAAATCGATGCACGGATCCGGCAAGCCATCAAGGCTCGAGCCTTATTGCTTGAACGGGCTCAGATCAAGATGGATTATCGATTCAGGTCCAAGTCTGTATTTGAGTACCATAGCCCCTGGGACGAGTATACTTGGAGCCACACCTGGTACGTACTGACTTACTATTACCTGAGCATTACCTCACATCAAATAGGGAGAAGCGGCAGAACCGAATATGCAACGCACTGCAGATCAATTGGGATGAGCCAGCGCAAGTCGCTTCAAAACCATCATCGCCTCCTAAGAAGGTATGCTGGCAGTTGGGATCCCGAAACCGGGAAGGAGCATCTTATTAACTTTGCGATGTGTTCAATAGGGCTGGTTGAGAATGACCTCAACGCATTTACACGCTGCAACTGGCCTTACGGTTCTACTCGCCGCCGTTCCGGCCATGAAAGGCTGGTCGCAATCTGAGCCCACTGCCGGAACGATCAAGGACGCTGACTTCTGGTGGCTACTTGCGGGCATGGTGTTCCAGCTTCTCAGTCTTTCCATGTTCGCGGCTGGTTTGTTATCGGGCCCCTCACCAGCCACGAGCAGTAGGTTCTGGGTTTATGCGTACGTCTTGGTTGGTATGCTGTTAAGTATCTCAGCATTTCCGCTGTATCTCTGGGTATCGATCCGATACAGTTCTGCTGCCATGTTCTTGAGCAGTGTCGACACTGCCTTGCTTCAAGTTCAGGTTTCTTTGGTTGCGTTTGCCGTTGCCCCTGAGACAAAGGCCAAGGAGGACTAGGACAAGTCTACCTCTGGGAAGACCGCCCACCCCCCGCCAGGTAGAACCTGCTGGCTATGCGGAGTGCTCCGTAAGTCGGGCATACTCATCATCGTGTCGTTCATTGGCCCGGCAAATCATGGATGGGCTCCTGTGCGGCTGTGGGCCACCAATAATGCTTGGCGTCAGCATGATCCTTGGCGAACGGTTCAACTTCTTAGATTCAGATCACATCGCAATTGACTATCCCTCAAGAAGCTTGCAGTGTGACTGATGGGCCTGTATAGCTTATCATATTGTGTTAATAACTAGTGATTACTTGAATAAAGTTTGAGACCAATCTCCTAGATACTACTCCATATAGGATGACAGCCTGGGGTGCAATGTCTAGGAAGGTATATAGCCACACCCAAATAGGCAAAAAGGTCCCTATTTGGGGGCCAAAATCAAACACGTGATGCACAGCCACCACAGAGAAGTGGATGGCTGACGGGCGGCTGGTGAAAGCACAATTCCAGCCTGACAGAGTCAAAACATCTTGAGAAAGCCACTTGTTTTTGCTTCACAGACAGGACCTGCCGTTGTTCAACATGGCTGAGCTTGCGCTCCTTGGTCTCGTGGCCAACATCTTCCAGTTTGTCGAGACTGGGATCAAGATCGCATCGACCGCCCAAGATTTGTACCAATGCGCAGAGAGTTTCCAGGCGCGAGACATCAGGCTGCTGTTGGAAGAGATCAAGAGCACGAGCGCCGAGGTGGCCAATATACCCCCAGGGGCTCTTTCGGGGGACGAGTTGGCCATCTGCGAGTATTCGGCCGAGTGTGCTTCGATTGTCGCGGAGCTGGAGGCCCTGGCCGCCAAGATCACCAAGAGTGGCAGCGCGAAGTCCAAAGCGCTTGACTCCATGCGCATCGCATACCACAATGTCACGAAGAAGAATGAGATACAGGAGCTGATGAAACGACTCAACGAAATGGATCAGCGACTCAAAGTGAGACTACAGAGGATTCTCACCCGGCACACAAATGAAGAGCACAAACACCAATGGTCCGGTGTCATGTCGACTGTCGAGCGTCTCGAGCAAGCGGCCGGGAGGCTGGAAGTTGGAAATGCAGTTTCACTCAAAGCTTCCGCTCAGATACTACAGAGCCAGCTTCGGACTGAGGCGTCCCTAGGGGTCTTATTCGAGCGTCTTGCAAATAAGATCCGAAGCAAACGATACTATCTAAACCTGCTAGACAGTTTGCTTTTCCAGGATATAATACAGCGTTATTCTGATGTTACCTTCGCTCACACCGCCACCTTTAACTAGGCATTCAACGATGGGCATACCGGGCTTTCCAAGTGGCTTGAGAGTGGCGATAGTACCTATTGGGTGCATGGGTTAGCAGGCAGCGGCAAATCTACTCTGATGAAGTATCTATACGGACATTTGAACACTGCCTCTTTACTAAGAAGATAGGCAGGAGATAGGAAGCTTATGACGGCGAACTTTTTCTTTTGGGCCTTGGGCACAAGGATGCAAAAGTCGCAACTGGGTCTTTTGCAGAGCTTGCTTTTCCAGCTACTTCGCGCCGACTCGGTCCTGGCTACCAAGCTCTTTCCCGATCGCCGCCACAGCGAGCCTTAGACAGTCCAAGAACTCCGAGAGGCTTTCAAACTTATCCCGGAATTCGCCGGGGATAGGACGAGTTACTGCTTCTTCATCGACGGCTTGGATGAGTATGAAGGAAGTGAGACCGATATCATCTCCACGGTGTCTGAGCTTCTGAACTCTCCCAACATCAAGATTTATCTTTCAAGCCGGCCGTGGAACCGCTTTCGGGAAGCATATGCGGAGTGCCCTAGGCTGACACTAGAGGACCTCACAAAAACGGATATACTCGAGTATACCAAATGTGAACTGCTCTCCAACACTGCATTCCAACGCACCATAGAAGCGGATCCCAGATGCATCAGTATTGTTGCCCAAATAGCAAATCAAGCCCGAGGGGTCTTTCTTTGGGTTTACCTGGTTGTCCGAAGCCTCCTAAGAGATATCAGGTCTCAAGAGCCGTTTGAGCATTTACAACGGAGGGAGGCCGAATTACCACCTTCATTAGACGAGTTCTTCCAGCGAATTTTCGACAGGATCGATGCCATCTACCGCCAATAGACCGCCCGGCTATTCTTAGTAGCCTTGTACCTTAAAGAGCACGACGAGTACTCGTTGCCGCTCATAGCTTACAACTGCCTCGAAGCAGAGGTCCGAGATCCATCTTATACGTCCAAGCAGCGGTTGCTGGCTCGAGATAAGGACTGGATTCAACACCTTCCAGAGACGGTGTCCGAGTCCCAGCGCATCGCGATCGTCCGGCTGGATAATCGATACAAAGACCTCCTGCAGCCACGGAGGAATGATACTTTTCACCCAGGCTCCATCCATCACTTCCACATAAGCCTCCTGCATCGAACTATGCGAGATTTCTTCCGGGACAACTATCTCGATGCCCTCAGAGTGAAGGCTAGTATGGAATTCTCGCCGGAAGGTTCCATAACCAACTGTTTACTTTGGCTTTTCAAAACGTACCCGATCAATATGTTCTTCACGCCCCTACGCCAAGAAAAGGACACCATTTCAAGGGAAGGAAGCGTCGCGAGCCACAAGTTCAAACAACAACAGAAGGATTACACGATCAGCCAAGTCCTGTACCAGTTCTGGTCCCATGTAATGCAAAACGAGTCATTCATTGACGACAAGACCATCGAGAGCTTTTTCGACGCTATGGTAACCTTATGTGGCCAGAACTGGGCAACCTTTATCCTCCCCCCGAAACTAACACGCTATTTCACCCCCTACCCTGCTAAGGCGATGCTAAACCCTTGGGCCGCTTATCTGAACTTGGAGAGCTACTTGCGTCGAAACTGGAAGCCCGGGAACGTCAAAGGGTATTTCGATCACGGTACACTGGCGCTCGTGATTGCTCTCGAGCCGCGATGTATATTGTGTCTGCCAAAATATTCCGGCAACGATTCCTCGTTTCAAATACTACGAGACCGCCTCCTGGACGACGTCGTAAGCAGCGACGGGAGCTTCCCTATCCCCATCAGCGCGGCCACAATCCAGACACTGCTGGACGTCGGCGCCGGCCCTCTCGACCGGAAGCTCGGCCTCGCGTTCCTCCACCGGTTCCAGCAGTGGCGGGCCTGGGACTTTAAGACGATGGCGGAGCTCACTCGCGTCGTCGCGCTGGCGGATAGTGTTTACCTGTCCAACCAGCACGTCCTGGAGGTGACCAAGGTCCTGTTCAAGCACGGGGGCCTTAGCGTACCCATGGTCCCGGACGAGGAGTCCGGGATCTGCAAGGCCAACTTCGGGACCCTCTTCCGGCCCCTTTTTGGCGTGGATGGTGTGGCTGAGCTCAGCGAGATTCGCCGGCGGCTCCAGGAGGAGGTCAGCTGGGTAAATCGGCTTTCGCGGGCGTTCGGGGGATCCGGTGGATGATGACCACAAGACAACAATCGCAGTTTCCTTCGATTAGAGGCGACTCGGGAAATTCACTTGCCATCAGATCAACTGGATAATCAGATTCACATCTCAGCAAGATGAAGTTTCGGATTCCACACGGAAATCAATGAATGACTCTAGTTAGTGAACAGCAAATCTTCCTTTCTGACTGATACTATACCCGGAAATCCCTGAGACGCTTCCTTTCGATGTCGCCCTGAGCAGCTGCGTTGCTAATTCTCTAATTCACACCAGCCTGGCCACCCTGGAAAACACCGTTATTCTGAGCAAAACCCCCTCCCTGGCCGTTCTGAGCGGCTCCGTTAATGCCCTGGGCGGCTCCGTTGTTATTCTGGGCCGCACCGCCAGGCTGGCCATTCTGGATGGCTCCACCCTGCCCGTTCTGAGTCGCCCCTCCTCCAGCTTGTCCGTTCTGAGCCGCTCCGTTGTTGTTCTGGGCGGTTTCGCCCTGACCGACCGGAGGAGCACCACCTCCTTGGCCGAACTGGGGCACACCCCCGCCCTGGCCATTCTGAGTTGCTCCACCGTTGTTCTGAGGAGCCGCACCTCCCTGTCCGCCCGCGGACGGGTTGGCACCGTTGTTCTGAGTTACGCCCTTGTGGCTGATTAAACGCCTTGTCAGTTTCAGCAGCCTTCCTAGTTGTAAGCAGGATAACCTACTGGCGAGGTTCAATGGCGATAGCCGAGGCGGCTACAGCAAGGGCGATCACTTGGAAGAACTTCATTTTGACGACAGCACGAACTGGACAAACTGAAGGTGGGAAGAATGAGATACGAAATGGTAAGAGTAAGTATATACAATTTGAGAAAGGAATGGGCCAGCCAAGAAAATGAATCAGGGACGATGTGATAAAATGCGGTAGTGAGAGTCTAAGGGGCATGAGAGCTTGGAGAAACCAACGTTCAACAGTTTTATATACCCAAGTCGTAGGTAGACAACCAACTACGTGTATGCATGCACAAATCACAGTATTACTGTCAATAACAACCCGACTCATACCTGCATTATCATGGCATCAAGTTTATCTATGCGGCTGCGTTAATGATGAGAGCTAATATGCCCAGCCGCCGGTTAGTTATCATAGCCGCCTCGCATTTCGCCCGTCAGATCCCTGATCTTGGAGAGGATTGGAGGTATGTTCATTCTGAGGTCTGGCTGGTGAATCTGCGACGTCTCAAAGCAATTGGTAACCTCTGTTATTGACATGGCCATTTTGCCAGAAAAAGGGGAAATACTCATAGGTAGAGCCGAACATATCACGAGACATGGTCTGATTCCGGCACGAGGATATATGCACCAAGCTCCCATTGAGGTTGGAAAGAGCCTAAAGAGAACAGGGGGTTTCCCCAAGTCCTGGCGCTTCTCCTGTTAAGGTCGGTCATCATCACCCCAGCTTCCCGCTATCTGCTTACCACTTCCCTTGACCACATCTTCTCCAGGCAATGCAATGCAATGTTGATCTTTACTCAAAAGAGATTCGAACGGGATTTCGATGTGTAGGTCAATTGAAAAGGGGTGCCCCCTATGTCGCAGACGGAGGCAAAGTGCCCCCTAATTGACCTGGCTGCAATTGCTGTTGGCACTCGCCTAGAACCCCACCAAAAAGGCCTAATTTTATCCCCAAGCCAACTTTCCACGCTCTGAGAGTCCTACGCAACAATTAATGCCATCGCAACCAACACATGTGGAAAAAACGTGGCAATCCGTCCAATTGGGACATGCGATTGCATGGCATGATACCGATTCGTCGGTGCCGGTCGTATGGGCATACGAAAGTTGCCTCTCATGGCCTTAGGGCGGTGTTAAGCAATGTGGCGCAAACCACACCCGCCAAGCTGTTGCGGTCAATCAATCTCACCCAACAGCGCGGTGCTTGGGGCACCAAAACTCCAGGCATTGCGTATATGTAGGCATCGCATCGCATTTTCCCGGCATCTAAATCCGAAACTGACAGCTTGGCGAATGGGCTTGGTTTTTTTTGCCATTATCTGCCTACAACTTGACCGGTCGTGGTTGTTTAAGCGCTATGGGTCATGGTGGCGGCAAAATGTCCTGGCTCATCGTGGATGCTCACCTTGCATGCTCATCTTGCATGCTCACCTAGCATGCTCACCTAGTATGCTCACTTAGCATGCTCCCCTCTCTGCTACCTCCCATTAATGAGCCGGAAGATAGAGGACAATTCGTTTCAATCTCGGTATGCCCAATATGGAGTGCTCTCCATTGATTGATGCGACGGAGACATTTGTCGATTTGTCAGCGCTGTGGTGTGATAGGGCCTCTCGACACAGTTGGAGATGTCAGCTTGGCCAGCCAGCCAGGACACAGGATCCTCAGAAGACGTTCGGGTCGCCCATATTCCAAGACTCTCAGCGTGTGGTATGGGCAGGCAAACTGAGAAGATGCCAGCGATGCGGAGGGCCTGCAGTTTCCGTGGTGGAAGGATTGATCTGTCAACAACAACAGTACCAGTCGCTCTTTCTCTCAGTGCCAAGCCAACCCATCGGACCCATCGCGGCTTACTGTAGATTGCGATCTCTGTTGAGCACGATGAAGCCGGAAACAAGACCGGTCTTCCTCCCAGGCGGCCGAATTCCAGGGTGTTTACTTTTAGAACAAGAAGAAATTTCAGCTTCATTGGGAGATTTGCCCAGATCACAGATTACATGACAAGGAAAGAATTTCGTTGCCTAACGATCCATCTCGGTTCAATCGACCGAATTGACGGGGTGGAGTTTTACTGAGTTATTGAGTGGGCCATGCTGACTGTTTTTGCTTCTTTGCTTTGGTTTTGTTATCCACCACCATCATCATAATTAGAGCATCGCATTGCATCGCATCGCATCGCATCCTATCACATCACAATCAGAGATGGTGCAAGCATTGGCACGTGTAGAGTATCGAGAGGTCGATTGAGTAGGTGGTAAGTATTCCGTATGTAAACTGGCGATGCAGTCAGCAGTCAGTCCACAGGTGAGAACATTCCACGATTAGAGATGGTTGCCCAAAAAGAACAACATCATCACATCACATCACATCAGGCCTGCTTGCTGCATGGCGGAATTAAGGTTATTTGGTCCATGACCATCTATTTTAGAGTTATCTCGGTGCCTGCGTTCTCATGGTTCCGGCGATGCGGTTAGGCCTAAGTGGCCTAGTAATACTAGTAATACAGGTAATACATACATACCAAGCTAATCGGGCCTAATCCTTCGAAGGAAAAGAAGAACGGTTGTTGAAAGAAAGAACCCCCCGTAACCCCCGTGGCCCCCGTAGCCCCCGTTTGCATTGCGCCACGAGCCAATGGCAGGCAGCGACTTTCTGTCTCAGCTCTCATGCAGGTTCGTACTTTTGATTTCTATTGGCCCCTCTTCAGTAATCTTGGCCCCCAAAAATACCACCAGCCGTCCAGGGCCAGTGCTCCGTCCCGACGGCAGAGCAATTAGGTTAGCTAATTTGACCATTCACCACCAATTCTACAGGGCTGCCGAGGCCGCCGGATTGCGGCGAGATAATGGAGTGGTTCGATCGACATGGACATGGGTTGGCGACCATTTTACCCTCAACTTCTACACGGCTGCTGACTGCATGCAGATGGTACCGTGCAGTATTCTCACACTGCGGGCAGGCGGGCAGGCGGGCATGCATGGCGGTTTATACTTGGCCTATCAATCTGCAAGCCACCTCGATCCGGGCCAATCCCCTCCAATCCCCTTCAATCCCCTCTTTCCAGAAACCGTCAGACTAGTCGAATTGCGGAAGCCGATGACATGGTTTCCGCTAATAGGATAGTACTATTACAGCAGCTCAACTCTCCTATGTACTCTGCACCGCACTCTAGACCGCCTTGGGTCACATTCGCTAGATTATGGTTTCGAAGACTTTGGCCATCGCTTTGAATATCGTCTTCAGAACCAGAGTCACGACGACTGGAGACTCACTAAGGTATGGGACTCAGTATACCACAGCGACGCTACAGTGGCCGCACTAACCTGCTACAGAACGGGCACCGGCCTGTCGAACCCCCCCTAACCCTGGCCTGGCCCTGGCCCTGGCTAACCTTAGCTGATTAGCATATACATCATACTATTCATATTGTTAGTACCAGCCCGCATCGTCCGCCGCCCGCCGCGCTCGCCCGTAACCCACCAAGAGCCATGGCAAATAAACAGTCGCAATAACGGCGGTCCCTACCTAATAAATTGAGAACTAGTCCAAAGTACGGTGCAGCAAAGTGGAATTGCTCCAAGCCCATGCCCGAAAGCGATAAGTCAGCCGTTTCCGGTATTTGCTTTGCGTCTCCGCAACGATGCACATGGCAAAGCAAGCAGCTTACATTAGCAGCACCAGCATGCAATGCCACCCTCCATCAGCGTAAAACGCAGCCAATCACCTCCCGACGGCGCAGCAGCGGCCATCCCCATCAGCCTTATGCCAAGAATCTTCGCCAAGCCCTTTGCTATGTCATGCTATCAAGAGCTTCATCACAAAATGGAGTCCCTCTCGCGCCCCCGCCGGCTTTAGGGGTCTGGGTCTGGGTCCGTCCACAGTTTCGGGATCACCACTCAAAAGCTCCAGTCAGTATATTATTTACTTTTATCTCTCTACCTGGAGGGATTCAAGAACTGAAACCTGTTGACCGGGTCCTTCCTTCCACAATAATTATGACATAACCCGTTCAACCTAGTTCTTCTACTCTCTTTGTATACTAACCACTATCTACTACTTACTCTTCCTCCTTTGACGAAATCCACCTAAACCCCGAGATTACTTACCTAAACCGGGTTTTCTACTTGTTGCGGCTACTAGGTCTCCTAGCCACCACAGCTGACACTCCCCATAGACGCTGGTGCGTGAGACGATACACGATACATCCTATCCAAGGCCACGAGATTATTCAGATCGGAACCAAGGATCGTTCGTGTGACCTATTCCTGGTAGGATCTATCCTGGAAGGCAGAAGCATTCTTTTCAGCTTCGTATGGGTCAGCTCTACGACTGAAACTACCGCGATATTATATAATCTAGTCCTCTAGCGGACACAACATCATACCCAAACACAAAACACAATGGCCTCCCCTCAGATATCATCGCCGTCTGCATGGACACCATCCAGCAGCGATCCTTGGAGCAGCAGCCAACAGCCCTATAGCAGCAACGACGACCACCTGTCCCCCTACGCCTCCCCCTTCCTGGGTCTTTCCGACTTCGACAACATGTCAGACCACGCCTCTTCCACCTCCTCCTCCACGGCGCACATCCTCCGCGTCGCCATCATCGGCGGCGGCCTTGGAGGTGCGGCGCTCTTGAGGGGTCTCATGCGCTACCCCCACATTGCCGCCGAGCTCTACGATGCCCGCCCCCAGTTCCGCGACGAGGGCCCCGCGCTGGATCTGAGCGAGGGGCATCAAGAGGTCCTGCGAGCCCTCGATCCCGCCCTGGATGCTTGTCTGGATCGTGCCGGCGCTGTCTATAGTTCTGTGGCCCTCTGCACAGTGGGCACGGCGACTACCCCACACAGAGCCGTCGATCTGTCGGGTCTGCCCATTCCCGGGCGTCGTACCGTGGGCCGCCAGGCCCTGCTCGAGGAGATTCTGGTCGATGTACCGCCGTACCAACTGCACCCCAACACGCCCATCGTCGCAGTCAGCGGAGCCTCAGAAACCGAAGTTGGAGGTGGTGGAGCCTACCTAGAGTTCGTGGACGGGACGCGGAGGCGGTACGATGTGGTGATAGGCGCGGACGGGACCTCCAGCTTAGCGCGGTCCTTCGTGATATCGGGTAACGGCTCCGGGTCAAATTCCACAACAGACGAGGAGGACCCCGCGCACAAGCTCGTGCCCTCGGGGAGCTGGACGCTCCCCCTCGAGGTTCCCCTTGCGCGCGCTCAACAAGCCATGGGCGGTGCCGCATATCTGGACCCCCTGAATCCGTGCCGCGCGGGCTGGGTCGGCGACGGTACGTTCATGCAGCACGACTTTATCAACCACGGCCGCGACGTCCAGATCTCGCTGTCGGCGGTGCTGCCGCCTCCCTCCACAGACACTCGGCCGGGGGCGAATGTGGGGCCTAGCTGGGCGAAGCTGTTCACGCCCGAGGAGTTTGAGGCGACGTTTGCGCAGAACCGGTCTCCTGCTTGCCAAGGGATGGTCAAGGTAAGCCACTGAGAGCTCAAGTCTCCACACTACACTTGATCAAAAAAGCTAACGATACCTACACAGCTCGTCCAAAGCGTCTACACCATCCAAATCGCCGGCATCGTCCAAATGAAGCACGTCTCCACCCCGCGCTACAACCGCGGCCGCGTCTGCGTCCTCGGCGGCGCGGCGCACGCCGCCAGTCCCTACCACAGTGCCTCGGCGGGTCTCTCGCTCGAGCAAGCCATGGTCCTGGCCACGTTACTAGGGCACTCGGCGTCGTCGGGCGTGGGGATCCGGGGTTTCACCAAGAGCGGGCACGATGTCGAGGCCTCGCTGCCCTACTACGCGCTCCAGGCATACGATGCAATCTGTCGGCCGCGGGCGGACCAGGTCGTGCGGGCCGCGTCCGAGGTGGAGAACACGCTGCTGGGACGTTCTTCGAGGGGTCTCGACCCGGTGGGGGTTGCGGAGAAGTTGCGGCAGAGGTGGCCCGCGGTGCATAATCTGCACGTGGCGGGTTTGCAGAATGCGGCGCTGGATACGATGGAGCAGTTCATTGCGGAGGATTCGAAATGGTAGGGGGAAATAGGGTGGTGTGGGTACAAAAAGGGGAATCGGAGTCGAGGCCGAGTCACGGCCCCCCAGTCTCCTGGCGTGAAACAAATGTCCGTTTTCATTAGTC
This sequence comes from Apiospora arundinis, assembly GCA_039105305.1. NCBI lineage: Eukaryota > Fungi > Ascomycota > Sordariomycetes > Amphisphaeriales > Apiosporaceae > Apiospora > Apiospora arundinis. Next base: position 3,059,344 of record JAPCWZ010000002.1, on the reverse strand, counting down.
CTTGCATAGCCCTGCGATGAGCATGGTTCAGGCGTTCCGGATGAATTGGCCTGGGTTTCCGAATGCCATAGAGACCTTACTTTAGTAAATGTTTATACTTATATCTTACTTCAAAACATATGCAAATCAGCCTCATGAATTGATGTGGTATTGGAGGTTGGGTACTGATATGCAGGTCGAGTCATGTCGATGCGGCACAGCCGATTTCATAATTGATGGACCAAGATCCCGAGTTCTAGAACCAAGATGCCGGTATCCAATCATCACTGGCGTCGGTTTGGGCCTAGAGGGTTGCTCCGCGGAAGAACCACTACCAGATGCAGCAACGAGAACAGGAATTAAGTTAACACAAACACACCGAGACTTCCTTTCGGGTGAAACTCGGACACATGATCAATTGTCGCAAGCAAAACAGAGTTTGGGACGAAGTTGCAAACTAATTGGTGCAAGATGACTTCACGATGCAGCTGGTATGACGTCTAGGGGGAGGGGGATAAAAGTCAACCCCAACCGCCGCCCCCGAATTGAGGAGTTACCTTCGACATCTTCCGACATTGAAGAGCGAAAGAACATCCAAGAAGATCTATTTCATCAATCAATTCAATCAACCTCAAGATCATCTACAGCAGTCTCTGATATCAAACATGATGGCCACTCGATTCTCAGCCCTCAGGGGAGCCATCCGAGCTCCGAGCAGCGCCCTAGTTCGAGCGCAAAGGCCAACAGGTAAATGATCTCTGCAAGATCATTAATCCCTCAGTGATCCCAATATTTCGTGTCTTCATCACGGCACTCTGTCAAGTATCATCTCCTGCAACCATGGCCCAGTAATACTTCATCATTAGTAAGTTGAGTGACGGATTGACTAACCCCATTTCTTTTCTCTTCACCTTATCCAGCCGCACGAGTCTGCTGCTATTACAGCACCGAGCACCACTACACGGGCGACACGGGCGAGCACCACGCCCACCAGGACGGCATGCCCAAGCCGCGCAACTTCGCGGCCGAGATCGGGGACAAGATGTCGCCCAAGCACAAGCAGGAGCCGTACGTCTCCTCCCACCCCGGGCAGGAGGACGCGCACGGCAAGTCGTCGGGAAAGCAGTGGGATAGCCTCGAGCACGAATTGCAGGACAACGAGTGGGATAACATTGGCAACTTGTGATTCCAGGGGAATGAAGGCAGAAGAAGAGAAAAAACTCTGAAGAAAGAAAACAAGATAAAAAATGATGGCTTAAGTGAGGCAACTTGGGGCTTGAAGTGTGCTGAATAATGAGGATGGGGGAGCACAGTATACAATATGTGGGCTTATCAAATTGTAACTGAATGCAGTTGTCATGAAGCATCAAATTGAAGTATTGATCGGTAACAAGTAATCAAATTACATTACATTCAATCCAGTCAGTTTAAGGTCTCTCTCGGCCGAGTGGGTGGGGCGTTTCCGGCTGTCGGGGTGTGACTCTTCGGGGAGAAGTGGGTCCGCAATAGGGGGCACTTTCACTTTACCAGACCGTTTGCCCTTCTTCAGCCCGGCAGGAATTCCATACCCGGGCCTCGTCCTTCACCGTTGAATTGATCGACAAGCTTGTAAACAGTTTACGTCACGCCGAAAGTGAGGCCAAGCTCTCTTTGCCGACACCCAGGCAGCTGTGGGATTGAATACGGCGGCGAACCCGATTAGGCAAAGTCCACTAAGGGGCGTCAACCATTTCTCAGCACAGCCTGCTCAGTCCTTCATGAGGACCACCAAACTTCCCTCTTTCCTTCCTTTCATCGTGGAAAACACCCATCAACCCGGCGAGGTGAGTCAAATAGAGGATGTCACACCTGCATTGACCGGTTTGTGCTTCTCATGTCACTTCTTTGTGTGCCTGGGGTGGACTGGCATCTTCTATAAGTAAACATCCGGTGACTTCCCTCACCAACAGGACGTTTTTCCTTTTGGTATTCAGGCTCCTGTATTCAATTTACAGGAACTGGTCCACCAGCCAACCCTGCCCTATATAACCTGAACATTTTCTACCCTCAGTCATTCCTTCCTTTCTTTCTTTCTTTCCTCATCACTTTCTCCAATTCCGGAGACCACACTCATTCATCAACAATAATCACAACCAACAACAACAACTGCAACTGATCAGTTCAGTCATCACAGGCACAATGGCAAACGATTCGCCATCCAAAGACCCTCGCGCCATCCAGATGCGCCAGCGTCTGTTGCTCGACATTGACGAGATGACCCGCAAGCCCTACCCCAACATTCATCTCCATGTCGGTGACGACTTGGACCACATGTGTTTAGTTCTTTCGCCACCGGGTTGGAAGCCCATGCATCTCTTCATTGAATCCCTTCAAGAATTTCCCATGCACCCGCCCACGATCAGGATGGACTCGGAGGTCTACCACCCCAACGTCTTCGGCGGCTACATCTGCGCCACCATCCTCAACGACTCCCGCTACTACACCCCGGCCTACACCCTCCAGGGTATCGCCATTCAGCTGCTCAGCTTCTTTGGCAGCGACAAGATCGAGCAGGATTACGGCGGAGTGTCCGTTGACCTCAAAGAGTACCGAGGCATGAAGCAGAACTTCAGCTACAGCGGACCATTCGTGGGTTGTGAGCGCTGCGGTTTCAAGATTGGTGAGGGTTCCACCCAAGTGAATAAACTTGGAAACAGCAGAAACCGTGACGCATCTGGCGCCATGCAGTTTCATCGTCATAACACCGAGACTTCCGCCCCTGCATTGGCTACATTTAATAGATGGAGCCAGCTGGAGGCGGCAGCGAACCACCACCCCTCCGATTCGACGGAGGCTGACGAGGAAGAGGAAGAGGAAGAGGAGGGGAACGAGGACGGTCCTTTCGCCATCAACGGCCTCCCCAACGAGATCCTGCTCCAGATCCTCGAGGAGCTCGACGACTTCGAGGACCTGACCAGCCTCGCCCGCGCCTGGCCCCGCGTGAGCGCCCTCATCGCTGAGCACGATGTCGTCCGCCAGCGTGAGCTGCAGTGCTTCGTGACCAAGAAGACGTACCGCGACCCCGGCGTCAAGCTCGGCGTCGGCGTCTCCACCGACCACCGCGGCGGCGAGCTGGCCTCCGAGTTCGACCTGGTCTCGCAGCAGGCCTTTGCCCTCGGCACCCGCGCCTCGGTCCAGAACATCCCCTTTGCCCGCTGGCTTCCCTTGCCTATCTCGCACCGCCACTGGGACGCGGTCCGCCACAACGCCAAGGCCTCGCTGCAGCGGCTCAAGGAGCACGTCAAGCTGCAGAACCCCACGAACGCCCAAGTCTTGTACTCGTTTATGAACGATATCGTCGTCAAGCTCAATCTTGTCAACGCGGACGACAATAAGAACGACAACAACAACAATGGCTACTACAACTCATTTAACAGCTCTGCTAGCACGCTACGACACGCCTCGGAGAAGGCCATCGAGTCCTACTTCCATCTCTTCCACCTGCTCGTCTGTCTCGCGACCGAGAACCCGGAGATTGTAACCCAAGCCAACGCCCTCATCAACAACTTCCTCAAGGGCAACCGCGACAAGTCCCATTGCCCCAACTTGGGCCATCTGCTCGTTGCCCTGCTGGTAAGCGATGTCCCTGTCACCGACGAACTGCGCCGCGCCATCATCAAGGAAGCCATTACGCGCAACGTGGTCTGGCTGCTGAACCCGGTTAACTCCCGCGGCCGTGGCAACGACTCCAACAAGAAGAGCTACCCGGAGCTCGCCTACCTCGAGCCGGACGAGGTCAGCGCCTACCGTCTCGACAAGACGTTCCAAGGCTCGCGAACTTCGTACCGCCTTCTCATGTTCTCGGAGCTGTTCCGACGCACCGCTCGACCTTATACAGCCACCACTAGAGGAAGCAACAGTCCCAACCCAGCCCCCGCCACCCTAGCCGAGACCCGCGACGCCCTCTTCCGCCGCCACGGCGCCCCCCCTCCCGGCGCCGCCGCCCGTCTCGCCTCCGAAGTCCGCCGCCTCCACACCATCAACGACTTCCCGGCCTTCATGCGCGAGATGGGCCTGTCGCCCTCGCAGATCCCGAACGCGGCCCAGTTCACCGCCATCCTGCGCAAGACGGTCCACGCCAGCGTGCAGCAGGGGTACTCGCGCTGGACCCTCCCCCAAACCGACGCGCTGGCGCTCCGGCTGAGGCGGGAGTGCGAGCCGACCGTCGGCATTCCCAAGGTGCTGGCGGAGATGGTGCGCGAGGCGCCGCATCTGCCGCGGGTCAGCCTGCAGGGGGTCAGCTTCTTCCCCGACCGTGACAATGGTGGTCGTCGCGGTAGCCCGCGCGCTCGAGGTGGCCGAGGTGGTAGTAGTCGGAACGGCAGTGCCACGCCGCCGTCGCCTCCATCGCCGCCGGTTCAGGGTGTTGCTTGGCCTCGACGCGGCGACGCGGATACGACTACTACCGCTACTCCTAACACATTTGCTGCTCTTTCTGAACAGCCGGATGTGCCTTCTTCTCCTACCCCCGCCGCCGGCGCAGGCAGAAGTAATAATGCCCAGCGCAGCAACCGAGGCGGTGGTGGTGGCGGTCGACTCTATCAAGCTCCCAAAAGAGGCGGCCACCGACGAGGTGGGATGTGAATGGGACGGGTTGGCTCGAAACTGCGATCTTACTTGACTGGTTGTTTCGGCCACTGAGGAAACAAGAACACCGTTTCCCCATATGAAGAAGTTATGAATGATGAATGAACGATGGCGTTAACGGGATACACCAAAAGCGATGATTTGGGACTGATACACTACCCGCTGAAAAGGGTACAGAATAGCTGACGCCTCATGCATTGAGATTGGCGGTTGGCTACTTGGATAGTCAGTCAGAATAAACAGAGAAATGAATTTAATCTGAAATACCTACCTATATGTGACCATGTTATCTGATTAATTTTCTAACAAAAATAAACCTTTGCACTTGACTCCGTGGTTATACTACTGATATTTGGCGTTAATGAAATTAGCGTCACAGTGTTACGTCACTCTAACCATTGACTGTTGCTGACCGACCAAGTCCTGTTGCGAACAATGGTCAACCAAGGTTGTGTGGCTGAACGAAGGTCTTATCGATGATGGTTCGGCCAAGGTCTATTAGTACCGTACGATGTCTATCTAGGTGCCCACGAAGAGGCATGAATGGCTATACCTGTACTTAGAGACTCAAGTCCCATGCCTTGAAGACTATCCAAACTTACCAAATAGCCGCAGTCACAGAAGCATGTCACATTCGTGGAAAGCAGTTGTTTATGTTGATCGTCGTATCTTCATTTTTATACAGATGTAATATGTACAGTTCAAGTTTCTATGGTAATACAAAAAAGCGAAATTTGGTTATGATGTGTGAGGAAAGTTCCACTCATCGCCCCTTAGACCTTCATGTGAGGGCTCAGCACGATGCCGCCATGCAAGTGGCGGCGGTGGTGGGCCCCGCGACGCAGCAGCTTCTTCGGGGGCGTCGCCGTGCTGTTGCCGAGCGCCAGGATCTTAGTGGCGGCGTGCTCGGCGGCCACCATGACGATGGCCTGCGTGTTGCCGGTGGGCAGGTCGGCGTGTATAGACGCGTCGACCACGAAGAGGTTGTCGGTGCCGTAGACCTTGGTGTTGGTGTCGACGACGGCCGAACCATTAGCCTTGCGGCCGTCGTCGAGACCCATGCGCGCGGAGCGCACCCAGTGGGAGCCCGTGGCCTGGGTGGACTTGACGTCGGCGAGGAGAGCCGCGCCGGTCAGGTTGGCGGGCGCGACGGAGCCGTCCTTCATCTTGATGGACAGGGTCGAGTTGGGCTTGGCCGTCATCTTGATGAGGCGGTCGAAGAAGGCCTGCATGGCCTCGACGTCGCCCTTGGTCTCGAGCCAGGGGTTACCCTTGAGCTCGGTGATCTTGCCGGTGGCGTCGAGGCCGAGGTCAGTCGACGAGGTGAGGCCGTGCGTCAGGTAGACCTTGAGCTTGACCTCGTCGTCGGCGGGGCTGTTGCAGGTGCCCTGGATGAAGCGGGTCTGACCGTCGCTGGGGGCCTTGACCGAGGTCCAGAAGTTGAGGCGCTGGCCGGCCTGGGTCAGGACGCCGGAGCCCTTGGCGAAGAGGTCGATGTCGGTCTGGTTGGGCTTGGTGAAGGCGGTCGACTTGAGAGACTTGAGGGACTGCTTCGTCTTCATGGTGACGGTGAGGATGACGTGGTCCTGGATGCCCTTGCCAACAGGGAGGTCGATGCGCGAGGCGTTGGAGACGTTGACGCCGGCAGGCACCTTCTTGATCTGCTCCTCGGGGCCGATGCCGCTGTAAAACAAGATGCGCGGGGTAGAGAGGGCACCGGCGGCGAGGATGACCTTACCGGTCTTGGGGGTGACGTTGATGAGCTCGCGCGAGCCATCTTCGTTCTGGACTTCGATGCCCGAAGTCCAAGAACCCTGGCGGACGGCGCGGACGACGTTGGTGTTGAGGCGCATGCTGAAGCCCTTCATGGCCTGGGCTGCGGGCAGGTAGGTGCGGATGGGACCACCACGCATCTGGTTCTGGATCAGCCAGGGAGGGTGGGCGAAGACGTCGACCTTCTTGTTGGGCTCCTTCAGGGGCTCGACGGAGCTGAAGCCGTTGGACTGGAAGAAGGAAGAGAGGACGTCGTAGGCGCCCTGGTCGTAGCGCTTGCCGTCGGCCGAGGACAGGTCGGTACCGGGGTTCTTCTCGAAAAAGCGATCCGCGGAGGGCTTGACGTCGGCAGCCTTCCAGCCGGCAGGCCACTTGTCATCGAAGTCGGCATCTTGGGGCCTGACGTACATCAGAGCGTTGATCATGGAGCTTCCTCCGAGGAGACAGCCGGCCTGCGAAGCGGTGTCGGCGCAGTATTGGGTGCTGTCAAGGGTGGAGGAAGCCAGGTAGTAAGCCATGCTGGGAACGTCAAATTGGGTCACAGATGAGTTCCACGGCATGACGGCCTTGCCGCCAGTGGAGAAGGTGGAGGCGTGGCCACGCTCAACCAGGAGAACGGAGGCGCCCGACTGGGCGAGGCGGCTGGCGGCGATGATGCCAGCGGGACCACCACCAGCGACAATGTAGTCATAGGTGGCGTTGGAGGTGCGGATGGGGGCAGTCAAGTTGGTGCCGGGCACGGAAGGGACGGTGCCAACAGGGGGAGCGGCAGTGGTGTCGGCCATAGCTGCCCACTTAGCATAGTCGGCAGACTTGGCATCAGCAAGTTTCATGCCGAAGCCACTGAAGCCGGCGGCGTGGTAAGAAAGAGCAGACGAAGGATCGGCGGGAGTAGTGACAGCAGTGGTGGAGTAAGCATAAGCGAAGACGCCATCGGCATCGGCAGCCGTGAAGGTGTCTTTGTTGATGCAGCCGGCGCACAGGAAGGTGGCTGAGTAGTGGGTGTCGTTGACGAAAGTGCCCTTGGGGATGGGAGAGAGCTTCACATCGGTGCCGGTATAGACGGAAGGGGTGACATAGCCGGTAGCGATGCGAGGAGAGACAATGACGTTCTTGCCATTGGGCCAGGCGACAAGCAGCATCTTGCCGGTCATGGAGGAGCTGAAATCGAAGCCCGCCCAGCCGGCTCCTTTGGTGGCCGGACCGACAATTTGCATGATCAAGTCCTTGTCCGGGGTCTCGGGCATGGCCATACCGACCTTCAAGCCCTTATCGTCACTGTATCCGGCGAAAGAAATGCCAGTATTGGCGTCTGTGTATTTGAGAGCGGCACCGGCAGCTGAGGCGCCTAGCGCCATGGCCGTAGAAAGAGCAGCAGCGATCTTCATCGTGTATGAGTCTGCGCGAGAATGTAAAAAGGGGTAGGTAGAAAAAGAATGTGAAAAATGCCGTCAAGGCTGGGAGAGAAAGGACGCGTTTGAACTTCAAACGACTTCAAGAAAATAGACAGTGAACTGGTGACTGAGAAGGACGTGACTCGAAAGGAAAGTATCGCATGCCGACAGGCAACTGGGGTTTACTTATAGCCAAGTCGGGCACCCGCGAGGCTTGCTATTTCCTGGTTCTTCACGATAAGCATGGGCCTTGGCCTTCCCCGTCCGGCGACGTGCCGTTACCAAGGGTATGTGCCTGCATCGTGGACCTAGGTTTCCGAACCGAGAAAGACGGCCAATGGGGAACCGTTTACGGGGTGGTGGGTATGGAGGCTGACGGTTGAGAAATGAGAGTGGACAACGTCGAGACCCGTGTTAGTAAGAGGCTAGAGCTTCCAAAGCATTCTTCTTGTAATCCAACGTCCTTGAATGGCTTAGGCGATGGGGAGGCACTGGAGAAAGCAGTGATCCGGCTCATATAAACGATGCGTGTTAAGGTTTGAGGTTGATTGGCCGAGTCATGAAACCTGGGATTTGTGGAGGCGACGGCACAGGATACGACTTGATCCAGAGACTGGGCGTGGGCGCCAAGCAGCCAATTCCCGTCACGTCGGTCAAATCTGCACGTCTGTCAAGCTGCCAGAGATTTTCCGATCCTGCATGCGCCATGGCAGTGGGCCATGTCGGAAAACAAGGAATCTGTACCGAGTAAGCGACATCACCAATTGTTACTGTAAGGATGCTGCTGGCAGTAAGAATAGAAGAATAGAAGCCCTCACGAAATTGTTGCTGGCCAAGTGCAGTGCGATGTTGGATTGAGTAAGATTAGCCGGCGAGCAGGCTCCAATTGACTCCCGAGCTTCTGCCCAAGAGCACTAATAACCGTAGGGCCGGACCAAGACTCGCCCAATTATGCCACCACTGAAAATAGAGACGGAGCCGACTCCGATGCTGTCTTCAAGTTTGCCAGGCAAGGCCAGACTCAGCGAACCGTTCCTCCCAAAGTGGTTCAGACTTCCCGATCTGGTAAACGATGAGAAATGAGATCAGACGAATCCATCATTCATTTATCAGGCCATATTCCGTGTCTTCTTAATTAACGAAAGGCGAAAGATGCAAGGTAAACGCTTGTTGGAGTTTATGTTGCATTCCCAGGCATTCCCCGATACTCGATCATTACTGAGTGCTGACTGACCTGACTGGCCTAGTGCATAACGCACCCCAGCGCTTGTCCGTTTCATCCAAGGTGGCTCGGCCGACGCAGGTACGCCGCAATGGCAGGGGGGCACAACCCCCATTCGCCCTGTGCCGTCATTGTCGATCCACCGGATTTCATCTCGAAACAAATCGGGGCAATATGGGTATGCGCAGCCGGTGATGGTTCGTGGAAATTTGACACAGACGAAATTGGACCGTTAGCAAAAAAAAAAAAAACGGGCAAGAAGAAGCAAGCAAGACGAACCGGGCTCAAACATGCAACGCACGCACGCAAGCTCGATTTTAGGGCCCGCTCGCTCACTGGGCTTAGGGCGTTTTGGGCTGTGCTCCTCTAAAAACCACACAGCTGGGATCCCACGCTGACTTCGAGTCAGTGTTTGTCCATGGAGAGGTGCGACACAGGCATTGACGTCGTATGTGGCATGTTGCGTGACGAATCGAATATTCTGTTTACATTCCTCGGTCTCGGAGACATCGGGGGCCAGTAGCCACAGAGCTGGGAGACAAGATTGATGTCGGGCTTGGCCCGAAGAGACAGTCATTGCCTTCAGGGTATTTCTTTCCATCTTCTGTGTTGCATCGCGTGCTGGTAAGTTTTTAGCCCATGACGGTGATCCTCTGATCATTGGCCAGGGTTGACTTTCAATTGGACTGAGTGCAGAAAAGAGAAACCACGGCAATTCAACCTTACCTTGCAATTAACTCAAGCCCATGCCTAAGACCCCTGCGCGTCTGGCAATGTGGTAAAACGAAGCCGATTTGCTGGTATGGCTCGACGGGAGTGAGATTGTTCAAGTCTTCGTGGGGGTACTTTTGGGGGCGCAACTCATTCAAAACAGAGCACTATGCCAGAGCACCTCTTGCACCTGTAGCAGAGTGCGAAGGCGCATGCGCATCACTAAGTACACCTGATCTCATGCCTCTAATCCCCCTTCCGTCGCATTGAAACAGTATAGCATTGCGCATCAGCGTGAATTTCTCAGATTGTAGTTAATTTATATTCTTATTATGTTTCAATGACTATTGCGATATGTATTGCGATATGTATTGCGATATAGTTGAAGTGCCTTGATTTACAGTATCTCCCAGGTGTCCAATTTTGTTGCCTACAATCACGTGTCGCAAGAGCCCCCACTCTCATTCTCCAACTAACAACCAAGACGCGATCCACCATCTTACTTACATGCGATTGATCTATCGCGATATGCTGCGATATGCTCTTTTAGAGAGCCTCTCCTCTATTCACAAATGCCGTCCCCGGACAGTTCGCCCTGGGATAGTCTCAAGGGGTGGCACAATGGAACCGAAGCACTCGCTGTCAACAACACCTGGGCGCGTAGGCTTCTAACTCGCGCCGCCGTCCGATTGACGACCCTCGTGGTTCCTCGGTCCAAATGCCGCGATGGCCCCTGTGTGTACCTCTCCAAACACACGATCGTCAAGACCGGCCCGCTCGTGCATTTACAGGAAGCCGCCACCATGAAGTTCATCACCGAGAACATGTCGGGTGTCCCTGTACCCAAGGTCCACTGCGCCTTCGTTCACAAAGACACGGCTTACATCGTCATGGAGCGTATCCAGGGCGAGTCACTGCCACGCGTATGGCAACAGCTGTCCACAGACTCGCGCACAAAGATCATTGACCACTTGCGTCGCATTCTGCAGGAGATGCGGTCGCTCAAGCCACCCACCGACGTAGGCGTCCAAAGCTGCACAGGTGGTTCGCTCTACGACTCGCGGAACACCAGGGCCGTTCCCAGAATGGGACCCTGGAAGACTATACATGACTTCCATACCTGGTTGCGCGACGACATGGAGCCAGGCGAGAATCCTCCAGACAATTGGAATGAGCAGGAGCAGGACTGGACCGACCTCAGAGAAATGGCTGCATTACAGAACGGACCTTGGCCGGCGCCGGTGTTCACCCACGGCGACCTCAATCCAAGTAACATCTTTGTCCGCGGTGATGAGGTCGTCGGCATCATTGATTGGGAGACTGCTGGATGGTACCCCGACTATTGGGAATACACGTCCGCTTGGACGGTGAGCTTCATGAATGAGGAATGGCAGAGTATAATTGACCAGTTCCTACAGCCGCATCCTGCAGCGCTGAAAATGGAACGCACCCGACAAAGGTGGTGGGGTGACATTTGATTCGATTGTTTGTACGAGGCGTTCATGCACATCGGCCCCTTAGAAGCTCTTTTCCACCCCTTGCGTCAATCAGGTTGCGACTTGAGACCCAACAACAGCCTTCCTTCTTATTTACCTCGAATTGAATGGTATCTAGTGTCGAGAAAATAGGATTACGCGCCGGCGTTGGCAGTTGGGAATCTTGGGCCAGTGGTGCCCACCTTTTTAGAAGCCAGTCACCAACTGAACCACGCCGTCGGGATTCACCGGGCGCGTAAAAGATCAACGACTTGGCTACAAAACATGAGCATATCCTTTATCTTCCTACTTCGTATAGTCACCTCTATTGTCAAATCATTCGTACCTTTGGTTTTTCGACTTTCGGTCGCACCTTTCTGAATCTGCTCTCGCTGTGTTTCACGAAGAATCTCTACAACATGGGCTCCAACAAAAAGAGACTCTATGTAGCCCTCTATCCGAGCGGCGTAGTCAATAACGAAGAAAGACGGTATGCTTTCCATCAAGTCCCATTCAGGTTCAGCTGTGTGCCAAAACAGCATGCTAACTAACCGTATAGGTACCACTGGGGCTTCCTCATCGGACCCAAAGAGGAGAAGGAGAAGGTTGTCCCGGGAGAGCGCTACCACGTCAAGAACGATCCGCGCGGGCGCTGGGTATTCGAGGCGCTGCGGCTCGAGAACGTGCGCAGCACGGCGACGCTGCTGGTCCGCGTCGTCATCGCCAAGATCGCCGACGAGCGGCGCCTCATCCAACTCCTCCGGCAGGTCCCCGTAGTGCAGGACGACCCCGAGTGGCGGTGCCGGACGTGGGTCGCGCAGGCCCTGCGGGCCATCGAGCGCGACGGCCACTGCGTCAGCTCGGCCGTCTTGGACTGGCCCATCATCGAGGCCAAGGCGCGCGAGTACGCCGCGGCCAAGGCGGCGGCGGGGCGGTATGGGTTGGGCAAGGACATGCTGGCGCCGAAGCCGACGTATGACATACTGGAGAGGAGAGAGACGGTCCCTTAACGATGTCGCCGGCACTTGGTTCTGGTTCCGAGCGTACCCTTCGTAAACTAGTCCACTAGCCGAATTATCCCATCGAGTAGTAGTATCGCAACGATCTACGAGACCAATTATTATGCCATGAGACGCGTATTCTTTTTATCCCGCTAGAGTAACCACTGGCTAACTATAAGAGGGGCGATACTGCATATGCTGTTGACCCAAGTCACGGACACGGTGGGCTAGACTTATCATGGGTCAAGGCCGGGCTGTGAATGGGGAGGGGGTGTTGCCTGGAGCGGCGGAATAGACTCTCGATCCTGCTCGGAGAACCCATATGCCACTATGTCACTCCTGTATCCAATAAGAATAAATGACAAATCCCAAAATCACCGCTTACTATTTGCCCAAATATACGTGTTTTATTATGATACGGAGCTATTAGACGACGATTTACAGGTTATTGTTCTTTGGGCGTGGGCTAGCAATAAGACAGCCAGACGGCCTACATGCAGCACAGCGAGGCAGCTTCCCCAGGGAGTAAAAATAGCGCGTGCCACAGACAACCCCCACTAAATGAGCGCGGGCTGAGCCGTTACACGATGGGGATGGTGCTTATCTCCAGCACTGCTTACCATCGAACCCTACGTCTCTCTGCAGCCCGTCCATCAATCATCATTATCCCCTCGAGTCCCGGATACGACCCACTAGGTCTGACATATAGCAAGAGCATCGTGTCATGTTGGATCAGTGCTGAAAGATTGGAATATTTACACAGGTAGAGATGCCCCAGTACAAGTTTGTTACAGCCGTAGGCGAGACCGGCAAGCCTGCCAAATTGACCCGAGCCATCCGAAGTCATTCAATACGTACAGCTCTCAGACAGTCTAGTAAAGGCGATGCTACGGCTCAGGAGGAAAGACTCAAGCGTACTGCGACACACCAAGCTAAAAACTCGATCGGTCCAGAAGACTCAGAACTCAGCGGTGCAATGGTGGTCGCCAAGTCATCGGCGCTGGAAAGTGGTGGAGGAGCTTCAATTGAGGTGGGGACCCTGCTCCTTGACGGTCGCTCGCAGTGAGGACGTTGATCACTGTCCGGGATCCGAACTGATTAAGCTCACCAGCTCTTGCCCCTGCCTTTGGCACCTTGGGTGCATGTAAAGTCAATAGACGATGGCAGTGTCGACCCTTTTAATAGTCTTCCGATAGCAAGCAGTGCCCAGAATGATCATTTGATCAAATACTGTGAGTGGCCACCCACGACAGCTTTTGAGAGAGATCTCCACGAAATGAAGTTGCCATTAATTGTAACGGCTCGATAAAAGTCTTCTCCAGGTACGATTTCGCCGCGCCCCTCGATCGCAACAGGCTTTGGTTCCCCTACGCCATGCGAAGTGCGTCGATGATGCACAGCACTCTAGCCATGACCGCCGGCTTGTGGCGCGCCGAAAACGTGAGACTTGATCACTCCATACTGCTCGAGGGTATGCATCACAAGTACGAGGCCATTAGACAGGTCAGAGCCCAGTTATCAACGCATGTCGGCGTTGCGCCCCGGGATACCGACGTGGCCTTTCTGATGTCCACCATGTCGACATTGGTGGTTGCCGAGGTATGTGGTGTCTTTACGATAAAGCTCGGCTACTATCTACAGTGCTGACTGCGAAGTATCCTAGATCTACGACGAGAATTTCGAGGCCGCACAGCTACATTTGCATGGCGTCCGCACACTTTATAACTCCTCCAGACACCGTTGCAATCTTGATGCCGATTATATCTTATGCAAGGCAACCGGGTTGTTAGTCTCACTATCTATGAAGTTATTGTTCAGTGTTACTGAACATCAAAACAGGGCCGACATGCTGGTAGCTATCATCATGGACCGGCAGCTCATGTTCCCGACCATGCACGCCGATTTAACACCGCCTCCCGCGCCGAATCCGCCTTGTGTGGTAGATGTGTCATTCAACGGCGCAATAGCTGAGAGCAACTCGCGTGAGCTGTTTGACATATTCACGCGCTTACGATATGCGCTTGCAACACAGCATCTATCCGCGACTTTCTCCGAAGTTCGACAAAAGGAGCTCAATGATGCAGATTGCTGCATTTTGCAGTATCGCGCCCAAGAGCGGGATGGTCTCTCGGATATAGCCAGGAGAAACCACGCGCTAGCCCGCGCAGCCCAAGTCTTCCTGTTCTTGACATTACGCCACGTGCCCGCCAAGGCAACAATCATGCGGCGGATGACAAACGGTCTGCAACGTATGGTCAGAAACACCCTCACCAACCGGAACATATGGGGAGAGCATCAGCAGGCGCTTTTGTGGATAGCTTGTATGGGCTTGCTCGGGACGCAGGAGTGGGCAGAAACCAGTTCGGAGGGACGGTGGTTTCTTGAACTCTTCGGACTTGCTGCTACTGCTGTTACTGCTGCTCCAAGCGTCGGCTCGTGCGACAACAACTTCGACAGCATCAGCGAGATCTTCTCTTCCTTTCTGTGGGACAAGGCTTACTGCCAGCCAACGGCAGACTGGCTAGAGGAACGCCAGCGCTACTGCAGTGGTAAGCAGGAGGCCACCCTGACTCAGTACTGCCCGGATTAGGAAATATGTGCGAAGAAGAATCTCGCACTGTTATCCTCAAATGGACATGCCCCTTAACCGGCGTCATCTCAGACCCGAAGCCATGCATTTCGTTTCGCCTCAAGAGTACGTCAATTGGACGTGGTCTCTGGACATAAAACGCCGAGGAAATCGCAGATTATGAGTTTAAGATTCTAGCAAGCAGCCTTTCTCATTCAACCCTCACTACTCTCGTGGAAAATATGACAGGGGAACTCGTTTTGCTCACCGGCGGCACTGGCTTCTTGGGCTATACTATCTTAATCGACCTCCTCAAACATGGGTATCGTGTCCGCATTCCCGCTCGCTCTCATGCAAAAATTGCCCGAGTACGGGCCGCCCCCTCCATCGCCGCCCTCGACCCCCCAGAAACCCACCTGATGTTCGTCCTCGTCCCGGACATGGCGGCCCCCGGCGCATATGACGAGGCCGTGCAGGACGTAGAGCTCATTATCCACGCGGCCGCACCGCTCCCTGCCGACCACGCAGGCGAGGCGGGTCACCGCGAGGATGCGAAGCTGGAGGATGCCTTTGTCACGGCCTGCGTGCAGGGTAACCTAGGCATCCTCAAGTCGGCGCATGAAAAGGGCAAGAGGGTGAGACGTATCGTCATGACTAGCTCCACTGTGGCTATCGCCCCAGCTGAATTCTACTCTGACGCTGCTGCGGCGGCCCAGAGGGAAGCGGGCGAAGAAATCGTGCGTGGATCTGACACCCGGATCCTCATCCCGATGCCGCCGTACAAGTCGCAGCTTCATGCTTACTGCGCGGCCAAGACCGCTTCGCTAAAAGCCGCGGAGGACTTCATTAGAGACTATTCCCCGCTATTTGACATGATCTCCATCATGCCGTCCTTGGTCTTCGGCAAGGATGAGTTGGCCACTGGTACATCTTCCACCGGCATAATGATGTCCCGCCTTCTTCCGGGGACCGATGCCAATGATAGCAACAACAACAACATCAGGCAAGGAGAGATCACAGCTGTCGGAAACTCCGTGCTCTGCACAGATGTAGCCCGCGCGCATGTCCGAGCCCTCGACGCGGATATCGAAGGGAACCAGTCTTTCGTTTTGAACACGGACGCGAAATGGGAGGATACGGTGCCAATTGCGAAAAGCCAATTCCCTCGGGAATTCGAGTCGGGGCTTTTCCGACCAGGTGGTCCGCAGTGGACCACCGTACCCCTGAAATGGGATACATCCAAGGTACGTTGTGCGGAGAGTTTTGTTTCGCATACTTCCCCAAAGGTTGGATATCGGTACGGGTCTAATAAACTCAGCAGGTACAAGATGTCCTTGGTATTAAACTCGCCACATACGATGTCATGATCAAAGAGGTTGTGGGTGAGTACATTGAGAAGACTGGCAGTGAGTGAGTGAGTGAGTGTAATCGATGGACCATCAACTCGGGTATTTTGTTCCTTTGTTCTTGCTTCCGTATTTGGATAGAATAGAATTGACTTCATCGATGAGTCTTTGTTGAGCCAAAACCAGTGGTGCATTCGCTACCCAGACAAAGAACCACCTTCGACTGTTCATTGTGCTTTGTTAGTCCTCGAGCACAATGAGCATGTTCGACTCCCTCTCTCTATTCGCATCCGGGAATTCATACCTCTTGGACATCACCATGACACCATCGTTCTTGTATCATCGTTTCTTCTTGATCGGGTGACCTTTTCATCCTATCACATTCGAGTGACGCGAGAAAAGGAGTAATCATGAGGCGGCTTAGGAATTTCGCACGGTCAGCTTTCGAGAGCCAGGCCTGGCACCCTGGCGTTTGGACACCAGAGCCAAGAACCCAAGAAGCGGGAGAGGTATTCGCACCGGGGAGCCAGCAGTCATCAGGCCAGTATACAGCAACTGGAGTGGAGCCACTGCTACAGCTCAATCAGCTAGCCTCACAACCAGGCGCAGGCCAGCAAACAGGGGGCAATTCTGGCTCAGCTTCCCAGACTCCATCTCCATTTTCGTTTGGGACCGGAGACAGTGCTGAGTTCGAAATAGTCATGCCACCGCCTGTAGCTCCACCAGGGTTTTATATCTATAATAATGGCAACAATAACAACAACAACAACAATAACAATAATGGCAGCAGTAGCAGCAGCACCGGCAATCAACAGTTTGAGCAAAGTCCCCTTCCATCCTTGTACCCAGAGAGCAACCCTGGGCCGCCGCCGACGCCGGCGTCTAATCCACCGCCAGTACCGTCTCCATACGACCGACCACCTAATCCAACGCCTGGGGGAGGGACTTCAGCTGGAGGAAATGGATCTATACCGCCGTCTCCTTTCGATCGACCTGGGGCTCCAACACCGGGTGGAGGGAGTTCAGGTAGAAGCACTATTCCACCCCTTCCCCCGGCACCTGTACCTGGGTTTGCGCAACCCGTAGCCGGACCACCTCCACCTCCACCTCCACCTCCTGGAATTGCACCTCCGCCTGGATTTGGGCCGCAGCCTGCACCTGGAACGCAGTTTATAAATACCTTCGTCGGTGGAAACCCACCACCACAGCCCCAACCCCAACCCCAGTTCCAACTCGGTACCATGCCGAATGGCCTCTACTACCAACCGTACGGAGGCTTGCCGGGGCCCGGCGCTCCCACGGGGACTCTACTCGCCCCCTTTCCAGGCATGCCACAGCCGGGTGGGTATCCCCAGCCAGCCTATCAACATATGGGAGCGGGAGGACCCCCGCCGGCGCCGGGGGCACCTCAGGTGTTTGTACCACCGGGAGGAGGTGTGGCCCCACCACCAGGATATGCAGGACAGCCGATGGGGGCTCCTGCTGGGTTTGCGGGACAACCTGGACCTGCAAACCAACCAGGCCAGCCCGGAGTCGGAGGTCAAAACGCCGGAAACCCAGCACCTCCTGTGAACAATGGGGAGATTGTGCAGCCCACCACCGAGGACCGAGACATCGGCGGCCCGAAAGACGAGACGCCCGAGGAGGAGGCGAGGAAGAAGGCGGAGGCGAACCTGGACGAATCCGCCGCGGTCGCCCTCGCCGAGGTGCAGACCCACTTCAACAACCGCCCGGGGTTCCGGTTCGTCAAGTTCCTGGGCGCGGGAGTGTTCGGCGTCGCCGCCCTCATCGAGGACTCGCGCGAGTACCCCCCGCGGTCGATTGTCATCAAGCGTGCCTATGGCGAGGGGGAAAAGCAGCTCATCAATGAGATTAAGATGCTGAGGGTGAGTACTGATCCTGAAAAAATCTTGAAACAGGGGCGGTAGGAAGTCCAAAAGAAGAAGAATAAGAAGAAGAAGAAGAAGAAGGAATTAAACGAAACGAGATATATATTGGTTGCTTGCTTGCTGATCTTAATCAATCCAGGTACTAAGAGGTGGCATGCATTTCCCACAAATTCTGGGCTACCGGGCCCGCTATGCCGACAGTCGTTACCTGGAGAATATCGTCCCAGCCGGGCGAATCCAGCGTTTCATGTATAACATCCTCCCAACCGGGCGAATCCGCCATGTCGGCGACCTGTTCGCGACGATGCGCGGGCGGTACCTGAACGACCTCCCGGGCCCCTCGCTCGTCATGCAGCTCATTGAGAACGGGTCTTTCGAGGACTTCTTCCGCAAAGTCCAAGTGATGAACGGGCATGTCCCGAACCGTGTTCTGTGGTCTATTGCGCTTTGCTGTAAGTCATGATTGGACCCCTTGCTTTCTTTCCCCTACCTAAATACCCAGCCCCCCTCCCGTTTCCGATCACCGAAACCATTTTTTCCCTCACGCCCGTTTTTTTTGTCCCTCCATAGTTCCTTCGCAGATGTATAAATGTGTGTATAAGGACGATTACTAACTCTCTTCCTTTTTGATCTAATAAAATAGTCGCCCGGATGTTGATCGGCATGGCATGGCCTCCGTTTGCTGGACACAAGGCGCCCGAACGGCTCGAGGTTCCCTACAATCGTAAACCATACTTTATTCAGCACAACGACATCCATTATAACAATGGTAAGTTCTCACTTTTAACGGGAGCGAAATTTTCCAAGTCTCTTAACGGGTTCTTCGCCGTCGTTGGCGATGCGTTTCCCTTTTTTTTCCCCCGTTGGCGTGCTCTAGTGCGCGACAAAGACGAGTCATCAAGACAGGATACTGATTAGCATAATTATGTGTGTATAGTCATGTTTGGGGATATTCAGCATGGCTCAGAGGAGCACAGTTTAGTACCGCAGCTCAAGCTCATAGACTTCGGCAGGGCGGATTACTACGATCCGTACAAATGGCTCGATAAAACTCTGCCACGACCACAGTAAGTCGATGATGGTCACGGGACCGCGCGGTCTCGGGCGGATATCGACATCGATACTCGCTAGGTAGGATGCCTGTTGCTAACTAGGCGTGTGAAGTATCGCATCCGACGCTTTTAAGGGGGATCGAAGAAACACAATTAGTTTTGGATTGGTAAGTGTGTGTGTGTCATGAACACTATTGTTCCTTTTATTACTCCCAAACGAACAACGCTCTCTGACGCCCCATTCTTGTTCTTGAACGGGCCGACTTGATGAGATTTGGGGGGAAGGGGGGTTTGTTATCGTTGTACTACTTTCCAGCTGGGCTAACCTCTTTCTGCGCGCCTCGCGCTCCTTATCGAAAAACAGCTCCTGCAAGCCATCATCACCAAGCAGTGGCCTCAAGATGGGAAGGCCCCGCCCTGTTACATGGGCCTGGTGCGGACCCAGGCGGAACTCCTGTGGCTGCCCGAGTACCGGGACGACTACCCGTGGCTGGACCCGGAGCTCAAGGAGCTGGTGGGGTACCTGATGGCCGTCTTCCACCCCGACCGCCTCCCGGTCGAAGAGATCCTCGCCCGGTGCGAGCGGGGGCTCCGCAAGCGGCCCGCCGACTTCGGCGCCGAGTACGAGGCCGATGAGACCGATGCCGCCTGCGAGCGCTTCATCAAGCAGACCTTCAACGACGCCTTCTACCAGGCCGCGTTCCCGCCCGGCTACCTGGGCCCCGTCGACCTGCCCGAGGACTACGAGCCGCTGGGCCCCGGCCCCAACGGCGAGGAGGACTACGAGTTCCCGGATCCCGATTCTGTTAAAGTGGGTGCTGCTGCCTGGGAGATTACCCCGGATCCAATTGAGGATGCCATGGATCTGGACGAGGACGATAGATTTGAAGATATGGTAGGGGGCGGCGGGATTGGCGGGCTGAGAGGGTGGTGATAAGTGAGGCAAGCGATTGTAGAGTTGGTAACTGATCTTGTTGCGTTTCGGGGGTGAGGATATGGTTTAGTTGGTAGTTGGTGTGGACAGAGAGGGCATTGGAATATGGTTATATAAAGTTTTGGGTAACAGACAGCAGTTAAGCACACTTGTATATGGTTTCTTCAACAGTGGAAATTTGCATGCCCCTTTCTTGCCGTGTTGGGAGCAAACAACTCTTCCGATATCCCACTCATAATGACAGGGACTTGGATGTCACTATGACTAATGAAGGGTCAATCAAGAGTCCATCTCGGTCACTCATTGATCTAGCACACTTACCCTGAGGACATTAACGCACATCAAAGCTCGACCATAAAGTCTACCCTGGGGTTTGAACCTTCAGAACAGAAGTATTACCAAGCAATAACAAAGGTCATAAAGTATGGACACAGAACAACAGCCCTTAAGGGCAATATCTGGCGACAACCGTAGCAGTTCAAGCATCATGCAATCCTTTGAGCACGAGGATGATCACAGCGAGATAGGGGACGAATCATGGCGGCGAACACCATCTTGGACGCAATGTTGCTTTTTGCCGACATTTGTTGGCTGGTTCACGAGCTTGGGGTGTTGCGGAGCCGGCGACGATATATCACAGCCAGTTTGGGGTACATCAGCCTGGGGAACAGTGGCCATCGAATCTCCAGGGGACGACGGATTCTGGGACAGTATCTGGATACCTGGTAAGTCCGTCGTTATAAATATTACCAAACAAGATCGATGATACCTAATACCGAACATAGTAATGTACTGATAGCTGCTGCACCATAGATACTGGGAGACGGGATAGCGACGATGACAGTGTCCAGATGGCCAACCACCGGCTGGACGCCATCGACGAGATGTGGAAACCGACCTTGCTGAATTGGGAGCCCGGCGTTTTGACGTGGGAGCGAAGAAGGAGGAGCGCAGAGGCGTTATCGTCGAGAAGTAGGTGATTGGGTACCGACGGGACGGTACGCTGTACCAGCCCCCCCTGCAGCCGGCGCATGAGGGAGTGTTTGTTCCGCAGCATTCCTTGTTTCATATGAGGTGACATTGGGAAATTCAGAGTCCACCAGTGAGTTTTATGGACCCTGCTATTTGGCGGTGTTGTTGATGGATGCTGGAAAGGGAAGAAGAGAGTCAATTGCGACGACCTAAGGACTACTATAATAAAAGACGGCAGTTGATAGCCGCTCTGATATTTAACCTATAAGTACTTATATATAACATTATCGGAAAAACGAAGGTAGTGGTATTGCAAAACGTAAATAAGGCACGGTATTGATACTTGGTCAAACCCGCAAATGCCGTGCCCATTCTCGGCATTTGCTTTGCTCACCAGTCAATCCTCATCAACCCACCTCGAATCCCTGCCTCAATTTCTAATCCCTGCCAGCTTATGCCAGGCAGCGAGCGACCATCGGCTTCATGTGACAAATTGGCAAACCACCCTGGCAGAGAAGGCCGGGGCGGGCATTGCTTACTTTGTGCGTAACATTTCAATCTTTTACTCCGTGCTCCTCCGTCGCCCTCCCGAGAAAAGAAACTAAAAAGTACCGCGCTGCAGATTATTAGCGTCGGGTGTCTGTCTGTGTGTGACAAGACGCATCGCCATCACATCTCGACCCCACCACCCACCGAGCAATGGTAGTGGTGCCCTACTTCGCAAAGGCACCTCCTCCACCCCCCAGCACCCAACCGTCCTCGTCGTCCTCGTCGTCCTCGCCCGAGGCCTCGACATCGACGTCGACGCCATCGGAGCCATGCTGGGCGTCGCCGTGGGACTTCGACGCGCACCGCGATGTCATTACGCGGCTCTACATCCATGAGGCCAAGTCCCTGAACCAGGTCGCCGCCATCATGGCCCAGGACTACAACTTCCGCGCCACGTCAGTGCGACCCTACCTGCAGCCTTGCCAAGGCCAAGAGAATGCCAATTGTTTCCGCCTTTGCTGACTGGCACACAGAGATCGCATGTACAAGCGGCGCTTTGCCGAATGGAACCTGAGGAAGAACAAGAAGTACACCAGGACCAAGCCAAAATCATCACAAGCACGTGCCCTGGTCTCTCACCCACGGCAGCGGGCCGCAGCCGCCCACCAGGGCCCGGACCTATCATCGTCTCCCATCCCGTCATTTTTACTGGCCCCGGAGTCCATTCGGCTGCCCGAGACCGTGTTCAAGCTTACGGGGGTCCTAGTTGCCGGCAACTCGGAGAACTACATCATGCGGGGCCACCTGCTCGCCGGGATGCACCTCCTGGTGCTCACGATGCGGTCCGCGACGCGTGCCTTCGAGCTCGGCGACTTCCCGCTGGCCTTCAAGGTGATGCAGCGCTTCTTCGACCAGCTGATGGCCATCTCCGCCGCTAGCCACGGCCGCATCAGCTACTTCATCATCGCCTTCCTCGTCATGCTGCGCGTGCCCGAGGACATCGCCGTCCGCGTCCTCGAGTTCATCTGCCACCTGGTCGCCATCCGCCTCCCGAGCTCCCACCCGATCGTCTTGATCTGGAGGACGATCCTCAAAGCGGACCGCCAGGTTGTCTGGGACAACGTACGTACGCCCCCTCACCCCTTCGCCTCCCCTCCAATTGTAGGCTTAACGAAGCGCTGGCTGGTTGCCATGATCTAACATCTTTCTTTGCAGGCCTTCTCCTTCATTGATGCATATTTCGATCGTCTCCAGGCGGCAAATGAGGGGTCACAGTTTCAGCCCATGCTCAAGAACTTGGCGGCCATCATGTGCGACCCGGAAATGTATTACGGACACAAGCGAAAGGGTTTGGCTTCTCCTTCCTCTTCTTCATCGCCACCACTAGCAGCATCCGGCCCTGGCAGCGCCGCCTCCGGCAGCGTCGAAGAGGAACGCACAGTGCTGGTCGCATGCAAGCGGTGTCTCGGCCCGGAATGGCAAGCCCTCCACGACCGGCTGGCGACGGCCCACGCGCACCTGGCCGTGGGGGAAGCTGGCGAGGCACTAGCGCTGGCGGATGAGGTCTCGGCCGTGTGCGAAACCCGCAGGGGCGAGTTCCACTACGACGTACTCCAGGACCGAAGCCTGGCGCTCCGGTTCCGCGCTGCGACGCGCCCGGGCAGCGGATCGTCACTGGCGGAGTGTCGGCGCGCGGCGGCGCGGTACACGCAGCACACGCTCGAGCTCGCGGGGATCATGGAGGGCGTCGTGTCGCCTGAGATGACCGAGACGCTCGAGTCTGTGATCCAACCAACATCATCACCACCACCACCACCACACACTGATACTGCTACTCCTACTACCAATGCTCCTCCCCACTTTGACACTGGTGATGGTGGTGGTGGTGGTGACGCTGGTCAATCGACGACCGCAGAAACACAAATACATCTAGCGGATGCGACGATGAGACCGTCCCCGCAGCGGATGATGACCAGGGTGTCCAAGGATGACCCGTATGTGCTTTCGGGGCTGATCAATATCGTCCAGAAGCTGAGCGTTGACGGGATGGAGGCTTTCACGACGGCGCTCCGACTGCAGTTGGAGGCGTGTGAAAGGGAGAAAGGGCGGTGATCCCCAGCAACCACACCCAGTATATCTAATCACGTCAAACGACAACAGGGCGCTGCGTTCGCCGATCTACAAGCTTTATCAGCATTTGCTCCTATCGGGAGAAGGTCAGATATTCAGTATGTTTCTTTTTCTGAAGAGATCCAACAATTTGAAGCCGGACTCGAAGAAAGGAAACTGCCGCACTTCGAGCGAGAATCCGTGCGACCGGTCTGGCAAGTAGGCCGTACCCATGGAACGGACCACTCCCATAATTATCGGTGTATGGCTGAAGCAACGAGTCTTAATTATTCACAGGCACAGCCGACGACTCTCCAATGGCATTTTCTAATTACGAGAACCACATGTCGAAGCAAAGTCGAAAGAATGACAGATGGCGATCGGGTGAATGCATATCATCCATCTGCGGGGACTTCGCTGCTAGAGAGCAGGACTTGGAGCAAGCCCGGCCATCCACCCCCTCATTTATTGCGCTTCACGCCGTCAGTCAATAATACACATACATACATCAATGTCACCCCGCATAAATAACAGAATGTAAATAGGCAATCTATACATAAGTCAAATCAATATCAAATTGGTATCTACTGCGGTCTACTTGTGAAGCATTTGGGATGTGTTGGTCTGATGTGCATCAATTGCAGTAGGTAGGACCTGAGTGGGTAAATCTCTCATCGTGGTGCATCGTTCAGTGGATTAAAGCATTGTGGGCAGGAGGGGTAACGCGCTAGAACGCCCGGACCATTCTACGCAAGTTCGCATCCAGACAGGAGCAGACAGAGCCATGAGCAGAGCTGCCGCGAGCTGGGAAAATATGGGATATTCCTGCAAAGCCGGGTCCATCAAACGGAAGTACATACGTGTAAGCATATCCGATCATCTATCCCACAATTTCACTCTTGTTAAGATACCGTCTATGCTGAATGGTATGCCTGGTCAATGGAGGAAGGATCTCTCTCTCTTGTGAGAGATGTTGGATGGACAACCACGATATGCAGGCTCGACACTGCATCCATGAGATGGCGTTGCCAGGATCTGGATAATACCGGGAAATATTCTCGGGCCTGGTTTACCTCAATATTCGGCTTAACCTGTCAGCTATAATGCGCGTTTATCACGGAAATGCGTTTGGGAAGCCAAGTTAGCATTACTGCGCCGACACGCAATGCTTGCCTTGTTGGCAGCATAAGTAGACATGCAGCTATTTCGGTTCTTGCATGTTCGCCATCTGTGTGTTGTTGTATTTTGCCATCTTCCCGCGTTACACAGCTACATATTCGTCGGTCTGGATTCTCTTGCAGGAAATAGATAGCCCAAGTTCGCTACCTCTTCTCTATTGTGGGTGGCTCCGCGAGTCTGCTCGTTGATCCCGTTGTCTTCGTCCTCGGGTTTTTTTGTCTTGGTTGACCGCGTTTGTGTAAGGGTTTCGTAGCTCTACTTCTTTTGGATGGTCATTTCGTTCTTCTGGGTCGGCTTCTTCGTCCGCATGGCAAGGGAACTGGTCATGCTCGTGGTCATGTCCATGCCTTGGTTTTCGCATTCTAGTTGCTCGTCGATAGGAAGCGAGGGGCCGCCACCGCCGTCACCACGCAGCATAAACACAGAGAGACGAAGATGACGACAATGCGCGGCAGCAACAGATTGACAGCACATGAGAGCAGGAGAGAAGGTCGATAGATTGGATGGCTAGGAAGCGAATCGAGGGCCGTGGTCGATTGCCCTGCAAGGGAGCGGCTCCACGGCACCGCCTGCTCTGGTACGGTTCTGGGGTGCGCTGCACCTCAGCTACCAGAAGCACCCCGCCAAAACGTCAATCAATGTGTGTGGTGTGGAGGGGTTTGGATGCGTCAATCAGCTTAACGTCATGGCCCGCATTGCGTCATTGGCTGTTCGGCAACATGTACGTACAATCATGTTGCTTACAGCTGCACTGGAACTCTGGGAATAATAGCATGAACATTAACATTATCGTAGATGCAATGCAATGTTTACTTAGTAAGTGCATTTGACGAATCGCAGAGACAGATTAACCTCATCGTTTCGCGCATGGCTACACAAGCTCAACAGGCGAAGCCTTCTGATTAGCCCTGGGCTTTACTGGGCACCTAGCTCCTGTGGGGGCCACTACCACCGGTCCACAGCGCGCCGCACCCAGCATCGAGATCAAGCCTCAAAGGGCTGAGAGAGCTCCTGAGCTCACGCTGTGCCAAGTTTCGCAAAGTTGGCAAAAAGGGCATGTTGTTGTCACGCAGACAAGCGCTACGTAAATCCCCGGATGATCTAGATCGTCGGTCTAGATTCCAATTGCTTGTTGCGTGTTTCGAATTGACCGTGTTATGACGCTCTTGGTTACGCAACACAGCCCAGCAGGAACCGGTTCGGGTATGGGCGGCCTGGCATCGACTGTTGACAGTGATGCAATAACACTTGGACGTTGTATCATACTACCTCAATATTGAACGAAGATGTGTATATAAGGCTTCATCACAACCGCTCAATAATCGTTCTTTCATTTATTCTTCGTTCTCATCACAATCCAATCTACCAACTCAACAAACACCACTTACTTTTTTCCCACCACTCCCAACCAAATCATCAAAATGGACAAGCTCAAGGGTGCTCTTGACTCCAAGCTCGGCGGCAAGTCTTCGCAGCCCGGTAGCGGCATCGAGCGCAGCGCCGACAACGCTGCCAACCAGCGTAAGTTACTCTCAACTAACACACACTTTCCATCAAAAGGTCAATGACTGACATTCTATTCGCTATCCAGAGGCCGACAAGCTCGGTGCCTCCGCTGGAGTTCCCGCTTCTCAGAACGAAAACATCCACAAGGGTCTCGACTCCAAGATCAACGAGAAGATCCCCGGCGGTAATTAGAGAGTTTTCCACCTCATCATAATCCACATACATGAGTGTACGGAACTCAGGAGGGCGGATTGTACGAAATACCCAACTTCTTGCCATGGAGAGAGAGCCTTCTTGTTCAAACATGAGGCATCCCATGGGCATGTATTATCATGATGGTTACGAGAACATAATGATAGATATAATCAATTGATACAAAAATAATCACCTAAAACTGCTTCCTTTCAACATAATGAATAATTTGAAGTACTGCGTCCATTCGCAGAAGTCATCTTCTGGTTTTTCCCCACATACATGAGCAAAACTGGTAAACCCTCATCTCCACAAACCTCCAGAGTCACTCACCTTCTCCCATGCCCAGTTTCGTCAGACATTCAAACCGACTTTGCTCTACTTGCGATAGTAGAGGAACATAATCATGATGTTGCCCAATGTCGCCTCGTAACATAGTGGTCATATTCCTATGGCTTTACTTTTCTATCGGTTCTCGCCAAGCTAGTCAGCCCAGCAGAAATATTCTGAAGTCTTTGGGCCCCCTTCAATAAATCATGGACGTTCCGGAAGTGAAAGTTTGATTAGTATGTTCAATCTGAGAAGTTGGAAACGACTGGTTCGAACAAGTCTCGTTCTTGGCATTTTGATCAATGAAATACTGGGGATGAGCTTGGCCTCGCCTTGGCAGCCCCTTATTCGGCTCATGGTGGCCAAGGCCTCCTTAACATTGCGGTAATCCGTCCGTACTAACTATACACTCACCTATGGACGTGTCTAGCAGAAGCTTCATGTTGATGTCTACTCATAATCTAAATAATATCATGTGTCCCACTATGTTCATGTCGTATATTTGTTTGTGCCATCATCAGCATTGGAGGTAGGTTTCTGACAGGAAAACAAACGAGTAGTTTACTCCATTGCAGATATCAAGCTACATGTATCTCTAATTCTTTGTCCAAACTTCTATTGAATCTACGGAGCCTGTACTTGGGTTCCTGACACTCAATCCCTTCTGCTGTTGACCATGATGCTGTGTCTCTAGGGTTTTGATATTGTCCATAGTTCTCCACCTTGATTTCAAGTCTTGATATGGTGCCTTCAATATCATTGCTATAGGCACTAGGCCGTGACTCATAGACCTACTTCGGGCCTCACCCCGGGGCAGAGGCCGGGGTAGCGTCCGTAAAACCGGTCCTAGCCCCGATCATGACCCATACCTAATACTGGACCTGCATTTGTCTTCCGCTGATGGAAAAAACATCAGTGTGAGATCATCAACTTTCTTCGGCGAATTTTCTTTGATCCCCATATTCATCAACACTTCAGGCAGGGCTACTCCTCTCACTTTGTTCTAGGATTCCTGAACATCTTGAAACAGATCGCATCCACCCGCATCTTGTCAAAGACGTTGCCCCTTGTCTTCGTATGTCTTCTTGGACTGGGCATCCACACAGCCCCGCACTATGCTTCCCAGAGGCCAGCGGCAGTTGTGGCATTATCAAGCTCAGTTACGTTCAGATCCTAGGGGCCACGGCTCCAACTTCAGATAACTGCCTCAAGATCGCGGCAAAGCAACAAAATCCACACGGCTCGTCACAGCCCTCCTCTTGACAAGAAATCAATAAAGAGCCCTCAACCTGTCAGATAAAAGGATCTTCATATACCAGGAGCCAACTGAGCACATCGTTCACGTGAGCGAAACAGTCACGTTGGGCCACGAGATAAGCTCGTCAAATGTGAGTGTCGCATATTTCTTATATCAACAGACGTCTCCATGAATCCCATATTTGGCCAATAACAGACCCTTGACTATGCCCGGGCCACTCCTAAGACACGGGTATGCGGTGTTTGCTACGTGTAGTTGTCTCTGCTGTTTGCAGCCGCATGTTCAGGACGGGACGTAACAAGCTGATGGCCTTACCAACCTGACACAAGAGCGTACAGACACTGGAAAAAAGGCCCACACGGGGACGTATGCTCTCCTGTACGTGTATAAGAATAACACAACACTGTGAGATGAGTTGCTGACTCTTTTTTCCCCCAATATAGTGTGAACAATATTCTTCGGAGTGTTGAGCTGCCCCAGCTAGAGGCTGCCCTGTGGGTTCCCGCTTGCCCCTGCATTTTAAACAAAGACAGAGGTACATCATATCCTTGAGAGGCAGTGCCGTACAAGCACTTTGTCCCAGCAAGCAAACCGGCTTTCACTCCTCTGGACGAGTATTTGCTGCGGTGGATGACTCCATTCACTAAGCAAATACTGACATGCTCAACGACAACACTAGGGAGGGATTGGACCATTGTTCATGCACTTGAAGCACCATTGCCTCTAATACCCATAGACATCAAGAGGGCGCTCACATCGCCGATAGTGGGTCACAGGCCGTCACTACCCGGTAATACTGGAGGTGCACTTGAGGACCTTCCCAAAAAGAAATGAAGGGCTGGTTTGCTATGTGAGAAGCTCTCCTTGTCGACCACCACCACAATAAACGACTTGGAACCACTGTACAAGTCCTTCCGTCACAACCATCGAAGGTGTTGGACTTGTATTTTTGTTTTCCCACCAACAACCAACTTGTAGGTGTGTTGTTTCTACAACATTTTGATGTAGAATAACAACTGCAGGCATGGTACGTCGTTCATTTCACTCCTTGTTGATCCCACTACTTCCATTTTCATCCCACTCCTTGTTGATCCCGCTGCCGTTCATCCCAAATTCCGGCTCGTACGATTTTGAGACTGGAATAACGCGCTGGAATCACCAAATTCCAGTTGATTACTCCATTGATCAATTCGATCATTCTACAGAAACACCGCTGTTGCCTCGAGTGGCTCCCTCGATCCAACGCGACTTTCCACTGTTGATCCAACCTTCCCAACAAGTTTCCCATTTTCCAAACCTTCTCTCCCACTTCGAAGCATTCTCTCCCATTCTCTTTTTTCTAACATCTTTATCGTCACTATCACCACCCTCATCACCTTTACTTACCAACGGCAGGACTGTACCATGGAGTTTGACAACAACCCCGGTTGTTCCACCTCTCTCTCCCAGTTGGAGGGTTGGGCCAGTCTTCCAGAACTGCCCACATCCTCCGAGATCAATCCAGACTGGGAGAGGGAGGGGGACAGGATCGGAGCCAGCGTCCGCTTGAACGACGTCACTCGACCATACGCCTCCAAAGAGGACTATCTTGAGATCCATTACTCTCTGCAGCGAGAGGATGGAGTTGCCAACCTTCGCAAGGCGGTTTCCGACTACAAGTTGTTCCCGGGAATGATGGACGACGATGACAATTGTGTCTACACCAAGGTAGGCACTTCCTTACCAGTCTCCTCGGCTCGCCGATTTTGACGCTAACTTCCATCTTTCATCAGGTCTTCGTCAAGGGCTACCACATAACCACCCAAGGACCACTGTGCAGAATCTCTTTCTCAACCGAGCGTGCTGGGAAAAAGATCCGATGGACCAACACCAGACGCCTCACGCCTGGGACGATCGTTGCTTTGTCGAGTGACGGATTCCAACAGTGCAAGGTTGCCTCGATTGTCGAGAGATTTATGGAAGGACCAACCGTCAAGGGGGGAGCAACTGTCACGATACATCTTCAGTGGGCTGACCTCAATGACGCCGTATTTGACCCCATGGAAGAACTGGTCATGCTTGAGTCACGACATGGCTTCTACGAAGCAATCCGCCACTCTCTCATTGGACTACAGCACGTCGCTACTACCGATTCCCCGTTGACTAAGTACCTTGTGTCAGGAAGCCGTATCGACGCTACTCCCGAATACGTCCAAGATTGCCCAACAATGGATATCACGCCCTTGCTGTCACCAGAACTTCAACCTCACGATGCCATCATCGAAGCCTGCAAGAATGCCAACATTATCGACGGTATTCCCTCTGATATCGAACCATACACGAGCCTCGATGATTCACAGCTCCAAGCTGTTCATCGGATCCTGACGAAAGAGTTGGCCATCGTTCAAGGTCCTCCGGGTACAGGCAAGACCTTTACGTCGGTTCAAGCGCTGAAGATTTTGATACAGTCTCATGATGTACCGATCATTGTTGCCGCTGAGACCAACCATGCCGTAGACCAGATCTTGAAGCAACTTGTCGATCAGGGTCTAGGTTCCATGGTAGTACGGCTGGGTGGAAGGACGAAGGACGCCGGCCTCAGGGAGCACAGCCTACACAATTTACGTGAACGAGGCCGTATCTTTGATCCCACGGATGATTCCGACAACCGTCATGCCACCAAAAGCTTCGGCAATATATACGGTGCTCTGGCCAAGAACAAGAAGAAATTCAGAGAGCTTGTCAACGACGTTTTCACAGATCGACTTCTGGACCCTGTATACCTTTACGAGCAAGGCATTATCACCAAAGATCAACTCGATCGGTTCTTGGAGGAAGACTGGGGTGATGAGGAAATGGATATCATGAGAGATTGGCTTGGCGAGTCGCTCTGCCACACATCAGACATTCGCCGGTTTCGTGATCCGATGTTCGACATCGAGGAAATCCGCCAAGAAGACGAGGTCGACGGCATTGGAGTTGAAATGGAAGAGGATGGACTTGTCGACGATTTCGACCCAGTCGGTCGTCTCAAGGGCGATTGGGTTGAGATCGACCGTCTGTATGGCGGCTCGAATGTCCATGGCTATCTCGAATCCGACATAGCCCTCAAGAAACAGCTCCGCAAGAGCCTTTGGAATATCGACCAGAAGTTCCGTGGCGCGATCTATGAGCACTGGCACAAACGCCTAGTTAAGAAGCACGAGTCTGAATTCCGTGATATCCTCGCCAACAACATGCGTCTCGCGAAGAACCTCAAGAGCAACCGTCGGCTTAAGGACGCCCAATTGATCAAGACGATGCAGATCAAGATTGTTGGCTGTACCATTACCGGCTTGTCCAAGTATCGGGAACTCATCGCTTCCCTCCAGCCTCGAACCATTCTGGTCGAAGAGGCGGCCCAGAGTCGAGAGGCTCAAATCACAGCTGCATTACTTCCCAGTTTACAGCAGCTTGTTCTGGTCGGAGATCATCAACAGCTGGCTCCGTACTGCAGTATACCCCTCTTCGCAGAAGATCCGCACTTTCTCTGCACTTCGATATTCGAGCGTCTTGTCGAGTACATGCGGTTGCCATTCACCGTACTCGAGGTACAGCGCCGCATGATCCCCGAGATTCGACAGGTTCTGACCCCATTCTACAAGCGTCTGCGAGACCACCCTATGGTGGAAGATCCTTTGCACCGACCCCCCATCCCCGGTATGAAGCATCCCCTCTATTTCTGCCACCACAACTACCCCGAAGGCTTTGACTCCGAGCTCAACAGCATGTTCAACATCGAAGAAGCCGAGCATGTCGTGAGATTCGCCGAATACCTAATGAGAAACGGGACACCTATTGACGGCATCACCATCTTGACATTCTATCGTGGCCAGCGAACCCGGATCCTGCGCGAAGCTGGTAGACGGGATATCAGCGGCCTCAAAGTCAACACAGTTGACTCCTACCAGGGCGAAGAGAACGATGTCATTCTTCTCTCGCTTGTCCGCAGCAGCGCTCCCGGCAATATGTATCGAGCCGGTTTCGTCGAAGATGAACACCGCGGTGTGGTCTCCATCAGCCGTGCACGCCGTGGATTCTACATTTTCGGAAACTATGTCAATCTGGAGAACGCCACGTACAAGTCGAACGCGATGTGGCAACGTGTCCGCAATGAGTTCCAGAAAGGCGGTTTCTTTGATAAGAAGCCAGGCTTGCCCATTCACTGTGAAAAGCACAATCTCTCTATTCATATGCACGATGCCGAGTCGTGGGAGGGAAACCACGGAGGGTGTTTCCAGAAGTGCGGCGGCATATTCGCCTGCGGCCATCCATGTGAGCTGTGTTGTCACCCGTAAGTCCTTGTCTCTTCTGCCTCCTCAACAATATTGTAACAGGATAAACAGCTAACACATATTCCTTTTCAGTATGCCTCACGATAAGTTAAGATGCAACGCGCCTTGTGAGCGCCGTCTGCGCTGTGGCCATGCTTGCAAGATGGGTTGCGGTGACAGGTGCTGTTGCGCGGTTGACTGCAGGGCGTTCTACGGAATTGTTTCTCCTCCCCCTCCCCCTCCGACAGCCCAGCAGGTCCAGAACACCCAAGCCTGGCAGGGGTTTGATGCACGAGCAGATGACCGTTACCTCGCGGCACTGCAGGGTTTGGACGGCGCTGCCGACGAGTGCAAAACGACGACGCTCATCGACACTTTCCGACTTGTTACCTTGAGCCCTCGTCGCGGGATACGCAACGTTGGAGCTGCCATCTCCAGCAGTAGTTCGGTTTCGCCAAACAAGTCGACGGAGACCAGCAGTGACGTGAAGCCCTTGCCCCCCACGCAGAACAAGCCAAACAAGCAGAGCAAGCCGAAGAAGCCGAAGGCGCCTGCAATTCGTGGACGCGGCGATCGTCGCCGAGTGCCTGCGCCGGTACTACCTCCGCCCATCCTTACGCTGGATGCGCGTGGCGCCGACTACGAAGAAGACAGTTCTCCTACGATTGCTGAGTGGGAGAGACGTGATGAGGATGAGGATGAGGAGAAGATGACTGATGTCAGTGTTGTGGCGGCCCAGAAGGCCAGTGATGAGAGTAAGAACCTCATTGATCTCGATTAAGGAGGTCGGTCATCTTAAACTGTTGCGCGCACTTTACTTACATCCAATGTTGCATTCTGAAGAAGCGAGTAGCTAGGTTAGTTGTTTACTACAAATGAAAAAGTGGTGTGTTGCTGAGTATTGATATGACCAAAATCCCTTTTTTCTAGTGACCGTTGACTTTCTGCCTCGCATTTGAGGAAGTTACACATTGAATCATCTAGTTGCGGGCACATGTGAAGATGCCATTGCCAGTAGAACTTATACATTTGATGTATTTGGCTCGAACTGTTCACCTACCGAACTTGCGTATTCATTCTACATCTCTAGTTCGAATTTCTACTCAAAGTCGATATGCCTCTTGCCGGCTTCCTCGAATACGAATTTTCTATCTGAATATGACCGAATTGGTTTCTAGGTGCAATGGAGGGGCAACTAACGGCCACTGTTATGCGTGCCCCCGCGCCAACGGCTACAGCGGGGAGCCTAGTGCCTCCTATATTGCCTATGGGCAGGCTGGACTAGCACACTTCATGTTCGAATTTGATTGACATGACTTGAATCTGAACTGTGACAAGACTGAGAAGGATGGGATCATATCATTGATGTATTGATCATTCTTCTAAAGTGGCACTCATTCTACCTAGACTTGATTCAGTCGGGATTCTGAGCTTGTCTGAGCTAATCTGACCGTTTGGCGATCGATGCGATTTGGTTGCAATTAGAAGGGGCTGCAGCCAGGCTGCTCCAGTCTTGCCCAGTCTTGCCCACCAGTGAACCCTTGAGACTCTCTGCTTAGAAACGGCCTTGTGGATCATGACTTTTCCCACCCACCCACAAGAATGAAGATGCATCCAACGGCTGTCAACCACGAGCCCCTGGTTCATCACTTTGAATGGCGGACCGAAATTGGGTGATCCTCTCGCTGATATGACCAGGCCCGAAGTGGCACGAATTTGCGGAACAAGCGGCAATGGCGTGCATTGGAGGGATTGGAAATACTTGATTGCTCAAAAAAAAGCCAACCGACGCTGACGCGCTCAGTCAAACCCGCCATGGAGCCCCAGGTAAACGCCGCATTTGACGTCATCACCGTTCCAGCTAGTAACCTGGTGTCTGGGGAAAGAAAGTCGAACAACACTTGGTGACCAGAGAGGCCAAGAACAAACACCCTTTCACTAATGTTTTTCTGATTTCGCATTATATACATCTCATCGAGATATCCGGCACTAACTGTGACAGCAAAGCATCTGAACTACTTTGCTCTATCCAATCATACGTTAGTTTTGTTTTGACGCATATACCCCAAAGCTGTCTTTTCTTGGCCTGGTTTACCGTTTCATCCCATCCATATACCCCTGCTGCGAACCCCCAATAAAACGTCATTTAAGCACTGAACTGTTCGGAAGGTAGGCAGGCAATGCAGTTCCAGCAAGATGGCAAGATGCTGTTCTTGCGCGGCGTCAACCTCGCCGACGCCAAATTCCCGCCCGGTCGCCCGACCTACCTGAGGAACTCCCTCGATGACGCCGAGAAATGCTCCTACATCGGCGCGCCCCTGGAACTGAAGAACGCACCCGAACACCTTGAGCGGCTGCGCTACCTTGGCTACAATATCTTGCGCTTGCCGGTCCCCTGGGAAGCCCTCGAACATGCGGGCCCCGGCATCTACGACGATGAATACATCGAGTACGTGCGCCAGCTCGTCGAGATCTGCAACGAGTACGGCTTCAAGGTCATCATCAACCCGCACCAGGACCTGTGGTCGCGACATGCCGGCGGCAGCGGCGCGCCCCTCTGGACTCTGCATGCATGTGGTCTGGATCCGGATCACTTTGGCGAGACGCACGCGGCCATCCGCTACTGCGAGTGGCCCCTGGACGAGCCGGACCCAGCCAAGAAGGACCCCAAGTCCATCCCGCCCATGATGTGGACCACGAACCACAACCGGCTGGCGTCGTGCACCGTGTTCGCCCTCTTCTTCGGCGGCCGCGACTTCGCGCCCCGCTGCAACATCGTCGGTACCGACGGCGTCGAAGTCAATATCCAGGACTACCTGCAACACCACTACTACAAGGCCTACGCCCGACTCGCGGAAAAGCTGGGCGACTTTCCCTTCGGGTATGACGGTATGAACGAGCCCGAGCCGGGCTACATCGGCTGGCAGAACCTGGACGTCAACGAGCGCGAGAACACGCCCAAGATCCAGAGCAACCCGACCCCGGTCCAGAGCATGCGGCTCGCCATGGGTCAGGAGCAGCGCGAGGTTCACGAGTTCCGCCTGGGGCAGACGGGCCCTCACAAGACGGGCACCATGCACATCAAGCCGCAAAACGGGGCGGGCTGCTGGCTGAAGGAAGAGGATCCGCGCTGGCCGTTCAAGCGGAGCGAGTCGTGGCCCCTCGGTACCTGCGTCTGGGCTCTGCACGGTGTCTGGGATATCGAGTCGGGCGAGCTTCGGAAACCAGATTACTTCGCGAATTTACCCCGCACATCGGAGGCGGCGACAGCCAAAGAGAACAAGGCGGACAAGAGGGCTTTCACGTTCGTCGAGTCGTACTGGCGCGAGTTCCACCGCCAGTGGACGGACAGCGTGGTGCGCGCCCACTCGGCCAAGACAGTGTCCTTCATGCAGCCCTCGGTCTTCTCGCCCCTACCGGCGCCCTCGCCACCGCCATCGGCGGGCTCGAACGCGAACCCCAACTCCCTGACGGGCCAAGGTGAGAAGCTGGGTCACGATCAGCAGATGAGTCTGCTGGCGTACAGCCCGCATTTCTATGACGGGCTCACGGTGATGCGGCGGCATTGGCATGAGAGCTGGAATGCAGACGTTGTGGGATTGATTAGGGGTCACTACAAGTTCAAGGCGTTCGGATTAAGGGTGGGCAAGGGCAAGGTCCGTAAGGTCATCTCGGACCAGATCGGACGCCTCGCGCAGGACGGGGCGGAGCAAGGCGTGCCTACGCTAATTGGGGAGACGGGCATCCCGTTCAACCTGGACGATGCGAAGGCTTACCGTCTATCGCGTCCTAGTTCGGCTGCCGCTTCTGCCTCGCCTTCGGGAGGATCGCCGATTCCCAGCGCCGAGAAGGAGCAGAAGAGCGCCAACGACGCCACTACCGACACACCGAAGGAAGGAAGCGACAATGAAGACAGCGAAGGTGGAGGTGGAGACTACACCGCCCATGTCAAAGCCATGGACGCTCTCGTCTCGGCCTGCGACGACCACCTCGTCAACTTCACCCTCTGGGCCTACTCGGCCGTCAACACGCACGAGTGGGGCGACGGCTGGAACGGCGAGGATTTAAGTCTGTATTGCGCCGAGACGGGCTCGTTCCCGGGCCACCCCTATCTCGAGGGGGCCCGGGCCCCCGCCGCGTGGTGTCGCCCGTTCATGCAGAGTCTGTCGTGTCCCGACTCGTCTTCCACATCGTCCTTGGCTCCGACGACGAACACGCCGGCAGCGAAGCTAGTGCGCATGGCCTTCGACGTCAAGACGTCGCGGTTCGAGCTCGAAGTCGACGTTGTCGGCGGAGTGGATGAAGTAAAGGAAGGAGCGGACATCAAGGAGGCGGTCGCGGAGATCTACGTGCCGTGGCTGCACTACCGGCAGAGCGAGGAGGATACGAACAGAGTTGCGGTCCAGGTCAAGGTCGCGGACGGCGATGCGTGGAAGGTGAGGGGGCAGAGGCTGACTTGGCGGATTCTGTTGGCTGGGAAGGGCGGTGGGGGGAGGAGGACGTTGGCGATGGAGAGGCTGGGTGGGGGGTTGTCGCCGAAGGAGTTGGGGACGATTGTCGTGTGATGAGATTGGGCTATTTGCGCTCTTGCTATCACATGTCGTCGTTGTTCATTTTCTCTCCCCTATTAGAGATGCGTTGGCGATGAGAACCGCCGATGAATTGTTCCGATGAAGGGTCCCTCAAGTTGGGTATGCGCCGGACGTCCGCGGACTCTTTTGGATATCGTTTAGATTGGATTTGGAATGTGTCACGATTTAGATACCCCCGTTTTTCACCACTCATTATTTACTCCTATACCTCAGATCACCATGTTTTATGTTAGCTTAATCTTTTTTCTGAAGCCAATCTTCTGATCGTCGGATGATGACTTGGCGATTGCGATGTGTCGGTGTTGGTTGCGATGCGGCCACCGGGTGCTCCGTGACAGACAGCCCATCGCGACCCGATCTCCGTCTGCCCCCTTTGAGATGAGTCTTTTGGCATGTGCACTCAGGGGTCGGGCAGCTTGGATTACTCATCGGGTGTGAACAAAGCCGAGTCGGTCGTCCGCGGACGTACGGTCAATTTGCATGTCCGGAGAGTCAAACTTATGTGCCGCATAAAACGGTTGATAGAATTACCCGAGCTAGGTCGGAGAGGTAGAAACATGTTTACAATGAGCGGTACGGAAGTGAGCATCCTACAACTCAGAGCTCTTATGACCTTCTTGAATTATGCCAGAATCGGTATATATGTAGGTACTTGTGCTAGACAACGCGTGTGTATTAGGTACGACGGGAGCCTCGGCGGTTTAGGTGGGTTGTTTAACCACTCGGGCTCGTTTAGCTTCAGAAGATGGGATGGGAGAGGGAGAAGAAAAAAAACCGGAGTTCGCTGGATCGTGCTGATTGTTCTATCGAATAACGTAGCGCGATGCGGCCAAGAGGTGCGAGGTGGACGACGGTGGACCGGGGGAAAACAATGCAATTGGAGCTTCTCGATTCCTTCTCTCATTTCCCATTGGCAATGAAACATGAAATGCATTGCCAATACTGTGTAGGAGTAGAAACCAAGAATGCTAGTCGTCCAGTGCATGCAAGCATGCATTGCCAGCAGCATGGCATGCCCACTACATAACATTCATGTCAGATATCGATTAACGCATGTAGGGGATAGAGCGAAGAGCAGAAATGGCATGAGTATCAGCTGCATCTGCTTTGCTCACTCTATTATTGGGTTTAGGGACCAGGGCAGATGTTAATTGATTTTTGCAGGCATCATCTAAACCGACAGGCTGGTGACGACACCCTCTATTTAGGGTGGGGGTACCCCTGTGGCAGCCACTCAGCACTGCCGTTAGCTGCGAATGCTGCCGCTGTTATGGTAAAGTTCTTACCCATATGCAGATGCTTGTGCAGTGCGACCGCGCCACATGCAAAAACAACATTGAACTGATGCTCCCTAATAAACCTCCTGAGAATGAGATGCGATCAAAGTCTCGCTTAGCGAGAACGTGTCAAGATAACCCGATAGACAGCTGTCATAGTACGGTTGAGCGGGCTTCAATATTACTCATCTATTGACGGACGTTGTCGTACTATGAACAGTCAACCTGAGTGGCAGCGAGATTAGGAATTGAGTTTTGGCCCATTCCGCGGGTTGCCGCGCGGTGTCCCTCGCCTTACCCAGCACCCCAAAGTAAAATTCGACAACTGAGACAGCGACGAAAAGCGAACTGAATTTGTCCACCCACGCTCACCCACCCTGCAGCTGCGATCTCGTGCCCCCTTACCGCTTCAGTATTAGCGGTGCATCGCGCATCGCTTGAATGATGGGCCCATGATGGATCATGGGTAGCGTCCCCGTCGCAAACCCAGTCTATTTCTTCTATCAACTCGGCAGCGGAGTGTGTGGCTTGCCAGCGCTCTCCAAATCTCCAAAATGCCGGCACAGTACCCATAGACCAACAGGATTTGCAAATTCCCATCAACCACTTGGCATATGCACAGTCCGACAAATTCGAGCACACGCGACCGTGCAACGGCAGGCTTTTCCGGGCAATTTGTGTCCTGGTTGCGGACGGTTATGCCATGCTTAATTTCCACCCTAGCGGGCAACTCTACCAGACTGTGTGTACGTACGTGCGTGGGACAAACCTTCCGTGCTCGTTGGAAGCACTTCTGTGTCTTTCCTCTAGCGGACGTTGGTACTTTGGTGACGAATACCTTGTTGAATCACGCGCATGGCTAACTGCCACACACCAACGACATCAAGCCCAACCACGCTTGTACAGCACAGTGGTCTACTCATGTACAGCACGGTAGAGGTAGACAATTCGGTCTGATCACGTAGGAGATTCAGAGAAACGGAGTCATGAAATCCTCAAAGTCCGGCGGACGGGGCAGAGATAGAACCCGCCCGGCGCCAGCACACCTGCCAATCGTGGACCTCGATGCGAGTTTGTTTCCGAGGTACCAGGCGTTGACACGCCATGCCCGGCCGACTAGCAGCATACCCATCTCGCAGTTTGAGATCACATCCATGCATTATTCAGGTGTTCCCCCACATGAAAAGAATCATGTAAGGTTGATACACACGGCTGCGTACCCACCACACCACGCCAGCAGACTTCTACGCTCCTGACGTCAAGGCCATCAATCACACACAGTGACACATCCCATCAACGCCGCCCGGGAAAGCACCAAAGTCCGCCCTGGTCACAGTATACAGGCATGACTGCCCAGAGACCACCAGAGGCTCCAGGGCTCCGCGATACTCTTGGCGGCCCACGTCGGTCAGCCGGTTATCCGACGGCCTATCCACTGCTAGCCAGCTGCGACATCCTTTGCTACATGATGCCTACATGCGAGCAGGCGAGCATGCCACACACTACAACCGCGGAGGCCGAGCCATTGGCCATATCCAGGATGCCGGATCTCACAAAATCGGGGGCTTTCCCTCCATTATCGCATAGTCTTTTGTGGCTTTCCATCCCGAATTGCCTTTTTCGAGTGAGACCGTTTTCCCTTAACGCCGTCTAACGCCCTACCTCCCAAATAGACTTTGAGTCTGTCTCGCGCCTCTTTCCCGATTGCGTATCCCATCTACGTACCTTGCAGGCCGACTCCCGAACAGGAACGACGATTGCTTGGAGCCGGCGACCAAAGAACTTTCTTCTCGGCTCCTTTTCCGACTCGCTTCCAGCCAGCAAACCGCGACCATGGGTGTTGGAGGTCTTGCCGAACCCGTCGTGGTCGTGTCACTACTCGTCGGCGGTACCATTGTCAACCGCAATACCAACTACAAGCTGTTCGCCAAGCGCGGCGAGGCGCCTTGGAAAGAGAAGGCCGACGATGACGAAGTGAGATCGTCAAGGACGTCGTCGTCCGACGAGACCGGTGTGGAGGATGACGATCTCTACTCGCCCCTGGCGACAGACAACTTGCTGGAAGACGGCTACATCACATCATCCGCAGCAGCAGAGCCAGTGTGGCGGAGAAGAGAAGTTGGGTTCTGGAAGTTCAGAGGCAGCGTGGTTTCACCCAATACGAGGGTATTCAAAGACAGCTTCCTAAGCCGGCTATTAATCAAGTTCCCTTTCCTGTGCGAGGTCTGGTATTGGGCATTGATTTACTGGGTAAGTCGACACCATATATCCTCATGCGACACCGATCCCTAGTACTGACACTGCCCGCCTAGGTTTACCAACTCGGTCGCGCCGTCTCCGCCTTGACCCTCGTCGAGAGTACGGTCGACGTCGCCCGTCGCCATGGCCTCCAAGTTGTTCACCTTGAGCAGCAGCTCGGCATCTTCCTCGAGCCCGCAATCCAAAAGATGTTCCTACCGCACACGACCCTGATGCCGTGGATCAACCGCCTCTACTCCTTCATCCACATCCCGGCCACCATCTTCTTCCTCGTCTGCCTGTACTACTACTGCATCGTGCGCAACCGTGTGAATGAGCGCCAGGACGGCAAGGATGTTGGCCAGACCGCAGGCTCCCCCGCTGGTGCGCCGCTCTTCCAGGCCCGCCGTCGCACCATGGCCATGTGCAACCTCATCGCCTTCTTCATCTTCACGCTCTGGCCCTGCATGCCGCCTCGCCTGCTGAGCGACCCCAACGCCCAAGGCCCTGAAGCGGTGGAGGGACGGACGTACGGCTTTGTCGACACGGTCCACGGTGCCGATGGTGATGCCAGCTATTGGACGCAAAACAAATTCTGCAACCAATATGGTAAGCAACCTGCTCAACGACCCCTAAACTGCGAGTGTTTTCCCCACTAACATCTAAATAGCTGCCATGCCCTCGCTCCACTTTGGCTACTCTCTCATGATCGGTTTGACTGTGGGTACTATGCCCCTGAGCCCACGCCACCGCCTCAGCCGCACCCTGACCATTTCGAACATGCGATTCCGCCTCCCATCGACGCCGCGCCTGCTGTGCCTGTTGTTCGGCTTCTTCTACCCGTTCATCATCCTCGTCGCCATCGTCTCGACCGCGAACCACTTCATCCTCGACGCCGTCGCCGGTGCCATGGTCTGCGCCGTCGCGTGGCATGGCAACAAGTTCATGCTGAACCTGTTGCCCCTCGAGGACTACTTCTTATGGTGTGTGCGCATCAATAAGCCGCGGTCGGCGTCTTGATTGAGGCATTCATGCGCATTGCATGGATGTATTTGGCCTGCGCCGATAGAAGTAATATTTAATCTTCTTGTTTAGACTTGGCGGTATATTATTATACCGAACGCGCTTATGTGTAAAACGGTCCCCCAGCATCTTGCCCGGATAGAACCTGGCACGGGGTTTGGTTTGGCGTTTTGGGGTTGTGGCATTTTCTTTTCTATCACTTCAAGACTTCATTTCGACATGATGAGTGGTCCGAGGAGCGGATCTACCTCTGGATACCACCTAGAGCTATAGAAGTATACTTGTGTAATGACGACGCTGGGCAATTGCTCTTCTTCCTTCTACCACTATCTCGCTGCCGCTGTCGCTTATTTAACTGCTATTCAACTTCGACTTTGGTGCTCTTTGCTTGTTGGTGATGTCTTGTGTTTAAGTACCCGTTCTCCCAGACCCAGGGGACCGAGCCACCAGAAAGACTCAGATATCCTTCGTGCACGAGGAGAGTAGATTCCAGGAGCCAGAAATTGCTCCTTTTTAACATCAAGATCCCGTTCACCATCATTGCTGGCAAGTTAGTGAGGT
Organism: Apiospora arundinis; assembly: GCA_039105305.1. Classification (NCBI taxonomy): domain Eukaryota; kingdom Fungi; phylum Ascomycota; class Sordariomycetes; order Amphisphaeriales; family Apiosporaceae; genus Apiospora; species Apiospora arundinis. The sequence goes on along the minus strand of JAPCWZ010000002.1, from coordinate 3,017,355 downwards.
GAAGGTCTCCTTGTGGGGCTTCGGCTACAGATCAAGCCAATCATCGTACACCGTACTAAGCTACGTCATGTTGACCTTTGTGGCATCGCCTACGTCATCGCCGTTACCCAGCGGGTTGCAAGTATGCCTTGCCTTGGGTCACACATAAAGTTCCTCGCTGGGCTGTCTGTAATCTTTCCTTGGCAGCATCTTCTTCCGTCAAACGATTTCACAAGACACAACGACATACATCTCTCTCTTCGCCTAACTATCTTCACACACATACATATGCTTCGTCTCTGATACAAGAACGAATTCAACACCAAAACAACATTCATTCATTCAAAATGTCAAAGATCGTCAACGACATCAAGTCCGGCATCAAGGGCGTCCAGGGCGCCGGCGACGCGATCCGCGGCTCGGCCATGGAGGTGACGGACCAGGCCTTCGACAACAGGGGGAACCACGCGGAGACGCAGCTGTCGGCGAACAAGAACCGCGGCATCACCGAGAAGGGCAAGCAGGACATTGCGGGCGTGGACCACATGGTCGCGCGGCACGAGCAGAAGCACGGGAAGCACACCGCTGCTGCCCCGGCGGCTGCGCCTACGACGACGACGACGGGGACGACGATGGGGACCGGTGTTGGGGCGGCGGAGACGGGGACGGGGACGGCGGGGGGTGTGAACTCGAGGGTGGTCTAAGGGGGACTTCGAGGAGGAGCAATGTTTGCGGGTTTACCTACCTATTGACGGATGGCGGTTTGATGATACCTATGCCTGCCTGCAAGTGGCATTGATATGAGATTACGACTAAATGCATGACACCTACATCACTCAGAAGGGACAATTGATCTACTTTCCAAACTGCTCGACTCTCGCGACATAAGTCCGACCAAGCTCTTGTCGCAGTATGGATAGGGGTAGGCCCCTCATACAGACTAGTTGACTACGCTAGTGATCTCTTTTGTATATATATACGCACTGGAGTGCTATTCCCTTTGTTCTTTTCCTCCTCTCTTTTAGCTAGCACTTTATCTTATACCATCTGCTCACTTCTACCGACCTATCAGTCACCTACTGCTCACATGCGTGCGACAGCTCTGCTTTCAATCAAACTGCAATATTCTGTGAGCCCATTGCGTCCACACGGGTCAGCCATCTCTATCTATGCATGCCGGATCAACCAGGCTAGCCCGGCAAAATCGAATCAACACAGGTCAGCCATGTGCACCTCAAGCAAGCGCAAAATGGCAATGACTGAGCATGTACCTCGTTTGGAACTACATGGAGGCTGTTGTAACTTCCCAAGTCTCTCCTCGGGGTGCTGGAAATTGCATGTGAGCCTTTTGGAGTGCAAGATGTGAGTCACACAACTGGCTCCTTCCATCAGATGGGTAGGAAAATAACGTGTACATACCGTGGGTTGGCTGGGTCCATGTCGTTTGTGTGGTGCCTCCTGGTTCGCGACTTCCTTCAATGTTCAATGTTCAACATTCAACAGTTTGGGACACCAAACACACGAGGAAGGCGCCTCTGCAACGCACCCACAACGACACCTACCTAGGGTCATGTGTGCTCTTGCGTCTGATAGGTTCCAACAAACGCACAAGTCGAAGCCAGCCTGGAAAACTTCAGGACTGTCATCTTTCTCTTGGAGTCCGAAGTTCTCTCGACTTTCCTTCCCGCATCAAGCACTCTTCATCTGCGTGTCGACCTTCGGGTACCCAAGTCCTCAAATCACACTTGCGGTTTCAATACTTCACTTTGTCAAGCACCACTACCCAAGTTATCAATCGCAGCATCGCTTCGGACAAGATGACACCGCCTCCCAAGAAACAGAAGAACAACGCATCTGAGCCAGTCCATCCTAGTTCGCCTGGCCCTGCTGTAACCGTTCAACAGCAGTCGAAGGACATAATTCAAGGCAAGTCCCCCAACGCGCCCTCACCGCATTTCAAGTTACCCTTGCATGTTTCTGTCATACTAACGCTCGAGTAGCAGCCGTCATCAGCTCCCCAGTCCCAAGACTTCCCCTGCGCCCAAGCGGACTATCGTCATCCCGAGCCAATCCCACGTCTGAGTCCAGCCACTTGTTAGAGCCCTTGGACAAGGATTCGTCTGACGACTTCGGAATTCTCGGGGGTGCGGGCCGTAGCAGCTTCTCCCTGCCGCGCAAGATGCTTTCTGTACCATTGTCCAGATACTCCATACCCTCGGCTCGGCCGAAGCGACCATTTGATGAAGCGTTCCCTCGACCGGAGAGCCCAGAGCTTGGCCATGAACCTCTGCTACGCGCAACCCAGTCAGGAAAGGAAGATGATGCTGGTAATGAAGTGGCTAAGTTGGTCAACCGCATTATCAGCAATCTCGAGAAGGAGGTCGAGAATGAGAAGAAGGCAAAGGAGCTCGCTACCAGCCAAGTCGAACAACTCACTAAGCAGTTGGAGGCTGAGAAGAAAGCCAATGCCCGCCTAACTGGACGGATTAATGCTTTCCAACAACGAGCTGGTGAAGATTACGACGCCATAAATCATGTCAAGAAAGCCCTGTCTAAAGTTGAGAATATGTTAATTGACTGTCGCGAGGAACTAACAGATGTGATGGATAGAACAGCACATGAGAGCATTTGAGGGAGTCTCGGGCGGTCTGAAGACGACATATCATGCACACGTTTTAGTGGAAAGATGTGGAGGGAATTTCTCATGTCAAATGTGAGCTATAAATGAACATATAGCTAGTGCTTTGAAGTTGAAATCTTCAACTCCAACTGCAGCCATCAGCAGCTGTGGCATAGTTTTAACCATATGATTTGTTCGCAATCGGGCTCTACCATTTTTGACACATTTGCCTATTGTGACTTGGACTGACCCATGTCTAAATTCCAAGACTCTTCTCAGCAGGGACCTGATACAACTCGCAGGCCCTTTGTATACTTGGAAGACACCAACATTATGTACCCGAACGAGGTAGGTATAGCGGCCAGCATCTCTCTACTCGTTCCGGATCAACCAGGCTGGCCCAGCATGGATTTGCATTCTAGGTTCCTTGCCAACTATTCGACCTGACATGCCTGTCCATTTGCTATTTTGTCACTATTCCTAAATGAAGTCGAGCAGGATAAACTTTTTCAACTCACTAATGACTACTTATAGCGCGCATCACAGCCAAGGCGCGATGGTCGAAGTTCTAAGGCAGGTTTACGTAACATTGCAGTCGGCATTTCGAAGATTCTGCTCTTGGCCTGGTTCGTGCCCCTAATCGAAAACACTTTATTCGAAGTGCGAAGAGAAGTGCAAAGAGAAGTGCGAAGATATGGGACTCACTCTATATCAAAGGCCCAATTCACGTGTATATTCCTGCAGCTGTTGATGAAATATACGTTGTGAAAGTAACTTGATAGGTCTGAGACTTATAAGTATTTACACGGAACTTGCCGGCGCTTGACAAGCACTTGAACCCCTAAAAGCGACCATCGTCGTCACTAGCTTCTTCACACCAGCCAGCCACAATCAATCGTTCTAGAGCCTGCAACGTGGGAACCCAGGCACTTCCCAGGTTAAAAATATAGCCGCTGGACTGAGACCAGACGGTCGGGAGAGAATTCTCGTTATCAGATTAAAGCTAGCTGGGCCGGGAGTTCAATGTTGGGTGCGGAAATCGGAGTCGAGTCCGGGGCGCCGACCAGATCCTGACAAGCGCTGCCATCCCCCCACCGGCGAGGAGACATTACCAAGGCCCCCCAACTCCTCAGGGTCCACCGCCAAGCTGGTTTAGCACCGGCCACGATGCCGTTTAGGTATGGCCGCAAAGTGTATTGGGCGCGCCAGGCCTATCTGATCGTACGTTATCAATCTAATCAATCAAATCTTTTCTTCATGCTAGAACCCGGGCACGAACCCGATCCTCGGTGTCGCCAGACTACTGCTACTGTACGTCGTAGTTCGTGTCCAAGTTCAGTAACCTGGTCGGGCCAAGAGAGGAGATCGGCGAGCAGAACGTGGACAGAGGACACAAAAAGGCTCACAGTCCCCCGTCCCTTGCTTGAGTCGTGCAGAGCTTGCTTGGTTAATGATCTTTCTTTGGTTTGGTCTGTTCGGGTCACGAAAGCACAATCGCCATGTCTAACGAAGAGAAGAGCGCACCCGTTGGGGATGCGACAGTCGGTACGTGATCGAGTTCACGATCCCGACGATGAGAAAGTTAATTGCTAACCGAATTCGCATGCGGGACAGCGCTCGACAGAGCTCCTTCGGTCAAAAGCAAAGAGGAGGCCAAGCTGGTCCGGAAGTTGGGTATGTTGCCTGTTCGCCCGGGATGACGCGCGAGAGCAATTGATTAATTGAGCTGACACTTTACATAGACTTCTTCATCTTGGTATAGTCTCCCCGGTCTACCTTAAACGTTGCTGTGACTAACGCGGGGAATGGGTGTAGACATATGCTTGCTTCAGCTACTTCTTCAACTACCTGGGTAAGCAACTCACCGTGTCGCAATTGACTACTGGCGCGCAAAGCTAACAATGCCATCAAACAGACCGAGCAGCTTTCGCCAATGCCTACGTACGATGACCGCTTCCAACATACCCCTCGATTCCGCACTGACACTGGTGATCTCAGGTCGCTGGACTGAAAGAGTCTATGAACCTGACGGGCGCAGACTACAATGTTCTCCTGTCTATGGCAACCGCTGGGTGAGTCGACTATACTCCGACGATACGTTCAATCAACTGGACCACCAGACTGACCAAGCCGCCTCCCTCCACGTACAGCCTCCTGGTCGGACAGATCCCCAACAGCATCATCATCCAGAAGGTTGCGCCACGCATTTGGTTCCCCTCTATGGTCCTCGTCTGGGCCGCCCTGACCATGGCCAGCGCCGCTTGCAAGACCTACGGCCAGCTGTGCGCCGTGCGATTCCTGATGGGCTTCGCCGAGGCGAGCACCTACGCCGGCAACATCTATGTCATGGGATCGTGGTAGTATGTACTCACCTCACCGCTAAAACCCGCCACCTACCTTCTCCGGCACCACAAATACTGACCCTCATGCGCTCCACAGTAAAACCAGCGAGATCGCGAAGCGGACCGCCATGTTCACCGTCTCGGGCCAGGTGGGCGTCATGTTCGCCGGCGCCATGATGGCGGCCATCTACACCACCATGGACGGGCACAGCGGCCTTGCCGGCTGGCAGTGGGTGTTCCTGATCGACGGCATCATCACCTGCCCAATCGCGCTGTTCGGGTTCTTCTACTTCCCCGATCTGCCTGAGACGACGCGCGCGCCGTACCTGAACCAGACGGAGCGCAACCTAGCCCTCGATCGCCTGCCGCCCAAGAGCGAAGACGGACATAACAGTAAGTTCGAACATATGGCAGGGAATTGACAGCACTGACTAACCTTTGTCACCAACAGTTCAAGTATGGAGTCTTACGAAGCGTGTCCTGGGTCAGCCCACCATCTACATCTGCTGCGTCTTCTCGCTGCTGAGCGCCGCACTCCAGGCTATCCCGACGCAGAACCTGATGCTGCTGTACCTCAAGAACCAGCAGAAGATCCGCCACTACACGCAAGCCCAAGTCAACACGCTGCCCCTGGGCGTGCAGGCCCTGGGCATCGTCGCCGAGCTGGGCGCCTCCTTCGTCATCGACCGCTTCCCGCGCCACCGCGTCTACGTGGGCCTGACCCTCTGCGCCCTGCAGGCTGTGAGCGCCATCGTCCTGCTCATCCCGACCATGACCCTCGCTGGCCACTTCGCGGCCTTCTACCTCGCGGCGACGGCGTACAGCATCAACCCGCTGCTCTACGGCTGGATCAACGTCATCGTGGCGCGCGGCGGCGACGACGCGGCGCGCTCCGTCGTGATCGCGGCCATGGTCGCGAGCGGGTTCTTGCTCTGGACGTTCTGGGGCATCGTGCTGTACCCGGCGAACGATGCGCCGTATTGGCGCAACGGGTACATTGCGCTGCTGTGCATTATTGTGGCGCTGGCTTGTTGGTTGTTCGTGGTGCGATGGGTGAGTACATGTTCATCCCTCCGTCTTGGTGGGAACTTACTGACATATTTGTTTAGCTTGATGGATATACCGCGAGGAAGTATGGCACGGCGGAGGAGCCCATGGTTCCTCGGGATAGTGCGGGAGTGCAGGAGGTCAAGGGAGCAACTGACGAGGAGAGGAGCAGCGAGAAGCAGGCCACCAGCGATGCGACGGCAGTCTACAAGTAAACCGGTATGCCTTCTAACAAGGAAAAGGATTCTCTGCAAGGCAGAACTTCGAGTGAAGCCATGTGTGATGGACACCTTGAGGGCTTAATCGAACAGCGCAGATGACGGGCTACCATAATCTTGGGCGGGGGCGCTGTGTCCAAGGATCTTCTGCCCCAAATACCACCTAATAAATTTACAATATCTTGAAGACCAATACTCGTCTCACAAACAAAACGTGCCGCGGCATGTGTCCGCTACAGAGCTCACGATGTCGCACCATATCGCAAGGAGCCTGCCAGAGAAAGAAGGACGCGCTTGGAGAAGGTGCCTTGGTTTCATTGCGCTTCAATTGGAGACGTCGGTCTATGAGTAAATTGATGGTTGGCTCAAGCTCTGCAATACCCGATATGTCTTCACAGACCGACCGTTCGTGTCAGGCAGCAGCGCATTGCATTTAGTGGAATGCAATACGAGATTTTGGCTCCCGCAAGTGACGATATATCTATCTGGAGGCTGGTGTGTGTTATGTTGGAGTCGGCCATTGAACTGGCACTTTCCTCCAAACGGGCCTAATGCTGGTCTGAAACGCCACTTCTTGCACTGCACACACACGCATAACCAACCCCGACATTCATCAGCCACACAATTTGCGATTTGGATAGCCGCCAGGAAACTTGAGTATGACAAATGGGGAAGACGATATCTCGTGATAACCGATCTTACGGAGTTAAGTTGAGATCTGATCCGGAATGCGCAGGCGGCTAAGATGCGATGAAGAAACAAACACCGAAGTCTCGTTGACTCGCTCAGTGCATCAAATGGGCTGTTTAGTTGGCTGATAGTGGGGTTGTTCGATTCTCCAGGGCATTCAATTAGGGGGCACGTCCAATGTCCAACCAATTTGCCAAGTCTTCCCATCAGATCAACTCTATCAAACAACATCAATTCGTCCCTCATCTCAACTTTCACATCTGATATTTGATTCCCGCCGACGACACATCTGCCCCCGGAGCTTGGCTGCTTGGCTCGAATTGTTGATCGCTGGCGCCTCCAGGCCCCACCGGCCAAAGTCGCCATGTTGAAACTCTCATGGTAATAGCTGTGGTGGGGGGAAGAACATGGACCGACCCTGATTGGTGCAAGTCGTCCGGTGTCATTGTTGAACATGTCACTATTTTCAGACACTCTTCAAACACTAGCGACGTGGATTCCCAAAATGATCAGCAACCAGCTGCCAGTCGATCTGGGACGAACGTGATCGCCGGTGTATCCATCTGTCATTACACATCATAACTCCGATCAAGTATATGCCTGTCTTCGTGTCAGTCGGCCGATGGATACCTATCCAGTCGAAACAGAGAAGAAGGGCCGGCCTTTCGAAGGTTGCGGCACGACGGCCGCCCTGCCTTTCCCAGTAGTACCCCATGCTGCCCTCGTCGACGAGGGTTTCAAACAAGAACGAGAGAGAGAGAGAGAGAGAGAGAGAGCGAGCAGCCCTAAAGGCGAATGAATGCCTCCACCACGCTTGTTGATGCACTGCCTCCCCCATTCCGCCTTTGATTCATGCTTAACGCATGGTGAACGATCGTCCCTTCTTCATATCATTTCATCTATTGCAGACTGGGTTGCCTTGGCTGCGCCGATACTTATGAAGCTGAACTCTCTTTCCATCCGGTACAGATCCGATCTCAACACACTGTTCCCTTCTTCGTCTTTTCCAATCTCACTGCTGTCGCTCTTTTCTGGAGAAGGAGATACAGTTTACCCAAACGAAGGGACTATGAATTGATCGAACGAACGAACCAACCGCAGATAGAACATCGGCCCAAGTTCGGAATCTCTCAAGCTTGAAACCCTGAACTCAACCATTGGCCCCTTCTCGTCATCTACCAGGGCCCTTCGTCTCTCGGCTTTTTTTCTTCGATATACATCTCATTTATATCACTCAGGCCGTTTTCCTCAGAGCCTCAGTCAGTCATCATGAGGTACACCAAGATCACTCTCGCTTCGCTAGTCTCGATATCTCTCGCGACCAGTGGACCGCCGGCCCAACCACCACCGCCCCCTGCTGCCGGCGCCATAGGGGCAGCCCAGCCGCCACCTCCACCGCCAGCAGGCATCGCTACCAACGTCGCGGCCGGAAGTGCAAACCCTCCAGCCGGTGCAGCGGCACCACCACCACTACCAGCTGCTGGAGCGGCAGGACAAGGCGCAGCGGCTCCAGCTGCTGGAGGTCAAGCGGCGCCGCCACCACCTGCGAAAGAAGCCAGTGGAAAAGGGAAAGCAGGAGCACATGCAGCGGCTGGAGCAGCAGGGGCGCCACCACCAGCCAAAGACGCAGGCCCCTTGCCAGGAGGACCAGCAGGACCAGGAGCCGCCCTTGGAGCTGTTGCAGGGCCAGCGCCGCCAGGTGGCGCAGCAGCACCCGCGCCGCCGCCGCCAGCATCAGGTACGTGATATGTAACGAAATGTGTTCTTTCCTTCCATAAATATGCTGTTACTACAAGCCATGGATGTTTGCCCCTTCCACCACTGCACGGGAACCACAAATCTCTCATCTTCACCATCCTACGCAATGTCGTTCGCAATGTTCCCTGTTTCTCGAAAATATATGATGGCGACTGACTTTGATACCTTTCCTAGGCGCACCGGCACCACCTCCACCACCAATGGGAACCAATGCACCTCCCCCGCCCCCTGCTGGAGGGCAACCACCACCACCCCCGGTCGGCTCTGGTGCGCCGCCGACGCCGCCGCCTCCAGCTGGCGGACAAGCACCTCCACCGGCAAAATCCGGTGACCCACCTCCGCCAGCTGGAGGTCAAGCACCACCTCCTCCCGCCGGCGGTGCCGGTGCCGCACCGCCCCCAGCAGCTGGAGCAGGCGGGCTCGGTCCCCCACCCCCGGCTGGCTCTGGCGCACCACCGGCACCAGGTGCTGGCGGCCCTGCTGGAGCCCCTCCTGCGGGTAAAGGTCCTGGCGCCGGAGGTCCCGGGGGTGCTGCACCTCCAGGTGCCCCAGCAACAGGAGCTGGAGGGGCTGGTACCCCTGGAACGCCCGCGGCCGGCAGTAGCACCCCGGGACAGAGCAACAGTCTGGGTCCGCCTATCGTCGCTGGAAACGCGCATACCCAGCGCGCCTGGACTGCGGGGCTCGTGATTGCGCTCGGTGCGGCTGTGGTTATGGTGTATTAAACTACATATCGACAACAACTGCTCAGCGGCGATCTGGCTGTAGGATTTGACTCCGGTCGCAAGGGCCCCACGGGCCGAGCCAGGGGCTCTCTTTCATACGATGTACGAAGTGACCGTCGCGCTCTTGAAGAGTAAAGCGTCGGCGCCGGCCGGACGGAGTTGGACGGAAAGGGCTTTTCTTCATAATAGTGTATATAGTTCACTAACGATATTTGTAGATAACCCATGTGTATTTATATCAATGACGAGACGAAATCAAGAACGCCTAGAAGAGTGCTCGCTGTCCGTTCCCTTTCGCGACCCCGCTTCCGACTGTCATGCAGTACACTTTTGGCCCATCACCCACTACCCCCTTTCCAACCGATGAACCCCAAATGATACACGAGAGGATAACGACAGACATTCCCCAATTCGCAACGATGGCACGCCTTTCATTGACAATCACTGCATTGTTTGATAGATAAATGGCAAGTTGTTACCCATCCTCCTTTCGGGAAACAGAAGCTTGCTACCACTACTTAGTAGCTAACCACGCTCGAAGCCGACCCGCCGGCATTCTGCGTCTCGCGGAAGTACATCATCAGGTCGAACGACAGCTCGGCGTTGACGCGGATGGCCTCCTGCACGGCGGCGCGGTCCAGGAGCTCCGGGTGGGCCTTCATGTTGCTCAGGACGACGTCGCGGATCGACTGCTTGGGCTTGATCCCCTCTTCTCCTGCTTCTACTACTACTACTTCGTCTTCTTTCTCCATACCGTTCTTGGTGTTCGTAGCAGGTGCTGTTGCTTGCTTCGGGATCGCGGTGGTGACGGCAGAAGTGGGTTTAGGGGCGGGGTTGTTGTAGGCCTCGACGGCGGCCGCCAGGAAGTCGTCGCTGGCCCAGTACTGCTCGGCCTCGTCGGCGAAGCGCTGCGCGCTGAGGGCGCGCAGGCCGGGGACGGCGTACTTGTGGGCCAGGGTGTAGAGCCTGGCGTGCTGGAGGAGGGCGTGCTGCGGCGGCTTCTGCGGGGCTGCTGCTGCGGCGGCGGACTCGTTGGGGATGGCGGCTGGGGGCACGGTTTGGGCTGCAGCATTCGCCGTGGTCGTGGTCGTGGCGGTGGCGGCGGTGGCAGCAGTGGATGACGACGTTGTGGCGGGTGCTGTCGGCGGTTGTTCAGGTGCGACTAAAGCGGCGGCGGTGTCGGTGCTGCCGCGCTTCTTCTTCTTGGCGGCCTTCTTGCTTAGTTTGGCGGCCGCTTCGGCCGCGGGGACGGCTTCGAAGGTCTCGCGCTCGATGGAGTACTCTAGGGTCGTTGCGGGAGGTGCAGCGGGTTGTTGAGGCGGCTTCTGCTGGAGCGGTAGCTGTTGTGGTTGGTTGCCATTCGTGGTGCCGGTGGTCAGTGGCGCTCCTCCGGTGGTCAATGGCGCTCCTCCGTTGGTGGTTACCGCAGTCTTGGGTGATGGGGTGGCATTGTCCTTGTGATGGTGGCCGTTGATGCCGTTGGTCAGAGGCTTGGTGGTGAGGGCGGCGGTTGATGTGACGAGGCGGGGCTGGTACTCTAGGGTGTAGAGGTATTGTAGCATGAGGTCGATAGTCTGGGGGTCGTCGTCCGGGATGGTGATGGTGGCTTCTTGGTTCTGTGTGGAAAGCGGTATGGTCAGAGGATGGGGTCATCATCGGAATTTGAGAGAGGGGACCATGTGTCAATGTCCCTTTCTCTTCCTTCGGGCAACTCAGAACCAAAGTAGGGTCATCTGGAGGGATGGCAACATACAGGACCGATCTCCGAGCACATCTGCGCGAGCCGCCCCGACCGCAGGCACACGATGGCCTTGTGGACTTGGTGTTGGTCATTGCCACAAACGATGTTAAGATCCGTGTAGACACCCGAGTCGAAGAGCCTGGCAGTGAAACGGTGTCAGTCACTATTAGGGAACAACTTAGATCAATCGCGTTGATAGCGCATGTACATACTTCTTCAGTGAGCGCAACAGCTCACCCACATGTTGCGACGACGACGCCATATTGAGTAATGTCGAGGATTGCCCCTTTTCACACTCTCGATAGGCAGATGGTAGGCCGAAGAGGGAAAAGGCACAGTATCCAGCTGCTGGGATGAACCCCTTATCTATCGCAGTCCCAAGTCCATCTGGACCATGTGAGGCGGGCGATGTTGTCTAAGTACTCCCTCTCTCCCTACCACCCAATACCCGACAATACGACCTCGATGGAACTCCCATCATTCTCATTCAATTGACCTCTCGGAGAGTGAGGCTGTCCACCATCTTCATCCATCACCCAAAAGTTTGGGTAGCAATACCGCAAGCCCCCTCCAAAGCCACGAGGCTGTCGCGCACCGGTATGATAGGCGGCTTCATTTCCAGTCGACGCCAGTTACACAGCGTTGGCGCCGCAGATGGACAACTCAGACGCACTTTGCCCATCCCCCATCACGCCGTGAAGTCCAATCTCTAAACGTCCCCCGCATTGCTAAGGGTTGTCACGCAGCACACGGTTACGACGTTGAGGCTCTGCCTGAGGCCTAATTGGCCAATCATCAATGATGTGCATAAATAAAGGCCTAATTTGATGGTAGGTGAGGGGGCCGGCCAGGCAGCAGACGTAGTGAGTGTAGGGTAGGGAGGAAGGAAGTCGACCGGTGAGGGAAGAAAACGTGGACGAGTCGGCAAGCAGCAAGCGATGGGTGCATGTAGTAAGATTGATGCCATTCGTGGACGACAAGCTTGGAATCGGCAGGCTGCGAATGACCTTAATGACTGACTCTTTAGCCGTCGGGATCTAGCAAAGATGAGGAAGAAAGAAGGCAACGACTTTGGGCATCAAGAAGACGAATCGAAAGCCTCATTCATTTAATTGAGCTGTTTCGTGTTGAGGCCGGAATGCGATGCACTGCTACCAGGAGGTCACACGACCTCCCAGCCTGAAAATGATTGAGTTATGCTCAATTGAACGTGGTTGGATATAATCGCAAGGGCGGATTCCGCTGCAAAGAAACCGGGCGCATGGCACGCAAATGGGCGGGATGAGAAGGGCCCAATCATGTCCATGGCGGGGTTTTTGGTAATGCCCGATCAGTGAGTGAAGAGCGGGTTGGACGATTGCGACGGGTGTCGCGACTTTAACTCCAATCAATTCGTAACCCCCTCACACAAAAGCCGACAGCCGGGTAGCTGATTGCGGATGAGAAATGGTGGAAAGCAGTTGGATATAACACCTATTCGCTATGTATATACAGGTAAAATCTAGGTCGTCGTGAATCTTCAAAGGTCGTGTCGTTATCCTAGAAGAACATTTTTGGTGGTACTAATTGCGCCCTCATACTCCATCCCTTTCCTCTTTTGCCCATAACATGAATCTCGTTCGCGCGCATTCTCGTTTTGCTTTTAAAGTCGAGCCTTCTCGCTCTTGCCATCCTCCTCAATGATGAGCTCCGCCAACCGCTCGGCACAACCCAACACGGTCAACATGGGGTTGATGCTAGGGATGGTAGGGAAGATACCCGCGTCACAAATACGCAGCTTCTTGAGTCCCTTGACCTTGAGGTTCTCGTCGACAACGGCCATGTCGTCCTTGGTGACGTCGCCCATGCGCGTCGTGCCGCACGGGTGGTACACCGTGTGCGCCGCCTTGCGCGCGTAGTGGCTGAGGTCCTCGTCCGACTGCACGTTAGGCCCGGGCGCGACCTCCTGCTTGATCCAGTCCTTGAAGGGCGCCTGCTGGGCGACCTTGCGCGCGGCCCGCATGCCGTACACGAGCGTGGCGGCGTCGTAGCCCTCGGGGTCGGTGAAGTAGCGGAAGTCGAGCGCGGGCTTCACCTTGGGGTCGGCTGACGTCAGGTACAGGCGACCGCGCGACCGCGGGCGGGGGATGTTGGGCGTCATGCAGAACGCGAAGCCCTCCTTAGGCTCGGCGTAGCCGAGGCGCAGCGTGTTGAGGGTGAAGGGGATCTGGTAGCAGTGCATCATGACGTCGGCGATGTCGCCGTCGGGGATGCCTTCCGGATTGGCGGCCGACTTCTTGGCGCCTGCGTCGGGCTTCTCCCGCCGGAGGAAGATACCGGCGTCCGAGTCCATGGTCGTCTGGCCCATGGGCACGGCCTTGTTGAGCTCCCACATGATGATGCTTTCCGGGTGGTCCTGGAGGTTCTCGCCCACGCCGGGCAGGTCATGCACCGTGGTAATACCAAGGTCCGAGAGCTGCTTCTTGGGGCCGATACCAGACAAGAGCATGAGTCTGGGGGTATCGACGGCACCGGCGCAGAGAATGGTCTCTTTCTTGGCGGTAATGGTCCGAGCAGAGCCGTCGTGCAGAGTCAGGTCGACGCCAGCGACGACGCCGTCCTTGACGTTGATCTTAGAAACCCAGGCGTGGGTCAGGATGGTCAAGTTGGGTCGCTTCTCGTCACCTCGCAGGACGGGGTGGATGTAGGCCACGGATGCACTGGAGCGGCGGCCATCGTCGGGGTTGTAGCTGACGGAGAAGAAACCAACGGCCTCCTTCAGGGAGCCAGTGTTGGTGATGGTGTTGTTGAAGTCGTGGATGACGGGGATGTCCAGGGCCGAGCTGCAGGACTTGACCCAGTCCTTGCACAATTGGTTTCGATGGCGTCCATGGACAGGCTGGACCGTGTTCCTCAACTTGTCCATCATCCTCATGAACGTGTCGAAGGTCCAGCCCTTAGCGCCGAGCGACTGCCAGATCTTCAGATCATACTCAAACGGTCTGAAAGAGATCAGCGTGTTGTGAGATGAGCAGCCTCCCAAGACCTTGGCGCGAGAGTGGCGGATGTATGAATTGCCTGTGGGTTTGGTTAGAAAAAGAGCAGCTGAAGAAAAGGACATGCCGCGTTGAACAACTTACCCATTGGCTGTTCAGTTGTGCCATAATCGTAATCGAGTTCACCTCCGAGCAAAGCTAACCACTTCTTCAGGTCCAGCACGCGGTCGTCCATAAAGTCGCTAGGGCCGGCCTCGATCAAGAGGATCCTCTTTTGCGGGAGGCTCTCGGCCAGCCTCGCGGCCAGGACACATCCGGCGGTGCCGCCACCGACACAGACATAGTCGTACCGCTCCGAGTCAGCGACGGGAAGCTGTTGGGTAGTCATGTTGGAAAAGGGTATGAGGCAATTGAGGCAAAATATGATGGGATTGGTGTAAGCAGCGTGCGATCAGATAGGCGGACGCTTGTTCTAGCTATTGGAGCTCAAAATGGAAAGAGCGGAATGGTAGGTCAGGATAGGCTCAAGTGAAGATGGCTGCTGGAACCGACGGCAAAAGAGGAAGAGAGAAAATCGGCGGCGAAGAGCGGTCGGAAAAAGGATACTTATTGATAAGCGCGGCGCCAAGGAACGGACGGTAAGCCGGGTGAGGGTGTTATCTAGCAACTAGTCTAGGTATGTATGTTTCTAGGTGGACGATCGGATGGGGATGGAGGCAGTGTAGGCACGACAGGAGGTGGGAGGCCACACGGCACCCCGTGGATAAAACGGGGAGATACAGGAAGCTAAAGGTAAGAAGCAGGACTAGAGGCAGGTTCCACAATGAAAAAACTATCACCAAGTGGGTTGCCCGCTTCAGATCCGGATTCTAGTGTGCAGAGAGAAGCGTAGGGATCGCAGGGATAGACGGCCAAGGCAATGACCAAAGGAAGCGAGCAGGTGGGGCGCAGACAGAGAAGACGGAGGTCAAAGAAAAGTTGCTGGAGGTTGGTTGGATTGGACGAGGGTTGGTCGTTACTCGCTACCTAGCGAGCATCCAACTCTCACTCTCTCAAATCAACTCAACCCGTCCCATCGGATGCACTGTACTGTACTGTGCTGTAATGTAATGTAAGCATGCAGCAGACCTCAAACAATATCTGCGGGCTCATGTTGCCCATCACCTGATTCTTCCAAGGTGGTTGTCGAAAAGCCAGCCGGCCGGATACATTGGCTAATGCATGTGCAAAGCTGTATCGCTCTGATAGGCGAGTTGCAGTCATAAAACGTAAGAAGCAGGCAGGAAACGTGGACTGTAACCCCTACCAGGGCCTCATTCTGAGACCCCCAGTCGGCTCCGACGGGAAGGGGCGACGCTTCCGACGGCTGATAACGGTAGAGCGCGGCGCGAAAGAAGCGGTTACGATGGTAGGAGACTGCGACGAGGGCCGGTTGGTAGCGATAGCCTGCGGCTACTGTGTTCGGCCGCGATAGCCTGGACCCTGCCTGCATGCCTGCATTGCATGGCATTGGCAGGCGAACAAATTGGCATGGATGTGTCTCTGGGATTGCAGGAGCACGCCATTGCGGTCCAGCATTGGGTCATCTGACTGACAGAAAGCATGAAAAGACAGACAGAAAAACTCGCAAAAACACGAAAAACACGCAGCACACTGGCAGCTGGCACTCCAGGAATTGATTGATTGAGCAATGAATACGAATTGCGGAATGGAATGGGGAAAACGTTTTGCAGATACGTCATGTCACAGAAATTGGATGTTCTTATTTGGCGGGGCAAGTCTGGGGCGCGGAGTGCTGGGCAGTGGGCAGGCTGGGATTAATAGTGGTAGAAGAGTCAGTGCCACGTTTTGTACTGTACTGCACACAGTACGCTAATTTACAGGCAAGTAGGACTGACCTCGTGCACCTGCAGTCAGCCAGCTCGCAGTCGAGATGATGGCATTGGAGAAAATAGACTTTCCAGATCCTGGCATCCTCCGCTAACATGCTCCCCGGCGATTGATTATCATCGCTTGTCTAGTCTGGAGTACTGTATAGTTGAAGTACGTAGGCTACAAGCTAGGCAAGAGAGAAAAAGAGTCTCGGCCTCTGAAAGGCCTCTCTCCAGACTCGCATTCATTTCATCAAGCAGAAACGGCCGTCTTCTCCCTAAATCGTCGGCCCCTACAGTGGGCCAAATGGAAACGCGCGAGTCGGTGAACCGCCGAACGTGACCGCCCCTTCCCCACTGAAGCACGGTAAAAGCGGCTCCTCTTGGCATTGACTAAGGCTTTTCCTTACTGTATTTGCTTAGGTTAGACTGCTGGCGCACCTAAACTGGAACTGTGAAGGCAAGCAATGCAGCAAGCCCACAGCCCCCCAGAGCATCCTGTCTGCCTGTCCGCCTGTTAACCTGCTAAGGTTAATCCGCTCTCTCTATCCCTCGACGATTCAAACCTGTATCTTTTTGCTCTCCCAGCCTCTCAATTGGATACCCCTGTTACCTAGAGCTCCTGATTACATACTTACCTGCCCCTAGTAGTATTGCCCAACCCATTACTCTCTTCTTCAGCATCCCACTTGGTAGACCATCAAACCACCCGGTGTAACCGATCCAAGTCCGAAAAAATGGTGCGCCGCGAACAGGACCGCTACACTTTTTATGCGGGGAAGCCGCAACCCTCCGCAGACTCCCCGGGATCCTTCAAGACTGTGAACCCGTCAACGGCGGAGCCGGTATGCACCATCCACACCTCTTCGCCGAGCTCCATCGAAGCCGCCATCAAGTCCGCCCAATCCGCCTTCCCCTCCTGGTCTAGCACGCCACCCATAGAGCGCGCCCGCATCCTCCAGCGCGCCGTCGTGCTCCTGCGCGAGCGCAACGATGAGCTCGCCCGCGTCGAGACCCAGGACACGGGCAAGCCCTTCTCCGAGACGTCCACCGTCGACATCGTCACGGGCGCCGACGTCCTCGAGTACTTCGCCAACCTCGTCGCCGGCGGCGGGCTCAACGGCGAGGCCTTCCGCCTGCGGCCCTCGGCCATGGTCTACACCACCAAGGAGCCCCTGGGCGTCTGCGCAGGCATCGGCGCCTGGAACTACCCCATCCAGATTGCGCTCTGGAAGTCGGCCCCCTGCCTCGCCGCCGGCAATTGCATGGTGTACAAGCCCAGCGAGTACACGCCCATGCACGCGGAGTACCTCGCCGCCATCTACCGCGAGGCGGGCCTGCCCGAGGGCGTCTTCAACGTCGTCTACGGCGCCGGCGACGTGGGCGGCC